>OX638099.1:640000-1098751 GCA_951804965.1 Horisme vitalbata
TCTGCAAAACTTTTGTACCGCAGCGGTAACCAAACGCTTCTCGGTCCTCGCTTCTCGAACGATTATTGAGATTCATCATAATCATCAGCCTATAGGCTATTGTCCATTGCTGTACACAGGCTAACCCTAATGAGATTATTATACCATAAAAAGGCCTAATTCTCAACATAAGCCGAAGAAAAACAAAATTCCCATAATGAAGACCTCTGTGGTCTGTGAAAGTCTGCCTGAGATTTTAAAGGTTGCTGGTTCGATTCCCGTCGCGGGACACATGTTTGCATTATCCGTATTTATCTCAGGTCTGGGTGTTTTCTATATAAAATATGTATGTTTTTGCAAAAAAAAACTATAAAAGTAGTTAGTCAGTCCTGTGGTTCCCTTAATACAAGCTCTGCTTACTTTGGGGATACATGATGCTGTGTACGACATTTTATCGGCACAATCATTGTGGGTAAATCGTTGGTGAATGGACACGAAGCCAAAAGGGTGACCCTGCGGCCTACCGCCACATATCCCTTCATACAATTACTTGTACAGATACACGATACTGTGTAATTTATACGATTAATTAGCACTTGTTTGATTGTACTTAACTGGTTATCAGATTAGCCGAATCACTGAATTTACTACTATGTTATCTACATATATACATTAACTATATGTTACATACCTACCTGCATCTTACTCACATTATATTATAAATGCGAAGTTTGTGAGTATGCATATATGGATTATGGATGTATGTTTGTTATTATTTCACACAAAAACTACTTTTTGGATGAAACTTGGAATATACACAGTGTGTGACCTAGATTAACCCGAAGGCTACGTTTTATTCCCGGTACCACGCGAGCGAAGCCGCGGGCGAAAGCTAGTTTTATATACTTTGGTTTCTTACTTTTACTTTTCCTTATGAGCTATTGGCCAACTCACAAAAAAAGATACACAGCACTTTGTCGTGGGTATCGGGAACCCTGAGTACATGGTTCCACAACACTCCGACTAAGAATAAATATTTGCAGATCTTGCAAATTTAATTTACAACAAAAACAATTTTCAAAATTGAATAAACTTAACGTATTTGCTAATTGCTGTAAAACATTTTGCACAAAATACTGGCGCAGTCACGATGTTTTTTTAAATTTCCTAATGTTCTTATGACATTAGCGTTCAAAGTCATCATAACATTTCTTTATTTCATAAAAAAAAACACAGGTTGGACGATTTCCAAGGCACACAAAAGATAAAAAATTAAGTCAAAAGGAAAAAAAAACAAGTCAAACATACACAAAAAACCATTCAAGCTCGAGTTGGACCTGCACACGAAGGGCTACGTACAAGTTAATTTGTTTTTTTGGTGACATCTACAAGCTAGTACAACATCACATGCAAATAAAATTGTTAAATGTTAAAAATAATTTGTAGGAGTATCGTAGACTAGGGTTCGTCGTATTTTGCTGCTTGCAGTAAAACGGAGTCAACCGCCGCTGCGATTCGCGACGCTACCTTCAACTTGCCTCGCAATTTGCGCTGCTGATTGATGATGTGTACTCGGGTTACAGTGGTATTTTATACAGCTGCTCTACTCTGTCCATTCAAATTGTATTTTAACCCTGCATTACTACTACTGGATGAATGACCGGCGACCCGGCGACGCGATACCGAAAACCTACGCGTTAGTTCGATTGATACTCGTAGCTGGTATTTAGCCGCAATAGTGTGCCAGTGTTATTATTGGTAAGTTTGGTAATTTTGAAATAATTTCAACAATCAAACTGCAGTGACGCGGCTGGTTTTGCGTTATTGACTGACTAACGATCATCACAAGCACAGCCTTAGCCTCTTGGTCTTCTTCTTCTTCATATGTGCTATACATAAATAAATTAATAAATGCTGGATTAGCAGAGCTTGTATTATGGGAAACATATGACTGACATACTACATAGATATTTTTTTTTGCAAATACATACACTACTTAGTAAACACCCAGACCCAAGACAAATATATGGGCGAACGTACAAACATTTTTCTCGTGGCGGGAATCGAACCCGCTACCTTCTTTGTCTCAGGCGTGCCTTCGCCCACTCTGCAATAGGGGTCGTCAATACCTGTGCCTTACGAAGCACGAAAGCACTCCGAAATAAGTTACGCCACCAGCGCTTCACAGTATGAAATTCTATGATCACTGAACTTCCAAACTTAACCGTGTGGTGCGTTATGAAAAAAAATCCTGATACTTCCATGTTCTCACTCATGAAGGGTGCAACGGAAATAACTTGGCTCGCCTAAGACCTGAAATAGCCGACTTATTGCACCAGCAACTCAACAGAAACATCTACGCAGACAAAGTGGCAGACACTTTCCACTGGTCCCAGCTGGACTAATCTAGGTGTTTCATACGACCTATGTCCCTGCCACGCTAATGTTTCCGCAAACCTTCTACGAATAATAGAAATAGTGACTCCTGTCTACGTTGATGGATGTCTCCAGATTAATATTCAAAGAAAAATATAGACATTGGCTAGGAAATGAACTACCTTTTGTTTTACGGACAACCAATCAATCTTATTCTTCTTATTGAAAGTTGATTTGTTTGTGTGACAATAAAACCACCTAAATAAAGTAAATCTCTTATATAGCTACTATACTAATATTATAAATGCAACAAAGTAAACGTCTCAAGAACTCAAAAACACCCGGCAAGGACCAACTTCCGGCAGAAGTATATAAATACAGTGGAAGACACATTGTGAATAGGCTCTGTCAACTTGTCATAAGAGTGTGGAATAGCGAACAAGTGCCACAAGACTGGAGAGATGCAGTGATTTGTAAGTTATACAAAGGCAAAGGAGATGTCTCTGACTGCAGCTCATACCGAGGTATATCACTTCTCGCTAGTGCCGGCAGGCCTATTTCACTCCGCAGAATAGGTATAAAAATATACCTACGCATCGCTGGCCTATCGAGCGTGGTTCGTTACGTCGGTTGCCGCGTTCTGCCCGGAACGAAAGTGTCCTTGAGCAGCCGCGGCATTTTAGTTTGTTTTTGTTAATGTACTATATTTTTCGCCAAATGAAGGCAAAAAAATACTAATAATTTGGTTGCCTGAATAATAATAAGAAAATGTAAATAATACCAATAGTAGGTACAGAACTGAAAGTTTTTCTACCAAATAATGCGTTGTTTAGATATCAAAGTCTCCCGTATTTACTTAAGTAGGTAGGTACTTAGGTACAAGTTCTATTTGAATGCGGTACCTACCTACATAAATAAACGTAATATTATTATGTAGGTATTTTTTCATAGACAATTTTTGTGCCATTGGTACATAGTGCTGTAGTAAGTAGGTATTATGATTTTGATTATGTAGACTGAGAGCAAGATTAGAAACCCAAGCTAGGTACATTTTTATTTGGTTTAACTTTAAGTAGGCAGTGTAGGTTATCTACTTAAAAACAGTCGGGTAGGTAGGTGTAGGTAGACAAATCGATGTGGTAAGTTACCTAAAGGTAGGTGTACTAACAACTAAAACTAGATACCTAGGTTACCTACAAACCAAATGTTGTTTTTTTCTCTTGCAAATATCTAGGTAGGTACCTACCTACTTAAATTTCTCTTAAGATTTAGCATGATGTACCTACCTACCTTAAACAGTGATTATTCAGTTTTCGTACACAAGACACCTAAACACTTAAGTAAGTGTTAAGGACCCAAGTACCTACCTCGTAGGTATGCCTATTTTCTGAGTTCTTAATGCAGCTAGCCAGTGTAAAATAGTTTTCTGATCTAATACTAGGTAGGTTATTTGAATTATCATTGTTCCTAAAAAGAAATAGGTGGCTAGGTAACTGGATAGTAAAATGTTCAACAACAACAGCCTATTCAGTCCACTGCTGGACATAGGCCTCCCCTATAAGAAGGGGGATATGCCCATAATCCCCACGCTGGGCATGCGGGTTGGGGATCGCAGGGTACAGCTTCTCGCACCGCCGACGCTGCTGCCCGTCGGCGGCCAGGTTATTATTATTCGTCACATAATAATTCTCATGACAACCCTAACGTTTCACGTGCCACGTCAGTAGAGATAGAGCTATACGATAGAAAGGGATGCAAGGTGTAGGTTAATATAAATGTAAGGCACTGAGTTTGGTGCGAGCTGAATAGCACTTTATTGCGTAGCATCTAAAGTCGCTATTTATTTAAATGATTGCGCGGAGTGAAGCTTCTGTCCTCTCTGTATTCTGTGGTGCCGGTAAGATTCTTGCGCACATTATTAACGCCCGTCTAAGCGAACTGGCTGAGCAGCACCTGCCTGAAAGCCAATGTGGCTTTCGACCTGGTAGAGGAACTATTGATGCTATAGCTGTAGTAAGACAGCTCCAAGAAAAAAGCCTTGAACTTCAACGGCCTTTCTACATATTGTGCTTTGTCGATCTAGAGAAAGCATTTGATAGAGTACCACGTGAGGCCCTTTGGCTTGTTCTCCACAAGTTCGGATATCCAAAGAAGTTCGTAAACCTCATACGCCGATTTCATGTTGGTATGAAAGCACAGGTTCAGCATGAAAACGAACGTTCTGAGGAAATCCTGATAACAAGTGGAGTTAAACAAGGTTGCGTCATGGCACCCACTCTCTTCTCTATATACTTTGCTGTTGTAATGAGAGACGCTCTGCAACACTGTAACCATAAAATCCAGTTAAATTTCAGGACTGAAAAGGGTGTGTTTGATATATCGAGATTCAGAGCAAAGACTAAAGTACAAAAAGTTTCCATATTGGAAATACTGTATGCTGATGACGTGTGTCTCATGTCCGATAGCATGGTGCATCTCCAAGCCTATATAGACTCCTTACATCAGTCATGTCTACGTTTTGGCCTGGTTATAAGTGCTTCCAAAACTCAAATCCTCAAGCAACCAACGCGAGGCGGTGAAGCTGATAAATCAGCACTGAATCTAAATGGAAAACCACTACAGGAAGTAACGCACTTCAAATATCTTGGGAGCAATATCCGGTATGACAACACCTTAGCATCGGAGATACCATCGCGCATTGCTAACGCCGCTGCCAATTTCGGGCGTCTCACTGATCGTGTCTGGAAATCCCATGATCTGAAGCTAGATACAAAGATTAGCGTTTATAAGGCGCTTATTATACCTGTCCTTCTATATGGTGCAGAGACATGGTGCCTCTATAAACCAGATATCAAAAAGCTTGACACTTATCATCTAAGGTGTCTACGATCCATCTTTAAGATCAAATGGCAGGACCGCGTACCTAATACTGAGGTTCTGCGTCGTTCTGGAATGTATGGCATGGAAGCTCTCCTTATGCAGCGACAACTCCGGTGGTGTGGACACGTCCTCCGTATGGAAGATCATCGTCTACCAAAAGCTGTCTTTTATTCAGAGATGGCAGACGGAAAGCGGAAACACGGTGGTCAGCATCTACGCTACAAGGACATGTTCAAAAGACATCTAAACGCCTGTGATATCGATCCTTCATGTTGGGAGGAGCTTGCCACACAAAGGTCTTCTTGGCGCTCAAAGATCTTTAATAAAGTTAAAATGTTCGAGAATCTCGATACTCTTGACGCAAAACGTCAAACACTTAAAGAGAGGCCTAAGCCCTTCTATACATATACTTACAATTCTGCAGGTCAACTCTATTGCAATTCATGCGATAGGGTATTCAAAACCAAATTTGGTCTGGCCAGCCATATTAGGGCTCATAATAGAGACACAAAATAACTAGGGTCGCCGTCATCGAAATCGATGAGGAGGACTATATATAAATGCGAAAGCTTGTCCGTATGACATGTGTGTGCATGTTTACATTATGTAGATAGAAATCTGGAATGACATAAAGGCTACTTTTTATCCGGATACACGCGAGAAAATTATTATTAATTGTCTAATTATTCCTGTAACAAAATAAACGTATTCTTATTCTTATTCAAAACCACGGGATGATTAACCACTATTAAGCGTCATTCTTCTCTTTTTATATAAGCTTTGAGAAACAGCCTGAAAGCCTCCGATATGGCTTATCGACTAAAATTCTGGGACCACTCTGGGCACATCAAAACATTGCGCACTTTGTGATGACGCTCTTAATTTTTATCACACCAATACTGGGCTCACTAACATGTCTACCTATTATCTAGCCCCAAACTAAGCAGAGCTGAAAATATCCCGACTCGAATATTCGTAGATCATACAAACATTAATTTATAATTATTATTAATTAAAAATAAGCCCATAAGCGGCTTACCACCCAGTTAATTTTTTAAGGCTTTTTTTTAAATTATCAACTTTTTTAGAGTTTCCATTTAACCTAGAACTTCAACAATATTCCTTTGAAGTATATTCAAAAGAACTTTATGAATAGATTGACCTATAATCACTATAACGCCTACAATGTTAACTAAAAATAAAACCGTACTTTACTCTTATAAAAGAAACAAGTGTAATTCAATCATACAATAGGAGGTGTACGCATGCGCGGTTTCCTCCTAACCGGTCTGATACCGGTGTACCCAGTCTCAGACTGTGCCGGGGCTAAAGTTGACTCGCCGCCGGACTATTGGTCAGCGCCGCGAAACTTTTACAATGCGAGATTTGTTCTGATGGTTGCGAGTGCTGTGACGGTACGATGCGGAAAAAAACAGTGATGAAGTGTTCCCCGAAATTGTTCCTGCTCGGAATTTCAGTGTTGTTTCAGTTTACGGATTCTGTTGGTAAGTTTTTTTTTATTTATGGGCTTTATTAATAAGTATTGTTTAATATTAAAGGAGCTATGACGGAAACCCATGGTTTGTTATATCTCTGTAATTGTTTAGTTTAGTGGAAATAAAAATATTATAGGTTGGGGCGCAAATTTAATCACTTTGCTGTTCGTTTTATATCCCGCCTTTAGTTACTTTTTAAGTGGACAAAAATGTTTTAGATAAAGATATAAATAACCGACAAGTTCTGTGATCGTTAATTTAGGGTCGTCATTTCTTGTTGAGAAAATGTTTCAAATACCTATTATTTGCAACAAATATTTTGTTTTTGCACATGATTTATTTAACTGGTCATTACTGGTCCTTCGCATTTATAGGTGCTTGTCATAATCACAGGTGATCTTAGTTTTGCAGCTTAGTACTTTCAAAGCCCTTCTTTTTTTTTCTCTGGTGTCGGACTTTTTTGGCCACTTGAAGGGCTCCAACATGGCTTAACGACTAAGACAGCCGGAAGCAACATCTTAACGTACCTTCCAAAGCACTGAAGCCAACAAAGCTTAAAATACGACAACCTATCATAGCACAAAAAAGTCACACCTATAGTCTAGACTACACACTAGGATTCTCTCTTATGCTATAGGTATCAGGAACTACGAGTTCATCATGTTACCACAACAATCTGCAAATCATGCAAATTTTGTCCCGCAGCGGGAATCGAAAAAAGAAAAAAAAATCCAACCTCTTTGGTCAGCCGGATGAGACCAGTACAGATTGGTACTTTGTGTTGTCTTTGTCACCTTATAGGAGATCCGCGGATGGAATAGTGCCTGTATTCTTTACTAGGAAGGCCATGATAAATGTATCGTGTATTTTTTAAACTTTCACGAGTATCAAACATAATAATTATTGTTTAACGTGTCTACCTCACGTTTTACCTTTTTTATTTTCCGGACAAAAGGTAAAAATAATTAAATGTCTAGTGGTTATACAGTGTATGTAATACGGTTGTATTCTTCCACGGTATTGCGAACCCCTGAGAAATATTTGTATCTTCACAAATTAAAGTTTTAGGCCTTTACTTTTACGGTAGGTCTTTAAAAAAATGTCATCTATTTTTTTATGACTCCTGTTGAAGGAATTTGCACATGGCCCACCTGATGTTAAGTGGTTACCATTATTTATAGCAAAGTATTACTTTCTTCGTATTCGCATTTTTGTAATTTCACCGCTACCCCCACCCTACAGACCGAAACACAGCAATGCTGCTTCACGGCAGAAATATGCATGGTGCTACTTTCCTGGATGAGTCCTTCATAAAGACCTTTTCTACTTCCAAAATCAATCTCAATATAAATATATTAGCTACATTTATGTCATCCCAAACGTAGGTACAAATAAATGTAAGTTATAAATAAACTATTTTTCCGTTTGTGAATACTTTTTGCCATACTGACTACTTTATGACCATACTTATATCATGCATAAGCCAACGTTGACCTGCATAGCTATTAGCTATTATTTAGTAGTATAAATACTAACTATCTTCGAATTTTTCATAAAACAAAACGTTAAAGGAAATACTATACAACTCTAGTTATCTCTCCGTCTCTATGGTGTATGCATCATCATGGTAAAATTTTAACAGAAAATTCACTCACTTCCTTAGAGTGTTACTTTGATTACCAATGGGGAAGTACCGACCCTTTTTGGTCGTAAAGAGTTGCGTCATTTGAACAATGCAAGATTTTGAAGTTAGTTGGGTCAGTCCAGGGTTTATATCAACATTTAAATGCATGGGGCGGAATTATTGCGTAATATAAGTAAAGGGTTACGTTTTCGTCAAATTTGTTAGTTAAACACTAACAGTTGTTAGTGATTAGGAGTCATTACTTACTTATTTACTTACCTTTATCTTATTCATAACTATATGCCATTTTGTAACGGCTCGATAAAATAAGCTTGTCTTTGCCATTTAAATGTAAATAAAAAGAGGTGACATGGTATTTTATCTCCATTATAGCTATCTGCGGTTTATAAAACTGTTATGAATACGACCGTAAGTCTTCGTGATATGTTTTTTAATGGGTCAGTATTATCTTGATCTCTAAGGCTTGCGTGGACAAGAATGAGGTTGCCGATAGGGGCGAGTTTTCCCAAAAAGTGCTCATTAACTCTCTTTTTAATGTTCTTCTTCTCCCTCTTCTCCTTCTTCTATACACTCCACACAAGCCTACACTTGCCTACGCCATAATTAAGTAAAGCCTTTTCTATGGAAAACTAAAAATCTTTTAGGCGGCTATAAAGTTGTTACTCAATGACATGGACACTACATGGAGTTACTACACGTACTAACTAGCGTATGCAAGCGCTCGGAACAAAAACCTGAGCCTTAATTATTCATTATTTTTTTTTTTTTTTATTTAAAAAGTCATCAACATAGTATACACCGTAAAAGAAAAATAGTTCATAGATTAAGTACATGCTAAGTGTTACTACAATTATAGATGACAGAATACATTCTCAAATGAAACACACAATTTTGTTCAAATAAATAAATAAAATAATTTAATTACAGATAACAATAGATCCATACAATATAACTTATAACTAAGGCTTAATAATACTACTAATACTAATAAATTAATAATCAAATCACCCTCCGCACGAAGCAATGCCACGTGGGAGAGGTGATCCTACCAGCTACAGTTTGTAGGATGGTGTTGGGGCTGTCACGTACTCTGCGCATAAGGGATGCAGGGATCTGTCTCATACTCTGAAAACATCCCTGATGCATTGCAGAAACATGAAAGTCCCAACCTCATCCTAAAAATACAAAACGCGCAGTCCTAAGTTTAAAACTCCTTGGAATCTATTCAAATATATACATTTGAATCTAAGAATGAACTCTTATTGGTGGAAAGCATCTGTGGTCATTACCACTGCTATTAATTAGTAAGAAAGTCGCTTCCGCGTTTGCAAGTTATCAGCAATTGTGTCCTTTAGATGATTGTTCAGGAACGGACCGTTCAATCTAATCAGAGAGATACCAAGAATAATTGTTTTATTGGTAATTAATTAATTTGGAATTTCTCTGTAGGATAAAATCCGCAACGAGACTATCCGACATAGAGCTAAAGTTATTGACATACATAGCTCAGAAAATAAGAAGCTAAAGTGGCAGTGACCGTTAAGGTGAACCAGTTATTGTGTGGAAACTGCGACTTTGCAAACGTAGTGTAACGTGTGGTCTCCGGCCAGTTGGAGAGACGATCTGCAAAAGACTGCTGGTAGAAGCTGGATGCCTCGAGCACAGGACAGGGCACAATTGCGCTTATTAGGAGAGGCATATGTCCAGCGGTAGACTGCTTTAGGCTGATGATGATGATTGATAAATAACGCATTACGTGGATCCTAAGTGGATATTAAGTGGATCTAAATTATGTTAAGTAGTTGACATTTTATGTTTCTATCTAATTTGTTTTTTTGTGATTATACTTTTAGTTACGAAATTTTAATTAATTTTACATATTTTATCTGAAATATGTATCAATTATCATCATTATCATCATCAACATCCGCAGCCCGACTTTACCCACTGCTGGATATAGGCCTCTCAAAGTTTGTGCCATCTACCACGGTCTTGTGCTAGTCGTATCCACGATCGCCCGGCGACGCGTACTATGTCGTCGACCCATCTCGCTACTGGTCTTCAGACGCTTCTTTTGCCTACCCTCGGACCATCTATTCGGACAATGTCCTGCAAAACCTGTCACCACCACGCCTCGCAATGTGTCCCGCCCCTCCCCACTTGAGTTCCATATGTTGATTTCCAATGTCCTCAATACCAA
This sequence comes from Horisme vitalbata, assembly GCA_951804965.1. Classification (NCBI taxonomy): domain Eukaryota; kingdom Metazoa; phylum Arthropoda; class Insecta; order Lepidoptera; family Geometridae; genus Horisme; species Horisme vitalbata. The sequence continues at coordinate 650,577 of OX638099.1, forward strand.
CTATATTTGTGTTTGTTGATATTAAACCATCGACTGCTACAGTCTTCTAAATTCAGTCCATCCAAAGGTTGTCTGGAAAAGGTCGATAAGCAATAAGATCTTACCTTAAGCGATACATTTCGTTTCAGTTTATATTTTGAATGATCCCCTCAAAATTAAAGTAACTTCTTTAGAAGCTCTCGGTTGTCTTACAACCAAAATACAGTATAAAGCTTAATGTTACACAAAATGCCTTTGATCTAATGATTTCTTCATAAAAAGAGTAACTCTCTGATTTGTTTCTCTTTGATGATTTGTCTCTCAGTGACAAAACAAAGGCAGACTGAAGATTTTATTTTTACGAATCAGACTTAAAAGGCTACAGGAAAAAGTTTAAATTGAAATATAACATTCATAAAGATATCATTCCGGACAAAGCAAACTTTCTTACGTACATTTTTCAATGAATATTCAATCGGGGGACTCGATTTAATCGAATAGAATACTTCCCGTTTTTTGCTAAGCTTGTTCATGCTTTCGGGCATAATTGTGTTATTCCGGGATTCGGTATGGGACCGCAGTCCCAGGATTCAGGGATTGGTTCCGGGATGCTTGAAATATCAATTATGTATTGGATAAATGTTTTATATCTTTTTAAGAACTTTTTGATTTGAGGCTTAACGAATACAAATAGTATGGTCTGAAATAAACGATTTTTATTTATTTATTTAAATACTGGTTTTTAAAATAAATAAAAAAGACATTATGTGTCATGTATTTTCTTATTTGTATAAAAATTTCATCTTAATACTATGATTGTTTTTGTTTATCTCCTCAAGTAAGGACCCGTCTTTGGGTGTAGGCCGTAGGCCTCCTCCAACTTCATCCATGCTACTCTGTTTTGCCTTAGCAAAAAAAACACTGGGTTTTAAAGGATCTATATTGTGTCATGAATAAACGATATATTTCCCGTAAATTCCCCCGTCGAATAAATCCCTAAATCACCGTGGTCACTATCTGGCCAACGCAGCGTACAGATTGTTCACTGGTCAGTCTATGATTGCATGCCACTCAGTCACACCCACAGCACACCCTGTCAGTCTTTTATAAGAGGACTAGAGGACTAGCCTCTGATAAAAACTAGTGTAGTCATCATCATCATCATCATCATCATCAGTTTTTTAGTATTTGATTTCACACAAAAAGTACGTTTTTAAGGAGTGGGTGAATTTATACATACTGGGAGGTTTTTACAATTCAGAAAAGCAATAATTTTAATATTAAGGAATGATATTGTCGCATACATAATTATATGCTAATCCAATTCATTCGACTTATTTTAAAAAATACTTATGCATATTATATTTTATTAGTCCAATTGGATAGCTTTAAGGCAAAGCTACCGAAGAGAAAGGTTCCATAAGTGTATTGTCAAGCTCGACACGTTTTCCTTTTATTCGCTCGAAATTTCACAATTCCACTTCAGCGCAACACTTACTACCGACGGTATGTACGTCTTGGAAATAAGATCCCGGACTGAAAGCGCTGAATGTGCTGAATGCTCCGTCAAATTCTCTAGAATTTGTGCTAATGGAACAAAGGAAAATGCATTTTATTCATTTATTTTTGGCACTTGCTACTACAACTACTCTAAAAATTATGATTTTAACTTTATGAGTCCAGATCATGTAACAAAACATCCTTTTTAGGGTGACGTTACCGAACCGGTCAAACGAACCCTTATGGTGCCGCTTTGTCCGTTCGTCCGTCCGTCCGTCACAGCTGATTATTTCAGGAACTACATAAGCTACCTACTTGAAGTTGTCCAAAAATTACCATAACCCACCTAATCTCCGAAGTTTGCAAAGCTAGAAATCTGAAACTAATATAATATAAAGAAGAATATCTATATTTTACATGAAAATTATAGCGAAGTCTCCACCTAAAACAGTTTTTGAGAAATCTTCCAAAATGTGGGGGTTGAAAAATAAAAGGGGGGGGGGGGGGGGTTGCTAGGTCGAGTGGGGTATCAAATGAAAAGGCTTGTTTTGAACAATATAAAACTGTTTTTTTTATCATGCATAGTTTTGGATTTAGGATGAATAAAGTCCAAAAAAATGACCATACAGTATTCATTAGTATCGCACGCCATTAACGTCACCCGCGAAGGACGAATCAACTCGCACTTAACCGGCTTGTTTAAAAGTGTGGTTGGTCTGTATTAATAAAATAAGTTTTAAAGCTCATCATATAAATAGCGTTTTTTTAAATTAATGTTACTTGAAGATGGAACACGCATGGCCCATCTAATGTTAAGTGCTAACCATTACCTATCACAAAGTATTGCATCGTAGATCATATTTTTTTGGAACGTGCTCTACGATGCAATGATTGTGAATTGAGTAGAATTGAGGCATGAAGATGATAAGCCTCTTTTGTCTGTAATTTCTCCGGTACCCACACCCTTCAGACCAAAACACAGCAATGCTGCTTCACGACAGAAACAGGCATGGCGGCAGTACTTCCTCCACAAAGAACTCTATTACTATTTAGTTCTGTTCACATTGTTTTTAATTTGTAAAACAGTACATAATTTAAATTTTTATATAGTTTTACAGTTCATTTTGATTATCTTACATACTTGCAAAATATGCGTCCTTATAATGTGAACTTGTTATATTAAAGTATCAATTTTTCTAATATAAACCACACTATTTGCTGATCTAAAATAAAGATGATCTCCTTTAATGATACAATCACATTTTGAGACGCCATTTACAAAGTTACCACCGGAGATTGTATTTATCATAGATTCCTATCTACGTAGGTAGGCTCAATATTAAGCTAACCTTATTTTTGTAATCCTTTAGGCAAACTAAAAAGTAATTTCCAAAAACGTCTGGCACAAAAGCCTTTAGCGAGTAAACGATCGCCGGAGGCGCCACGTCCTATATCCCCAACATAAAACTCAACACCGGGTTAATACTCACAAAAAAACCTCAAATTCTTTACCAAAAAGAAATTTACTAACGAGATGTGATACTCTCACGAAAATAATAATTACGTTATGTCGCAGTAATAATAAAATGTTTGTTTCTATGCTTGAAACCACTTTAAACAAAAAATACCAAATGGATTGAGCCGAAATATGATTGTTTTTTACCATTTTATTTGTAAGCCTGTTAGGTTGGACTAGAGATTGACAAATGGCTTTAAATTCAATGTTATTAGACCTAATTGCCCTAGGCATTATATATAATTTTATCATGTATAATCATTTATCATTTAATTCTGTACTAATATTATAAATGCGAAAGTTTGTGTGCGTGAAAGTATGTTTGTTCCCACTCAAATCCATAACGGCTGATCGGATTTAGATGAAACTTGGGAGACATAGTTTATGACCTGGATGAACACAGATTTAATCCGGGTACTCACGCGGAACCGCTGGTAAAAGCTAGTTTACAATAAAGAAAAAAGCGAGTGTTGTGGTGACGACTGGTACAGGGAAATCAAACACTTATATGGCGTGGCTAACTTCGGTGTTTTCAGTAGATCATCTTGGTTAAGGACATGTTGTTGGCCACTAGCTCATACGAAGAAGAGTAAGAAAAAAAATTTTCTGTAATTAAAGCAACCAAATATTGATATAGCGTAGTTTCTGTTCTATAAAATAGTTACTGTGCAAGGTGATTTTATGCTCATATCTGGGATCGTATTTTATCTCCGGCCAGAATCTGAGGATTAAAGGGATCAGCCGAGAATGAAGCCTTGGAATTTTTACGTTTATCAATGTCATTCTGACTTTGCTTAGAACTAGCCATTTTTTTCAAGCTTAAACAAAACAAATTATGTAAGAAATATACAGGTACAATATTACATAAAAATATTCCAAATATATTTAGGTATATTACCTTAATATTTTTGATATAGTTTATTATGATTAAGTTTGAAAAAAATGGTATAATACCATTTTGTGATGTAATGATGATTTCAAATTTAAAAATATGATGATTAATAAAATCAGATATATAGAAATTCTTTATTGCACCAATAAATCACTGGCAGGCGGTGGTGGTGACCATAAATACGGCGAGATTTAAAGATTTATGTCAAAAGGTGATGTGCATACAATTTGAAGTAATTAAATAAGTAAAGTAAATAAATAAATAAATGTTTTAATTACATGCTGTAAGGCGGATTATGGAGGAACTTTTTTGTCTGTAACATCAAACTTTTGTACCTATTTTCGCAATAAATGATTCTGATTTGATTATTACACAGTATCATGTAGCCCCAAACTAAGCAGAACTTATGTTATGGGAACCACATGATTGTTAGATTACATATTTTGAAAAGGAAAATGAAAAAATGGAAAAATGTTTATTACAGTAAAAACATGGCAGCTTACCTAAATCATAATAACTAATACAATGCTATTTGGGCACAAGTTAAATACATACATATAATTCATAAAAACTTGTACACACTCGCGAAGTTAGGTACTTGAAGGTTTATTCAACATCAAATTAATTGAAAAAAATATTTTGATTTTAATTTAAACTGGATGGAAAGGTAGGACTCCTTCCTCCACAACTCCTTTTTCAAAATAAGATTTATTCAAATTTTTTTTCATATAAATTTATTTTTACCTTAAGCTACGTGAAAAGGTAAGGCTCATTCCTCCAGCACTAGCTTACATTCCCAACAGGCTATTAACAGCTAATTATTCCGTGAATTAGTAATATCTCAATCAACATACGTTAACGAACATAATCTCCCTTAGCAATTCCTTATTTATATTAGGTAATTAATTACAAGGTACAGTCGGGTACATAGTACAAACAAGCGACGTCACGATGTGACATAAAATCGGCTCACGCTCAGTGATCCGCGTGAGCACGTGACGTGTGACGTATCGCTACGGGGATCACACTCGGCAGTAAATATTTTGTACGCGTATTTTATGTACCTTATTCTTGTATTTTATCCTGCTAATTTGTATAATGAAAATAATCGATGTCACATCATTATTTTAATTTAATATGACTGGGTAGTAATTACCTTACGAATTGTATATTTAAGTTTAAAAAATTAATAAGTGCATATTGAATAAACCTATTTTGATTTTGTTTTTTTTTTTTTTTTATTATCATAGAGATATTATATATGTCAGAAATTGGTTGGTAAAAATACTGCAAGTAATTTTTTAAAACTTTATTTTACGTCTTGCTTTGTATTTTAACTTAAAGATTATGTTTTAAAAAAGTTTTATTAGTTCGTAATATATGTAATTATAATGTTATATTATCAAAACATAATTTTACAACAAAAACAAAGGCCTTTCAAAAGCAAAACTCAAACAGATTTTTATTCGACAAAACAATGCAGAGAGTAAAGCTGTGATGTGCCGAGTAATCTGTTCAATGACCCACGTAATACGCGACGACGACGTATCGACTCGCTGATCCGACGATGTACCGACTCATCAAAGTCTGTCACTGATTAATTGATTGTTTTGTAAAAGCTTTTCCCAACAGAAATTCAATGCAGAACGAAATATTTTAGACTAACAGAATAAATTTTGGTCTGTATATATTTTAGTTATGTGGTCTATGGCTTGGTTATAATATCTTATTAGTTTCTAGATTGATAATTGCTTATTATGTTAAGATAGAATTTATAAAAATCCGACGCTAATAACACCGCGTGTCTCTACTATGCTTTTTTACAGAATTAAAAAATGAAACGTATTTTCCTTCGTGTTTTCGATGCGTTCACTTGAAACTGACTTCATTCAGTTTACAAAACAAGTGCTAAGCACTTACCTGTAGTTCATTAAAATAGTTCATAAAATTTGCCAATTTCTACAGTGTAAAACCACATCAATGTTTATGCTTTGTTTTATTTATGGACATACATATTAGTATAGTCCATGAACAGGAATAGATACTAATTGTTCTTGTCTGTTTTTGTTTCCTATTTTATAATATCAACAATAAGTATGTAACTTTATTTATACACTAAATCAAGTGTAACATAATTACGTACCTACGGTGAAAATAAAAGAACTATCGACTAATAATGAAAGAAACCAACATTATAAATAATCTATTACTTGTAGGTAAACAATCTAAAACGCCAATCATAATGACCAAGCAACGGTAAGTATCCTTTTCATTTCCGACGCGATCCATCACCAGCCACGCATCGCTGGGCACAACCGGATCTGTCACAACGCTTGTTTGTATTGTGTACTCGACTGTACAGTGATTAGTTTCCTAGGTAAACGAATTGACAAGGTGTGACGCAGGTTTTACGTGACATAATAATTTTGGAAATAAAATATTTAGTATATTTTTGACTTTCTATCAAACCATTACTAAAATAACATAATAAACATTTTTTTTATATTAAGAAATAAAAAAACATATCATTGACTCAAAATGTAATAAAATGTGATAAAATCTATGTTTAAAAGGGTTCAGTACCTCAAAAGAAAAAAAAATTATAGGATTAATTTGTTACCAAACTCTGTCTGTCTGACTGTCAAGATCCTTTTCTTGGGAATGTCTGGAAGTGTTAATAAAATTAATATCGTGCGTGAGTTCCACTCGCACTTGGCTGGCTTTATAGCCGACTTCAAAAAGGAGGAGGTTCTCGATTCATCGGAACCTTTTTTTTTTATGTATGTTTACCGATAACTCCGTCAATTGTGGACCGATTTTAAAAAAGCATACTTCACAGAATGGTCCCATATAAATTTTATTCCTAGGGGATTGGTACTTTTCCCGGAAAACTCAAAAAACCTCATCCTCACTTGTAATTTTCGCCCTATGATCACCAATATCTCCGTCAATCGTGAACCGATTTTTCAAAATTCTTTAGGGCAAGAAGTAAGAAGTGATTTATTTAAAGTTGGTTTTTTTTTTAAAGTCCTACTTGTAATTCATTAAAATAACAGTACTGTGTACTAGAGAGACGTACAAGATTCCGCCCTGGGCGCGTGCCTTTGTTTGAACCAATGCGAGCACGTACGTTGTACCGCCAGCAGTCACCTATTTCGCGGGCGCAACGTCATCTCAATACGCTCATTGCCAAGTACCCTCAGTTTGATGTGTTTGCGGATGGATGGACGACGATTGAACTTAAGTGTCTTGGTTATTGCGAAGGCTTATAAATTAGATTACTTACCCTTTTTAGTGTTGATTTTTAATTATATTGTTGTCATCTTGATACCTAGGTATAGTATTTAGATTTACTTTATGTTACCATTATAAAAGATTTAATTTATGTTTATGCTTATATTAAGTAATCTTTAAAGGTACTTGAACTGTCAATTGATTGCTGGCATGTTACGTTTTATCTTTTATATATATTTGTTATTTTGAAGTTTACTAACTGTTGCAAAATTAGATAGGTATAACGCATTGGATTAATCTGTAATGTTATATATTGTATTAAATAAACGAGTTTGAATTTGAACACAAATTTTGTAAAAAATATTTTACATCAGGTAATTTAGGATTTAGGAGACCGCGGCTCGGCAAACGTAGTGTAGGACGCCCTCCGGCCAGGTTGGGTGACGATTTGCGAAATGTTGCTGGTAGAAGCTGGATGCGTCGAGCTCAGGACAGGGCGCAATGGCGCTCATTAGGGGAGGCCTATGTCCAGCAGTGGACTGCTATAGGCTGATGATGATGATGATGAAATATTTCAATTAACTATGTGAAAAGCTATAAAAACATTAATTTGCAGTAAAGCAAATATTTTATGAAAAACTTATACAAATTGCTGAAATATTCTGACGCAAACGTGAGAGCTAGCTTTTAGCATTAATTGCAGGGAAAATTTAAAAAATACGTGCAAAACTAGATCTACCTATTTATATTCAGGTCACGCGAACACTTAATAAAACTGCCATTTTGAAAAAGATTGATAATAATAACGTGAATTTTCTGAACATATTTTATTGGCAACATCAATATTTTATTCTGTTTTGAACCAAAACAGAGCTAAATAAATTTACGGAGTTCAAAAGAAAATTCGACGTCAAATAATAGCATTGACCTACACCGTAATATTTCCCGTTCTTGATGAAGCGGCTGAAAAATATTTTGTCCATTTGAAGGAACAAGAAAAATGTCCATTCATTCCCTTCCATTCTGAAGTCTCACAACAGGAGGGAGCATTAGCTTGAAGATGTCATGATGATTTATGATTCTATGACTCGGTATTTTTTGGTAATAATTTTGAAATAGCTGCGTAAATATTTTTGACCTTTAAGGACGAGATTGCGTGCCTCTTCATTAATAAAATGAAAATTTCCATCCTTTTCTACAGAAGAAATACCCTGAGAGATACCCTTGATTTGATTGACTCTGTTTACCATTCAATTTCCTTTCAATTATAAACAAAAATTTGAATGTTGTTTATCGCGATATTTTGTGAACTTTAAGGAAAAAGGTTGGCCTAATTTCATTTCATGCTATTGACAATACGTACCTATACTTATATAACAGCCTGGTCAAGTCAAATTAACTGACATTTTATTCAATTAGTTCCTAAGATCAACTTGAATCTTGATACTATGGAAATTGTGGAGAACTATATGCCATTATATAAAGAAGTGAAGTTGAATCGTCAGCAGAACAAGTAGTGACGCGTAGTACATTACAACCAGCCGCAGGCAACTGCTTAAAAAATCATTTCCGAACAGAAGAAGTGCCTATTAGAAACAGTAATACATAAACATTGATTTGAAGCGATATTTCTGCGAATAATAACATACTAAAACCCCAACTTTCACACACCAACGTATTACACAAAAACGATTGGCCGACACCAACAATAGAATTTGCGCAGATTTATTTTGACGAGCGGCACAAAAGCGGAGAAAATCGCCAGCGGTCACTTCTCAAATCTTATTATTAGCTATAACCATGCATTGTGTCCAGCACAATGAGCCTGTAGTGCCTTTAATAGTGCCGCCACAATGGGCAGAGCTTTAGCTGAAGAGCTAGCAACATTTTTTCCTTCGCACTGCTAGGCACTGCTAGATTGATTTTTATCTTGTGATTTTACGGCTTCTTGTTAGATTTATGCCTTGGAGCCTATTCTTATGGTTCGTCATTGTTTTCTTCGTCCTACACAATGCTTATCTAAACGGGGTCTCCACTCCAATACCTGTTTGGTCCAATGTTTGTTGGTTCTTCGGCATATATGGCCTCTGAGCTATGTCGGTCACTTTCGTTTTCTGTCAAATAATATATTGAGGTAAGTAAATCACCACTGGATCTTGTTCTAGGGAACGGTCAAGCTTTTTTCCGTGGTCTGTTGCGTATCCCGGGAATTCTCGCTTTTGAAACCGTATCAGGAAGGTCGAGTGCTCTTGTTTGATAATGGGGTTTCAACTTTCTAAAGAATGGGATTTTGAAGTGATTCTGGCCTGTTGAATCTTATGTTTTAGTTATTGTTGACCCTTTATCGACGATTTGACGTTTACGAAACTTTCGCTATGAACTGGATGGATGTTGGTTATGATGTCACAAAAATATTATTTCTTTATAAAGCAAGATGAGAGATCTACGAGTTGTAATTTAATGCTCATAATCTTATGCCTAGATAGTAAACGGTGTATAATATGGTGAGTTATGGTGAATTATTATAAGTACTTTATTTAACAAAGTAATTTTTAGTTCACCACCCAAGATTGAGCTCTGCGGTATACTATGGTCTGCGCAGATTAGTGCTGATTATAATTACATTTGCGTAAAACACACTCAAAATCTTTGTATTGTTTTGTTCGTTATTTAGTTCGCTTATGAGCGGGCACATCTAAAGCTAGCATTTGTAGCAAATCGTTTAACATGGATATCTAAATAATAATAAATTGTAAATAATGCTGGACACTATCACAAAGCATCATGTAGCACCAAACTAAACGGAGCTTGTAATATGGGAACCACATGACTGATATTTATATGATATATTTTTTCGTAAATAAGTACATATTATGCATAGAAAACACCCAGACCTAAGACAAATATCTGCGGATAATGCAGACATTTTTACGGCGGCAGGAATCGAACCCACAACCTTCTGCATCTCAGATCTGCCTGCGCTTACTTTCACCCCTGCAGCGCAGAGGTCGTCAAATGGTTATTGATAAGTCGTTGGGTGTTCTTTTTAAAATCATAATTAAGTATTAATGTTTTCACGTGAATAGCGACGGCGCCTGTAACTGTATTATGTCAAGTGCTCATAAGTCCTTTGGTCCTCATAAAGCTGCCAACATGTTGCGATTAACGCGTTCATTCCGGTGGGTTCGAGATGTAACCTCAATTTCTCACGCAAAATTCATTTAGTTGTTCCCACAGAAAAACAATATACGTTCTATATTTTACTCATTTCCACCCATGGCTTTGCGTGGCACCTAGATAAAAAGTAGTCTAGGTTACTGGTTAAAAACGAATAAGATTATCTAATGTGAAAAATATCGACTCAATCCGCTTTGTAGTCTAGTGATTTTAATTATTAAATTGTAATTATTATTGGTTAGCGTGTCTTCCTCGCGTTTTATCTTTTTTATACTACAACTATAGTACTAGACGGCCTCTATGGCGTAGTGGGCGAAGGCCCGCCTGAGATTCCTGCGTCTCGTTGCGGGTTAAATTCTCGTAGTGAGACCAATTTTTGTAAGCACTACAGATATTTGACTTCGGACTAGGTTTCTTTCTAGTATAATATATTCCGTGGTATGCTCTACTTATTTTGAGATTTTTGTGTACAAAGGTTCAGCATTAATCATTGACTAATTTATTAAGTACGTGGACCGCAGTGGGCAGCCTTATCCAAGGCCACGTCGACCGCAGTGGGCGGTCTTATCCAAGGCCACACCGTCAGCAAGGCTCGCCGTAACGGTTATTGTTCTGTCAGACGTCTCGCCGTATCCGATCCGGTCGCAAACCGGATTTGCATTTGTACGCCCACATTCGAACACGGTCACATGTAAAGCTGGCAGCTGGTTTTTATTATTATTTTATTATTAAAGTAACAGAGTGCATACTAAAAAAAAAAAGTGCAAGCAATTGATATAATTTTGTAATAAATTTGTATAATTTTGTGCAAGAAAGATATTCGTGAGTTTTGTTACTGAAGAATGGAGGTAAATTATAAAAACCATCACGATTTTTCCCCTTTTATATCACATCACATCACATCTCAATATTATAAATGCGAAAGTTTGTATGTGTGTGTGTGTGTGTGTGTGTGTGTGTGTGTGTGTGTGTGTATGTGTGTGTGTGTGTGTGTGTGTGTGTGTGTGTGTGTGTGTGAGAGAGAGAGAGAGAGAGAGAGTGTGTTTGTTCTCGCTTCACTCCGTAACGGCGTTGCGACGACGAAACTTGGAATATACATAGTTTTAGGACCTGGATTAACACATACGCTACTTTTTGGAAGCAAGCATTAAATATTGATTATTTTAAAAGGATCCTGTAATACGGGTAGTGAGAGAAATTTTAGATATTTAGATATTTATTCATACAATTATAACACAGCATTACAGTATAATACCAAGACGCTATTATATACAAAACAAAAAAGAAGGAACTTTAAATGAAATGAACATATAAACACGCGTGAAAATTATTAAAGAAAATATAAAACAAATACTAACTAATTGTACTATTCTTTATACTATCAATCATCTCACAAAACTTCATACACACTTCGCACACTTCAGTCCATCGGTCAGCAAATAGTCTACAAATCACACAATGGTGTTGATGCCAGAAGCGCATTTAATAATTAGTACCTGGACGACCGAGCCTTGCTCGGTATTTTTTTAAACCGTGTTTTTGTAAATTATAATACGAATTACTTATTGATAAAATATGAATATTTTTTTCCATCTTACCGACACATTAATAAGAAAATATGAACTGGTTACTCAATAAAAAATCACAAGTGCATTTAGTTTAACATTTTAATAGTTAACAGTAACATTTAACAGTTAAGCAATCAATAAAGTAAGTATATTTTTATCATATTATTTATGAAATCCTAGTACTTCCTACCATACTATATTGTGGGTTTGTCGAGGATTTTCATTTGTAAGGTAGACTTTTGCCATGACTACTTTTGACTTTTTTGCCATGCATAAAGACCGGACTGGAGTTTAAGTGAACCTCAACAAATTCGAATGTTTGCCCTTTGGATTTGTTAGAAAATGCTACGTTTATCATGCCATGCATGAAGACTGGACCACTACACTTTACGTCAACCCCAACAAATTCCAATGTTTGCCCTTGGGATTTGTGGACAGTCATGGCAAATGCAGATCTAACGGGAAATTCTTGACGCTGAATGATGCATCTCAATTGTCCTTTTGATGAGTCAAGGGTTACCCTTGGTATATATACTTCTTTGCCAGATTGTTTACCAGTAACAATTTTTGCCTATATTATGTGTTTGCACAGACTCGTTACAATAAGTTTTACCCCATTTCATAGTCCTTCTGATACGTCTAAATTATGCGACAACATTATCAACGCATTTTTTTTCAATTTTAGTTCGTGTGATGGCAAGTTTAAAATGTTGACACTATTGAGAAATTTTGTTGTTAATTTTACTGCTCCTTCAGGTGGTTGAGTCGTGGCTTTAGTAGATTTTGTACTTACTATACTTACTATAGTAGAAGTTTGGCAACTATATAATTTTTTTAAGCTATTGCATAGCTTCTATCGAGTGCCTTGAGCGCGGGGACCGAATCCAGAGATTCCGTAACGAAAAAAAACCTCACGCTCCCCACTTTTACTTAATTTTATAATCTGTTGCTTGGAAATAGAGTTCATATTCAAACTTTTGTATTCTATTAGTTCTTCGTCACAACGTCGCAGCGCTAGTGTTCAACACAGTAAAGATAGCTACACATCCATGATTGGCCTCTGACACGAACTGACGTCTGACGTTTTTCACCTGAATCTAATTTCAGATTTGTTTTGAAATTTCTGTCATCACAATCTTTTCTTTGGATTTTTTATTGCTTTTAGATGTTTATGTGTTATGTAAGTTGATACAAAATGCTATGCAATAGCTTTACCGCGGCAGTCCCCGAGTGCCACACGTCTTTTTTTTCAACATCTTTGTTATGAGGCGCGAGTTTTGCTCTGTCTTTCATTCCTTCATAATTTCCATTGACTAAGCAGTTACCTAAAGGCCGCTACTTACATAATGATCGAGTTTAGGTCAATGCGAGCGTAGGCAAATTGATGCATGAAAAGAGCTACCGTCTAGACGTTCGGCAAGTCTATGCAAACTATTGCAAACGGTCAATGTAGACGAGTTTTGTGGACTTGCCCCAAGAAAGCTGCCCACACGTTGTGCGATTGGCCAGGTGCATGCGAGCGCCTTTGATTTGTGCAGAAAAACCGTCACTGCTCCGAAGTGAGACGACTGGTCGCGAGCGAATGCAAGTTGTGACAATACCTACACGCCAAATGAACTCTATACACGTTGGCGGTTGCCTTTACTTGGCCAGCTAGGCGAGCGACACCGAACAATGGCAAGGCAAGGGAAATATGCTATCTATACGTTGGTGTATTGGCCTTCGCTCGGCAAGGCTCCACCAAAATGTATTGCAGGCTTAACACTTCATAAGATCCGGGCTGCGTGCTGGCCAATTCACGGTGCGTTTTAATCTCTTCGCAATATGGTCGAACTTGTGCAGTGGCGCGAGTTCGGCCCTTATCTTGCATTAAAGTTGAATTTTCCCCTATTAATCCCATGTAAAGTATCACGTGAGTTTCTAAAACCTCTGTTATACAGCGTCTTGCCGTCAAACCTCCTTTTCATGTACCTATAAAACCTTCTAAACCAAACACTCTTTGGTTTAGTGCTGCTTAAAAACGCCATCTATTGTCAAGTAGCTTTTAGTGTTGTGGTGTCGGCAAAACAGTTTAGTTTTTGTTTACAGATGCTCGTAAATGGGCAATTTTGACAATTTCTTGCTGCAATGGTATAGCCACCAAACTGCCGATTGAATTTCTCACAAAGTGCAATAATTGCAATATTGTAGCCCGGCAATTTTGCAGCAATCGCACTACTGAAATATATTTCAGAATAGTCGCAAGTATTTAATGTCTAGCCGGCTAAATTGAAAATGATTTATCCAGCTTTCACTTCACTGCAATATTGCCGTATATCGTCTTTTCTCTGATGTTTAGGTGCATCTCATTTCCCTCGCTCACCTCCCCCCACCTCGTCCTGTAGCTGCCACTGCTGTCTCCTCAATCTAACCGCAATATGCTCCGCGTGTACGGATAAAACTCCTCAGCAATCAGTTGCTGAATCTTCAAGGGTTAAACTCGGCAATGTCGGCTTGTATTGCAAAATGAAGATGCATATAATTATACTGAGCAATATTGGTCGATAAAAATAGCCCAAAAATGCATATTTTGTTGCCCGTTTGTAGGCCTCTAAAAATAATAAAATAGTATTACTGTTCGCCCATAGATGACAGAAAGAGTCATAATCGTATTCTAATTATGAAAAAAAAAATTTTTTAAAGAGCTTTTAGGCAATTTTAGTAAACACGTGAGTTGAAAAGACACATATATTTTATCAATAATTTAACAATTAATTTTCTTGGTCTAACCACAAACCAAACATTCATTGGCTTAGTGTTGCTTAAGAACGTCATCTTTTGTCAAGTAGCTTTAGTGTTGCTATGTCGGTAAAACAGTTTAGTTTTTGTTAAGCTGACAGCATCAAGTTATTATAAATAGAGGCAGAAACGCGGAAAAAGAGTATCTGCAACAAAACCTACTTATTTACTTAGACTTAAGGTCTAAATTAATGCAAATTTGTCATTTTGAAGTTGATTTATGTCAAATACGCTTGGACGATTTTTGTCAGTTTTCACTTGAAGACTGTGACTCTATAGTAATAGTATTTACTAACTCGATGTCTGATGGCCCTAGTTGCCAAAACATAAACATAGTAATACTACTCGCCAATAGATGTCAGGAAGATTCATTTTCGAATGCTGATGATATTGTAGCAGCTTTTTTTTTGGATAAAACAACATTTTCTATTAATAAAACCCAGCTAGATCGACTTATCACCCCTAAAACCCCCTACATACAAAATTTTATGAAAATCGTTGGAGCCGTTTCCGAGATCCAGATTATATATATACATATATACAAGAATTGCTCGTTTAAAGGTATTAGATAAGGCTTGAACGAGATGAGAATTGTTGTGCGCCACGGATCACGTCCGTGACACAGCCAGTAGGGCATGACAACGAGGCCTTAAAAAAATCTGGGTACTTCGCGTACAGACAATCTCACTTCTCGAGCCAGGAATTCAGGGCAGTCCAATACACCGCGCTATTGAGATAGTCCAAATTAAAATACGATGTACTCATTTTTATCATCATTATAAGTCATTTCAGCTCCCGCGCCAGGCATAGGCCTCTCTTTGTGAATGCTTACTTGTGAAAGCATACATAAAATACATTTTCGTGTAACCGGTTTTTCGTATAAATATGACACATCTCTCATATCGTGAATTAGATTAGCATGTAGGTAGGTTGTCATGCGGATTGTAATGATAAGTGACGGCATCAGATGGTATTATGGCGTGGGGGGAACCAAGACTTGGGGGGAACTGAGTGTGGGGGGAACCAAGTCTAGAGGAAAATATAATTATTCAGAACTGTACAATATTGTTTGATATTCTAGCAAAATAATTCTGGAATATATAACTAAAGTAGCTTATGAAAAATACATTTGTGAAGTCAATGGTAATAAAGATTTTACTTTTGGATGTAGGCTATTTATAATACAAAATTATAAGAATTTTGATAAAAGCCTACAGATATCCAAAAACTGTTTGAGTTTTTAAGCACTTGATATAATTGCCTTTTCAACATCTAAATTTAGAAAACTGTAATTAAGCTGAGTGTCTTACTGAAATCAACGCACACCTTACACCGTAAATTTCATATTTAGGTATTGAGTAAATACTAGAGACTTGTTATAGAATAGAATAGAATAGACTAGAAAAATATTCATTATATTATATAAGTTATGTACAGGGATGCACCTGAAACTGTTTATGTAAAATTCTGCCTCAATAGGGACGCGGTGGAGAGGAAAGTGGTCAAAGTCACGAGACATGTTAGTCTCCCAATAAAAGTAACACTATAAAAATCTTTATATTGATTTATCAAATTATTACTATTACTAACCTAAAAATATATAAAATGGTAAACTGACTTACTGGGTAATTTGTCAACGCACAATCCAAACCCTCGACCTTGAGATTTGAAGTTTTAACGAAAGATTTTTAGAAATTGAACCCCCAAAGGGACGAAATCAGGGATGAAAGTCTGTATGTAAGTTCGTCAGTTCGAATCTAAAAATTTTGTAGTTAGGCTGACAATTGAAAATTAATTTATATGTGTCTCAGCGTTTTTGAGAAGTCCACCGAAGGGGTGAAAAAGGGGGGGGGGGGTATATATTTATATTATATCACTTTAGGCGATAAGACCGCCCATTGCACTTACATTATTTTAATCGTTCGTTCTAAATTTTATTGTTGATGTGAGTACAAAAAAGAGTTTTATAACTATCTATTTATTTATATTTGACAAATCCACCTTTACGCGAGCGGAGCCGCGGGCGGACACTATTCAATAATAAAGGCGAAAATTTGTGAAATGTTTGTCCTTTCTTCACGCCAAAACTACTGTAGTGCGAACACGAATATTTCAACCTGACGTATCGCAAGCGAAACGAAAAATTACGTTGTTCCTGTGGACACTGAGACAAACCCTACGGTTTTTAAAGTGTACATTGTTGAATATAGTTTTAAGTTTTGTTGAATAAATAAATACAAAAAGTATATCACATTAATTCCATAATATATCCCATAACATTATACCTCCCTTCAAAAAGGTTCCGTTATCACAACACGTCAAAGCAGAACCGAGTGATAAGTTAAATAGATTGGTGCGTTCATTAGTTCCGAGTCCCGAAGTAATTTCAACATCAATTACTGTGACGTGCGCGTTACGGTTAGCGTTACCTTCTGTGGTTATGTTAGCCAGTGCTTGGCAGGCTTAAATTGAATTCTCCTTTTCTTCACTAAAGGTTAACTTATTTTATTTTATTTTTTATTTATAACGACGTAATTATAGGGTATCACAACATGCGCATTACAAGCAACAAGACAACAAAGTAGATTCTATACCTAGATTGGTTAGAAAACACACAATAACTTTAGAACATATAGGCCCTTGCCCTATTTGTGAGGGTTTCCTTTTGGTTATATTAGAGGTGGATGATGAGTTATTCGCTTCTTTTGACATACCCCGCAAATGCTCTGCTATGTTTGGGACCATATTCGTGCTATGAGATGGTATCTATTATTATACTTTATTAAACTTTAAACTTGAAACGATAATTGGAGTAAACGTGTTCTTGAGTGGAGACCGCGGTTTGGAAAACGTAGTGTAGGACGCTCTCGGGCTAGGTGGAATGACGATTTTCTAAAGGTTGCTGGTAGAAGCTGGATGCGTCGAGCTGAAAACAGTGTTTTTGTTATAAGCTTATAAAAGAGAGAGAGATTGAGAGACATGAGAGAGACAGAGAGCCATGAAGCACGCCATGCTTGGCTTGAGAGACATGAGAGAGACAGAGAGATGGCTCTCTGTCTCTCTCATGCGCGCGCCATGCTTGGCATTACACTTTTAGAACGAGTCTCCAATACCAAAATCTGCAAGCAGACTAAGGTCCAGGATATCAGCGAGCGGATATTGGGGCTCAAAGGAAGTTGGGCAGGGCACTTGGTCAGACGGAGTGACGACAGGTGGACCAGAGCGCTGACCGAGTGCTGGCCGAGAGGCCGAGAGTTGGTTACAGGAATAGGGGCCGTCCTCCAGCGAGATATTAGAAAGACCGTGGGCGGCACCTGGTTCAGAATAGCGCAAGATCGAGGCAAGTGGCATAATCAAAGGGAGGCCTATGACCAGCAGTAGGTCGATAAAGGTTGAAATGATGAAACTTATAAAAATAATAATCTAATAAGTACAAAAATAAATCAAAAAACATTTGTTTACATTTTTTGTTTTTTGTATCAAAACGGGAAACCACCGACCGTGGGGCAGGGCTCATACGGTCAGTGGCTAGGGCTGCAGAAAGAGGAACCTCCGCGCAATGCGTGCCGAGTCCAGGAGAGCCGCCTTCTGTATCTGACCCTTGATCCAGCTGCCTAGCGTGAGCCTCTTAAGGTTATGTCAAGGCTCTTCTCTTTTATTATAATTGTAATGTGATAGTAATCATTTCTTCATTTACCAGAAACCAAAATTGCATTTGTTTTTATATAATCGCAAATTCAACTTCATTTTTTACAACGTCGTCGGTCATTTCAGAGACCCATTTTTTTCAACGTCATCGGTAATTTCCAATTCTTATATTTAAAAAAAACAAATTTAATTATCAACGAAATTATACGTATATAACTCCAAAGTTTTGAATCTAGAATACGGACCCGAGATTAGAATCGGGTGTCATGCGTAACCCACCCGCTAATTCTATGAAAAACCTTCAAGTAATATGGGAATGGCACGAGTGGCATGTGTGCGTAATGTCTAAACGGATTAGTATAATTGAACAAAGAGCGTTGATTTTATGAGATATAAGGTGTCGGTCTTTGTAGGTGTTACGTGATACCTAAGGATTACGCGTAGGTGTAGTACCGGGAAGGTAATATAAAAATAAAAAAAAGGTCGCGGGTTCAAATCCCGCCTGAGTCGATATTTTTGGGATATTAAAAAATCTTAGATTTTCCCATATCACTTTAAAATACAAAAAATCATTGCCAACTAAATATATAAATCTTAGATTTCGCCCGCGGCTTCGTTCTTGTTAATGTGTATTTTCTCAAATATATTCATCATCTTTTTCACCCTTTCGAAGATGGAACTATCAATAACACTGCGACATGTATAAATTCATTTCAATCTTTGAAACTGATGGACTAACATACAAACTGTCATGACCTTTTTTTCTTCCTTAGTGGATGCTTACACTATATAACTACCGAAGGGTTGAAATGGTCCATCAAGTTGTTCATAGAAAGTCCTTTATTTTCATAATAAAAATCACAAAATAGAAAGAAATAATTACTCAACGCTGACGAAACCGCGGGTAAGTAAAGTGTATAAGTAGTCAGTTATGTGGTTTCCATAATACACTGCTTAGTTTGGAGCTAAATAACATAATTTTATTTATGTTGCTGTGTGATAATATCCAGCATTATCTAATAATATAATTATTATCCTACTAGCTTCAACCCGCGACTTCGCTCACTTGGTACCGGGATAAAAAGTAGCCTATGTGTTAATCCAGGTGACAAACTATGTATATTCCAAGTACGTTCAGTAGTTTTGCGTGAAAGAGTAACAAACATTCATCCATTTATCCATCCACAAACTTTCGCATTTATAATATTAGTAGGATTAGTAGGAAGTAGGATCTTACGGATGTTATTAAAGAAGAAAATTTGTAAAGATGTGAAATATGCCTTCCTTCACGACAAAATTACTTACTTCTACACCCTTATTATAACTTTTTATCCGGTTACTATGCGAGCAAAGCCGCGAACGGAAGCAAGTTATTATAATAATTTCAGACGCGGCACTACGAATAAATTTATTCTAACAAAACTCACACGCTTCAGAGTACTTCAAACACCATCAGTGACATAAAAATAAACGACCAAAAATCACGACAAGAGTGATCATCACACTCAAGCCCAGGCCGACTTAGCATACTCCGCATGATAACTCAGCATTAACCGTACATCTCAGCATTAACCGTACATTGCTTCAGCCGAGGACTTTCGTAAAAAATAAACATGTCTGCGACGATTTTTCCCGGTGAAGCCGTCATCCGTCACGAGTCCCGGCCCATACCCCGGGAATTCGGGACGCCGGGACTCCAGGCACTGAAGTACTCTGAAATTAGGCTTTATTTGTGTACGTTCACAGTCAGTTACCTAATCTTAGAATATGTAGGGCATAGGTTGGTGTGTATTTATTGTAATTTTATCTTTTTTTTTAATTGTATGTGTTTTATATTGAATATCAATAATGAAAACTGACTGCATGTTTAGTAAATTTTTAAATTAAAATTCATAAAGGAGAATGCCGTCTGATGTGTGGCGCTCGGTACCAAGACTAAAGTGAGTGCGTCAAAAAAACATCCAATAAGTTTTTAGTCGATTCTACTGTCAAAATAATTAAAAATGAGAATTATTGCCAAAGTAACACTTTACATCAATGTTTATTGCCATAGCAACGTATATAAAATTGGTTGTTGTATTCTAATGGCAGCGTGCAACGGAAACCAAATCAACAAAATATTTTTTTACTTGATTAATAATCGAGTCGGTGTGTAAAACTAAAGAAAATGTTAAAGTCATTTATAAAATATGATAAATTTTATGGGATACGTTCGGTTTTGACGCAATTGGTACGGGTTCTCGGCATTCTCCTTTACCTACACATTATTGCAAAATAAAATAAAAATATAGAAAATATAGAAACAGAAGAGGAAAGCCTTGTACGACATGACAACTTTTAAGCAACATCATAGAGGGAAAAGTAGAAGGAAAGAGAAGTAGGGGAAGACCAAGGACAAATTATATGAACCACACAAAAGAGAAAGGAGATGTCATGTCGTATAGGGAAGTAAAGGAGCTGCTTTGGAGAGAGGCAGATGGAAGGAGCTGCATCAGTTGACGACAAGAGCACAGCTCTTAAATAAATGATGATGATGACATATTATTAGTACACCAGACACAACTAATACTAAGTAAGACCCCTATTTATGTTATTAAAAAAAATACATTTATTCACTCACTTACAATACCCCACACAAAATACAAATCGTTTACACAATGATATCTGCTTAATACAATATGAACCCCCTTATAAAATTTGCCGTTGCTTAAAGTTATACCTGTCACTGTTTGTCAATATCCAATGGTAAGAGATGGCAATAGTTTAGGCATCGTTTATATTTTGACAGTTTTTTTATGAGTAAGGCCCTTAATTAACAATAAACAAAAGATTTTTCTCATAATATAACACACCTATATTATAAATGCGAAGGTTTGTATGTTTGATCCCACCCAACTCAGCAACGGCTGACCGGATTTGAGTGAAACTTGGAATATACATAGATACATAGTTTA
This sequence comes from Horisme vitalbata, assembly GCA_951804965.1. NCBI lineage: Eukaryota > Metazoa > Arthropoda > Insecta > Lepidoptera > Geometridae > Horisme > Horisme vitalbata. The sequence goes on from OX638099.1 coordinate 671,823, forward strand.
AGACTTGGATCAACATACGACCTTTATACCCGCACCACGCTAGCGATGCCGTGGGCGGAAGCTGGTGAGAGAATATATTCAATATTTTAAAATTTTCTAAAAAGAATATAGTTATAACTTTTAATTATGTAACTTGTGTAGGTAGGTGAGCCAGTGAAAAGGTCGAAGACTCAGCTACGCTGTTTTTCAGCCTCGCCTAACTATTATGTTAAACAATAAATAAATTATCTTATCTTATCCAACTTTATTTGTCTGGAGTTGTAGAGATCGTTGCGCCATCGCTTATTTGGCCGAGCACGAACTCGTTTTCCATCGAGATGCCAGGATCCCATCTGTCCGGAGGCATTCAGCTAGCATGGCCCGTCCACTCCCATTACTAATTACTACTAACATATTTTTGGACGTCTTCTCTGAAAGAGGCAAAATACGTTATTTAGAAATCAGGCTTCTGTTAAAGAATAATGTATATCTTATAAAAAAGAAATAATGATCTCATTATTTTTTTAAATTGTACGATGAATATCTACATACTTCATTGTTAACAATGAAAGCCGGCTGAAACACAACTGTATACAAAGTGTAACAGTAGCTGGCTGCGCCGCGCCATAACTCTGCGGTCCGAAACGGATGAAGTTGCGAACGAATAAGCAACACTCGTATTTGTCAACCGGGTTGCGTAATAGCCAGTACTTTAGTAACTGCTTGTAATAAACAGAAAGGAAAATATAAATTGTGTATACTTTATTTCCTTTATAGACATAATTATTGATGGATGCATTGTTTAATCTTCATAATAATTGTTTGTTTTATGATGGCTATTGATGGATATGTCACGCGTGTTTGGAAAGTGCCCTACGATGTAACATATTAACTTGAGGCATGAAGATGTTAAGCCTCATGTGTAATTTCACCGTCATTCACACCCTTCAATAAAAACATAGCAAAAATACATTTTATTTTATTAATAGATTTTGATGCGGTTTCACTTGCGTGGTATCCGGATATAACATGTCTCATCAACATCTCAATCAAACATTTTAATAACCCAGTCAGAGTAATGAAACGTGTACTAAATTATGTTTCTTAATGCCATATTCTCATTTTCTATTCTCACTAGTCACTTTTCATTTCCCCCAAAACTTTTCACAGGAAATTTAATCCCCAAAAGTGGACGTATCCATTTGTAGTGTCAAAGGTTGTTTAGCTTTTGGTATAAAATATTAAGAGCAGTGCGTCCATAAAAAGATCCTTTTATCAAAATGGCCGCGGCCCACCCTTTCTGTGTCGGCCAAATTACCAGCTATTCCACGGTTATGGTTCACTTCTCACCCATATTTAGGGTAAAACAGGATTAGGGATGGGATAGTTCGAATTTGCGGTGACGAAGTGGACTTTTTGTTGATGACTGAATGATGCGGCTTTGTTTTGTAGTGATGCGGCGGTTTTATGTTTTAGGGCAACACTAATATTAATAGCACAGAGTAATTGTTTGCGTATGTACGTACCTACAGTACGTATATTATGTTTTATAGGGTACATTTAGATAGTAAACGGTTAAGAATTATAATTTCTTCACTCTAGGTCTAGGTCACTCTAGGTTTGGTCAGCGCAGCATGGTTTTTTCTTTCACTCCTGTCAGTTGTCAAATCTGTGCCAACTGCCAATCCTTTCACACTTTTCAAAGTCACGTAAATGTTAAAAAAGTAAACAAAATAATGTTTTAATACAACATAAACCTATATCAATCTACTGCTGAACATAGGCCTCCCCTAATAAGGAGGGAAATATGTCCATAATCTCCATGCTAAGCATCAAAAACATATTTATAAATCAACAGCAAGTATGTTGTATTCATATAAATTAAGAACTTATGTCAGTTTTTCTGACTCACAATTATTGTGATTGGCTTGAAATATCAAGCCAAGATATAACAGAAACCGACCTAAAATATTCAGCAAAAGAAATCCCTTTAACAAAAGGTCCTTACCGCGTCACTGGGTAACAGATTTGAAAAACTCTGTCTGCCCCACAAGGGGTGAAAAATTCAGAGCCGTGAGCCGACCACCGGCGCCGACCATTCATCGTGTGCCACCGTCCCTCAATCACACCTTCATTTATCACGCATATCTCATACGCGGACAATGTACAGTGAACTCAGGTAGCGGCTAATCACATATGAAACTATTATTATTAGTTGAAATAGTTATCAAAGTAAACAAAGGAATCTTTTAGTCGTGCACTCTTGTCAGAGTGGTCGTGGTTATGGAGGTTGAGTTTGAATGACGGCTCTTGCAAAATGCCTCCATTGAGATCTATCAGTAGCTTGAGGAGAACATTCGGTCATAGAGGTTTGTGTGATAGATTTAATAGGGTCTGACCATTGCGTGGGAGAGCGGCCTCGTGATTTCTTGCCCTCCATCTTGCCTTGCAGTGCCAGACGTTCCATTGAGTCTTCGTTACGGGTTACATGTCCAAAGAACTTAAGTATGCGTTTGTTACGGTAATGTTTGACCTATCAATATCGTTCACAATTTAAAGGTAAACTTTTGTGAAGTACCATGAAGTACCTTGACCAATCTATGCTATGCCGAAAAACGATTTTTATCAATATCTTCGTACAAGATTGCTGAAACACAGAAAGAGTTAAAAAGAAAACGAAAATTGTTTCAGCTGGTAAAAGCCTGAAAGTGGTGGTGGAAACCGATAAGGTGAGGAGTATTATACTAGCTTTGTGTGAAGCATTTGATGAGAAGAGATGGAAACAATGTGACTTAATGGAATATGAATGCCACTAGATGCAAAAGTAGAGGAAGGCTGGAGAAGAAATATATAGATTGTGTAAAAGAATACATAATAAAACATATTGTGCTAATTTTACCTGAAGTGAGATAAAAGTGGGTGAATAATGAAGTAAGGATTAATTGCAAAATGTAAATTAAGCTTTCCAGCGATGATTAATTGTACCAACTAGAATGAAAGTGATCTAGATATCTCTGTATACCCTAGAAACAATACCACGTGACGCTTACATAAGTCATTGTGCTCATTGTGGCACGGGATTTATTTGCGGGACATTGAATTCCCGCAATAAGAGGAGATTAATGGACGTCAACATTTAATGGATGCTTTTGATAATGTATGTCGTTGCTGATAGATCTGGACAAGGGAACAAATGCGTTTCTAAAGGCTATTCACTGTGCTGGTAGCTTACAATAGAATATAAATAATATAATAGCTTAGTTGGTTTCTTAGTTCTGATCACATGTTAATGGTTCGATCCCTGGCCAGGAAAAACAATTGTATTTAAGGCAAAATGGTAGCTCTACGTAAGACTTGGATGTTTGATTATAATTTTAATTAATAAATAATCATAAGACCATCAGTTTTATAAGTATGTAGGCATCTAATTTTCAAAATGTACTTGCCTAGCTTGACACGTTCACTGTGCACAATAACCACAATAATTGTGGTTATACACAATGAATGTGGTGGTAATTTCTAAGGACTCATGACCGACATATGGGGTATGCACGAACGGTGAGTAGCACAAAATGACCGATGGGTCACGCACAGTGAATGTGTTAAGCTAGGTAAGTAGATTTTGGAAATTAGATGCCTAAATACTTATAAAACTGATGATTTTACATTTTTAACGATTGTTTTGCGTTGTGTAGTAAATGATGGCTTGTACAAAGCGATTTAATTTGGATGTAAAACGCAAACTAGAACAACGCTTTATTTACAATGCAGTTGAATGTACCATTTGTCGAAACTAACAAAGAAATAAACGTTTAAGAAACTAAAATAATTCGATGTTTACCAAACGAAATATCGGAAAAGGGCGTCGCGTCGCGCCGCGAGGAAAAAACGATTGAAGTGAAAAGATGGCGCTTTCTATTGTTCCACGCCATTTGTGGCGGGAAACATCGAATGGTTTTACGCGTATTTTCCCTGAAGAAATTCTACATTTTCAGAGAACTAGTTATATAAAAGTTCCTCTCTGATATACATTAGTTCCACTATCTAATATCATTCCTAGAAGGAGATATAGCGAGAATCATTTTGAGCCTAGAAATGTAATAATTATATCATAACTAGCTTCCACCTGCGGCTTCGCTTGCGTGATACTCGAATAAATAGCCTGAGTGTTAATCCAGGTCATAAACAATGTACCTATATTCCAAGTTTCATCAAAATCCATTCAGTAGTTTTTGCGTGAAAGAGTAACAAACATAGATGCATCCATACATCCATACTCACAAACTTTCGTATTTATAATATTAGTAGGACGTGAAGCGCTCGTGGCGTGGTTAAAATTGGTGTTCTTAGCAGATCACCTTGGTTAAGCAACACTCCGCCCGGTCATTACTTGGATGGGTGACCGTTTAGTGAAATTTAGATTTGAGCGCTTTCGTGCTTCGGAATACACGTTAAGATGTTGGTCCCGGCTTTTCAGTCGTTAAGCCATGTCGGAGGCCTTCGGGCGGCCTAAAAACTCCGACACCAGAGTTGGACACTAGCTCATACGAAGAAGAAGAAGTAGGACGTAGCTAGGCTGCTGCTATGTGAACATTAAGCTAATAAAAGATGGCTTTGATCATCATTTTATCCACATTGCTTAACGTACAACAAATGTCGTGAGTCAGAGCGGTCTTTCCGACTTTAAGTAGATCATGACTAACAAAAATGCGTTCATTATCTAGCTTGGGACATTATCATCATCATTGTCAATCTATGTATAGCAGTCCACTGCTGGAAGTAGATCCCTCCTAAGGTACGTCACTGAGCCGTGCTAATCATTTGGGGAGTAATGCCCTTAATCGCCACGCTGGGGCATGCCCAGGGTTGGCGATCGCAGGGGCACAGTTTGTCGTGTCGCTGACGCTGCTGCCCATCACTGGTCAGACCATTTATCTGCACTGTTACGAAGGGCTATACCACTATCGACCGGTCGTCGAAGCCTCGTTAGTTAAAGCAGGATGTACCGCGTGCAGGTGAGGTTGACTTTAAGAGTGAAGTTGTTAGTTGCTCCCTTACTACCAGCTTCGGACAACGGCTTGACAAATAGGATATCTAGTTACTATTCATAATTTTTTTTATATATCCCAAAAATTTCGACTCAGGCGGGATTTGAACCCGCGACCTTCCCATCAATACCCAGACGCGCTAACCAACTGCGCTACCGAGTCAACTCCGACTACCGAGTTGACTCGGTAGCGCAGTTGGTTAGCGCGTCTTGGTATTGATGGGAAGGTCGCGGGTTCAAATCCCGCCTGAGTCGAAATTTCTGGGATATATAAAAAATCTTAGATTTTCCCTGAAGTGTGGCTAAACACTTAAAATACAAAAAATCACTATTCATGAAATCCGCTAAACTAGACAGCTCATTTTCTGAGGCTATCTTAGAAAGTGGGAAGCTGGATTACCAATTGTCATTCAATTGAACTAGCCTTTTGTTTAAAGTTGACTTTGTTTATATTTCGTGAATCGTGAATTCTCATTCACTGTATAAATTCAACAAAAACAAGACTTGATAAATTTAAAGGCATGTGACATCAGCCCGCATGACTTCGGATATAGTGTGCTTGATGTTTGCACAAAGAGCAATAAGGTCGTAATTTGTGTAACTAACATGGTACTTGATGCCTTGTTCAGTGTATTTCCCTGTGCTCTAGCGAGTAGCTGGTGTCACCCGCAGTCGCCACAAGTGTTGTACGACATGAGTGCGTTATTACGTTATTAAATACAATATATTTATTTACCAAACTATTACATTTATAAATACAAGGAATAAAACTGGTTGATTCTGCACTATGGCTAGAAACCGGTTACAAGAAAATATTACCGTACAAAGAGAATAACACAAATTTACATATGCATTTATATAGCAATGTGTTATTGCTAGTTTTTGTTACAGTTTTTCTGTTAATAGTTATTTTACCAGGTTTATAATATCAAAATAAGTATTTTATATTAAAATCCATCAAATAATATATGCCCAAGTCATAGTAATGAAGTGAATTTGAACCTAAAAGTATTTGACGTCATTGCTTTAAAATCTCCTATTTTCAAAACTATCTTTAAACTTTTATTTGTTTTAAGTTAAGGAAGATTTGTATGTAATTTCGAAAAATTTTCGATACATTATTTTTTTAAAGCGCAGTTTTATCCTGACATATCATATACCTACTTTAAACAAAAGCTATATTGATCAAATATCAAAACACAAATAAGTGTTAAATAAACTGCGGTAAGTTTACACAATATTACAACTTAACAATAAGTTTTTTAAAGCAGATATAACTCTCCCACAAATTCAAAAAGATATTTCTCTCTAGTCTTCCAGTCATCTACAATTTTGTAAGTACTTAAGTATTTTTTTATCTATTGGGTTGCCGTTTTTAAATGAGGACGGTCAACATGCCAAAAAATTCAAAAGATAATAGCTTATTAGACAAAAATAAGCAATATCAACCCAACATTGTAAGCACCTGGCAAACCAATCAAATTATTATAAGTCAAATTGATCTAACAATCTAAAAGCTGAGTCAGTATTCCGGTGTCTTTAATCCCTCAATTACCGACAAAAGGACCCTTTGATTAAAACGAAAGGCTTTGGTTCATTGTTTGATTGTGAGATTATTCTTGGATATTCTGAGATTATGCCGGCGCCCAGCTGTTGACTGATCTTTGTATAATGGAGAGAGTTTGTTGATTCGACAGAACTTCCATTACGCTGTAGACGAAAATATAAACACGTTTCAACTTGGGATTTCAAAGTGGTAAACGCGAACTAATGATTTTTAATTAAATAACATTTTTAATGGTTAAATTTTTGATGTAAAGAAGTGAAAATGTAATGATTTAGCTATTTTGCTCGTAATGTATTTAAAGATCTGAAATAACTGGACTTTTTTATCCGTGAGCTTATCCATTGGCGGAAGAACATGTTCCACAGATATGCAAAAGCAGAAATGATCTATGATCCAATGTTTTGTGATAGGTAATAGTTTTGTTAACACTTAACATAGTGGGCCATCTGCTTGTTCAACCTCCCTAATACTATAAAAAAATAATGCAATGGTGTTCTTTGCAAATCACCTTGGTTAAGCACTTAACACTCCGTCTATTACTTTGATGTGTGTTGGTTTAGTGGCTCTGTAATCTGAGCACTTCCGTACTTCAGAAGGCTTGTCAAAATGTTGGTTCGGGCTTTTTCAGTCTTTAAGCCATGTCGGAGAACTCTCGGCGGCCTAAAAGCTCCGACTCCAGAGTTGGCTAGAACTAGCTTATACGTATAAGGAAGTCCTACACCAAAACTGTTATGGATGTCAGGTACTACAAGTTCCAAAAATCACGGCACAATATTGTTAAGACCCTGAAAAAATACCTGCAGGTCACACAAAAATTGACCTGCAGCGGGAATCAAAGCATCACCAACAGAATCTTTAAATTTTTAGCCTTGGTAAAGCTATTAATTATTAATTGTTTTGGTTATTTGGTTATTTGCAGTGCACGTTAAATTGTAAATGAAATTATGCATTTTTTTATTAATTGTTTGATAATGAACATTTAATTAGGCAAATACATGAACAGCAACGTTTCACAAAAGTAAATAAGCTACAAAAAAAAATTAACGACGTTAAATTTGAGAATATCAATTTACTGTAAAAGTTTAATAAATCAAAAATAATCCAAATAATTTGATAAATACGAAAGTTGCTTTATATGTATGAGTATTTTCCCGCCACGTCTCAAATCGGTGAACTGATGATTTCTCAGTAGGAATTCCGCTGCTTAGTCAGCTCCACGTATTGACAATGTCTAAGATGAGCATAAAGTCGATCACGGAAGAGAAGTAGGAATAGAATGGTGGAGGAGTAGAGTAGTGTAGGAGTAGCTCTGGGCAGGCCTACTCCACCTGACCAAGTCCTATGCACTAGAGTCTCGGACAGTAAATTTAAATTACCAGTTCACGCTGAAGGTATTCTATCATTAAGACATTGAATCTTTGCACATTATGTCTTTTTTTCTTTATCCTCGCTCTTTCCCGTGACTCGGGTTCAGCTTTATTTATCATGCGCCAAGTATTCCGCTGTTTTGTGTCATCTTTTGTAAGGTCAAGAATTATCAAGTCCTTAAGGACATTCGTCATCCAAATGTTCTGAGGTCTTCCTTTTATTTGTGGCAATGGAAAGGCATTTTTTCACGACGTGGTCTTCACATGGTATAGTATTTATAAAAAAAAATACTATATTATTCAATCGTTATCATAATTCTCCTGCACTTGTCGCACGCTAGGTGTGGTCAGCACAACAAGTTTTTTCTTCCACTCACTTCTATCAGCCGTCAAATTGATGCCCACTCCTTTCATGCTCATATTTTCTTTAATACAATCCATCAATCTCTTCTTCGGTTTCCCTCTAGCCGAATGCAGAATCTAGTTAAAAACCATTCACATGAACTTTTCGCACATATTGTGTGGCAACTGGCAATATTGTATGGCAATTGGCAATTTTAGATGGAACTAACTTTTCTTCGTTCAAGTTCTTCCAGGGGTCTGTCGGGGAACAAACTCTATTACCAAAGTTCCTTTGTTCACTGCATAGCTAAAACTACGGAAGTGAAATGTAACGAAGGGAAAAGTAAAGTATCTCACGGTGATAAAGAATTATTAAAAGTATCCCCATTGAGTGTGCCCCATTAATGAGGACCTCTTGTTTTTTGTCATGAATAATCCCCTTAATGATATTATTTTAAATAATTGTAATAACTATAAAACAAATGTTATTTTAAAGTAAATTAATAACGTACTTTTTTTAAAACAGATACAAAAAACAAGAGCAGTTACATTATTATTTAGAAATTTTCTTATTTATTTTTAAAATATTGTATATTATGATGAGTACGTAGTATTGTTAAAAATTCTAGCAAATTTTCTAAATTTCTGGCATCTAATGTCACTTCGGAATTTCGGATCAACAAGTCTTTAACTGAATTTATTCGGCTGATTATAAAACTGTTTACAACTTCGTCTGACCGTACATTGATTCAATTGGACCAATGCTTAGTAGACCGTGGACTACACACATGAGGAATTATTAGAGTAATTCAATCTACTTTCTACGATGTTGTAGGTACTTGAATTTTTGTATAGGAACACAGAATTAAATATCTGTAAAATTTTGGTATTTATTTCTTCTTTTCATATTTGGCCAACTTTTGACATGGCTTGACGGCTGAAAAAGTCGACATAATGTGCATTCCGAAGCAAAGAAGCACTCAAATATAATTACCACTATCACCTATTATTGGTCACCCATTAAAAAGTGAGCTCGGGGAGTGTTGTTAAAATAAGATGATATGCTAAGATCACTGAAGTAAACTACGCTACGAGCGCTTTATTAATAGTCTCTCTTCGAAGAAAAGGTGTGAAGTGACTTGTAGAAGTGTAGAAGTGGTAAGGGACTTTTAGTTACTTTAAAGCCGGGGATACACATGCCAGTGAATCGGTAAAATAGCTGGCATAAAAGTTATGGGCAAGTTATTTGCAAGTTGTGCCCTTGCATGCCAGTGCACAGGACAGTTCGTGAGAGTCACTCATACCTATGTTTTCGCGCCAATAATTGATTTTTATCGAAATAAATGAAACAAAACGTGTTGTTACTAGCAATTGAATGTGTAGCTAAATTAAAGAGAGATAATTGAAAAAAAAACTAAAACTTGTTAGAGTAAGAGATTGGATTAGTAGAAGGGAAGATTTCGGAGCAAGTAGTGGTCTACTTAAAGAAATTTTGCAGACAACTAGCTTTGGCTATAGCAAAACGAGTTAGCTAATGGTATGCCCGTAGCTGTCGCATCTGTTTACACGTGCCAGTTTGGCAACCCCCCGCGGCCCCTCCCTTAACGGGCATGCAAGTAAATCAAATGTTGTGCAATCATCATGTATGTCAATTACAGGCATGCCAGTTAGCGTATACACAAAACAGTAGCAGGCATATGCAAGGAGCTGGTATGCTAGTGTTCAAACTATGGGCATTTGTTTCCCTAGCTTAACTTAACGATTAGCGTGATTGCGTGCTTGGGACGTGATTTTAGATTGATCAGGCTGGCTCAGCACCTACATCACAGCCTATTCGAACAAAGACATACAATAATTAGTCGTATTCATATACATATTAGTCTTTTTAAATACTAAAGTGACACAGTTTTTTTAGTAACTTTGTTACCAATAACAAACAAATAAACCCAAGTTTATTGGACGAGCGGATTCAAATAAACAAGCTTTTGTTTCTTGAGTGATGCCAATTACTAGTCAAAATAGCTTCAGATTTAACTTATTTGGACAAAGTATCAGTTTTAAGAGCGAAGACCTAGCCTTTCTTTCCACACCTTTTGCTCTTCATCGAGGTTCCCGTCATAACAGGTACTCTTTCTTTAAAAGAATTTTGATTACAAAAGATGAAATAAAACAATAGACTATGTATCTTTCATAAGAACCTTTAATAAAAAAATCTAAATCCTAAAAAAAGAGAAAATCAAGTGTAATTACTTACACGAAGGGCCGCGACCCTCCAGCGTTCACAAAACTCTTCTATTTTACAAACCTTGCAACACTGATGCTATCAAGAACGTACAAAGTTACCTTTTTTCATTTTGTATAAAAAGATTTTTTCTTGTGAAGGTTGTTATCAACTTTTCCAATCGTTCGCTTTTATCAGGAAGTATGAGTATTTTTACATCACATTTCGAATAAAATTATTAAAATAAAAAGTAAGCTTTGCCTACCCAGTACCTACCCAGATAAATATTACATAGATATATGTTATTCTAAATCTAGAACTGCGGATTTATATGCATTAGCTTAATTCGTGTAGTAGTGGGTACGCAGTGGGCTGGCCATATGTGCTGAAGAACTGATAACCGTTGGGGTAAACGAGTTCTTGAGTGGAGACCGCGGCTCGGTAAATATACTGTAGGACACCCTCCGGCCAGGTGGAGTGACGATTTGCGAAAAGCTGCTGGTAGAAACTGGATGGTGGTAAAAACTGAGTACAGGGCACAATGGTACTCATTAGGGGAGGCCTATTTCCAGCAGGTTGATGGCTATAGGATGATGATTCGTTTGGTAACGTTATGAAAAAGTGGTTTTATGGCAAGGCATTTCTTCTTTGCTCTTTTGTGGCAACGGTGCTACAAAAAAGAAAGGAAGAGGAGAACTTCAGACCACATGGATGACGAATGTTCATAAAGACATAAAAATGCTTGGCCTTACAAAGGATGATAAGAAACAGCGGAATACTTGGCGATGTATTATTAGGAAAGCAAACGAGAAGCGAGGACAAAAAAGAAGAAGAAGTTCAATCTGGTCAGTATTTTGGCGTGAAGTAGTGACAAAAATTTCACATATTTTTGCTACCTTTATAGTTTTAGTAGGATTCCAAGGAAATTATTATAACGTTACAAGAAATTTGAATCAATATTGAATATTAAAAAATGACCATAAACATAAATAAACCTAAATGTATCACAATAATATAAGTTTATTTTAATAAAAACCATTACTAAACAAATTTAAACAGTTGCTATTTTTTATTGTTTTTGTTGAATGAAATAAAAATAAAATTGCAAGTTCCAATTTTCCTTATTTCAAAGCAAATAAAAAAATACCAATTTGATTCTTCCAGAATGCAAATGAAAAATCAAGCCCCATCTGAGCACGGCTTCGAACTAATAACGTTCAGTCATTTTAATTTCCTCTCAAAGGGAACAGCGGACAAAAGCGCAGTACAGATAATAGTGTCATATTACAAAGGCTTTATACTTTGTTATTATTTTAGAATGGTTTGAGAGACTTTCATGGAAATATTATATTTTTACTAACACTTTGATTGTTGAATAACACTGCACTCGCTGGACCAGCTCCTAGGCCCGCAGTCAAGGCTCTGAGTACTGAATAACACACTGCTGTACCTGCTGAAACGAAGAATAGAATCCGCAACGAGACTATTCAACATAGAACTAAAGAACTTAAAAAAAAAAAAAAGATGTGTGGCACTCGGGGACTGCCGCGGTAAAGCTATTGCATAGCATTTTGTATCAACTTATGCAATTATAATTATTTATTTATTTTATTTATGCAGTATTTCTTTTTCTTTGATATTAATTCAAGTTACACTTTTTGAGCGTGGTGACCGATAAGAAAACATTTTTTTTTCTTTTATTAAATAAAAATACGTCTAGTTGCACGCACACAAACACCGTGTCGAAGACTGCCGAAAAGAAACGACGTCAGACAATGCACGGCCTTCAAGCCTCACCTCCGTGCCCGTCGGAGTGGGGAGCGTGAGGTTTTTTTTCGTTACGGAATTTCTGGATTCGGTCCCCGCGCTCAAGGCCCTCGATAGAAGCTATGCAATAGCTTAAAAAACTATCGTCATAGTTCAGAGAACTAGTAAGCTGAAGTGGCAGTGGATTGGCCATATCTGCCAAAAAACCGATAACCGTTGGGGTTAACGTTCTTGAGTGGATACCGCGGTTTGGCAAACTTAGTTTAAGACGCCCTCTGGCCAGGTGGAGTGACGATTTGCGAAAGGCTGCTGGTAGAAGCTGGATGCATTGAGCTCAGGACAGGGCGCAATGACGCTCATTGGGGGATGCTTATGTCCAGAAATGGACTGCTAGAGGCCGATGATGATGATGATGATGTACCTGCTGCAAGACGTGCTCCTCTCGAATGGCGCGTAGCATGATTTCCGAGGCAGCAGGTACCAACAGATTGACTGTTAAAGTGCCTTCCGAATCACGGAAGAGCTCAGATTTCAATGCCACTAAACGTTCACCCATCCAAGTATTAACCGGGCGAAGTGTTGTTAAGGTATTTCTTATAGGTATTTTTACATAACTGTCCACCTTTTCTTCACGTGTATGTTTTACTTAATAGTGGAAACTTTGTTGGATTGAGATCGACCTAATAATACTTTTAGTTTATAAGTTTTATTGTTCTGTTTGTTCCCGAATAAATAAAAATAAAAATAAAAAATAAAAATTAAGGCAAGATGATCTGTTAATAACATTAGTAAGTCACGCCACGTGCGTCGAGCTCAGGACAGAGCGCAATGGCGCTCATTAAGGTAGACCTATGTCCAGCAATGGACTGCTACAGGCTGATGATGATGATGATGATGATGAAGCAACACCAGGAGCACCTCGAGCGTACTTACAGTTCCTAATACCGATGACACACAAGGCTATTCTGGTGAAGTTAAGTCTAGAGGCAAGGCTATGAGATAGGTATTATGTAACACAGTCAAATATCATACAATTTGTAACAAGTACTTTGACAAAGCTTTATTCTGCAACCTTAACCCGATGAATTTAAAGTTCATTTTACAGAGAACGTTAAATTAAAATGGCTCTTAGGGTGTATCAGAATGGACAAACGAACGGATTAATGAAGCTAACAGAAAAAGACAATGGAAAAGACGGGAAGTGCTGTTTGATGTGGCTAACGGAAACGAAGAACTTTAATGAGAAAATGGAATACTTTGTTTGTTAATCATGGAAAATGAACTAAGATAAAGGAAAATGGTTTTCCTTATTGCTAATCATGGAGTCTCATATTTGTTATCAACAACAAACAATAACACCAGCTTGTTCAGTCCACTGCTGGACATAGGCTGTTGCTAGCAACACAGGTTTTTTAAGTAATATTGTTGCCTTGGTTACTACTACTAGGTCTATCATCATCATCATCATCATCAACCTATAAAAGTCCACTGCTGAACATAGGTCCCCCCAAGGAATTCCATGAAGAACGGTCTTGAGCCCTCTCCATCCACCGATTACCTGCAATCTTGACGATGTCATCGGTCCATCTGGTGGGGGGTCTCACCACACTTCGTCTTCCAGTTCGTGGTCGCTATTCGAGAACCTAAACTAGGTCTATGAAAATTGTCAATTTCTTCTTCTTGTTTGCGATGCGATAAAAAGCAGACGTGCGTGCCATGTAAATGTATATATGAAATACAAGTTTTGATCACCGTTATAACGAAGTGTTTATGTGACCAGCACCATTACCTATCTACATACACTAGGAAGCGCACATAGGCCTCCCCTATAAGAAGGGCAACATGCCCATAAGCCACGTGCTAGGCATGCAGGTTGGGGATCGCAGGGCACAATTTCTCGGACCACAGACGCTGCTGCCCGTCGGTGGCCAGGGGATTTAGCTGTGCTGATTAAGGCTGTGCTATGCCGCAATCAGCCGGCCGCCAGAGCCCCGTTCGTTGTTTAGCAGGGTGCACCACGAGCAAGTGAGGTTGGCTTGGGTTCCAAAGATGGAGGTTGGAACCCAAGTCAATTGTCAATTTTCAAAATATTAGTCCTGCGTGACTCATACTTATTCTACGGCTATAGAATAAGTACGAGTCTACTTAGATTACTTAAACTTACTCGACGCGCAACCAGAAGTCAAATAATCTCATTTATAACCGACTTCAAAAAGAAGGAGGTTCTCAATTCGCCGGAACCTTTTTTTCGACTTTTTTTATGTATATTCACCGATAACTCCGTCAATTGTGGACCGATTTTCAAAATAATTTTTTTGTTTAGAAGAGTATACTTTACAGATGGTCCCATATAATATATATATTTTAATTCTCAGAGATTGGTTCTTTTCCCGGAAAACTCTAAAAACCTCATCCTCACTTGTAATTTTCGCCCTATGATCACCAATATCTCCGTCAATTGTGAACCAATTTTCAAAATTCTTTAGGGCAAGAAGTAAGAAGTGATTTATTTGAAGTCGGTTTTTTTTTTCTTCTAAGTCTTACTTATTGACTTATGCCAGCCACCCACGATCAAGTTCACCCTCAAGTTTGCAGCGCTGCAAACTTGATCAAGTCGGCAGAACGAAATTCTATTTTCACTTCAAGTATACTTGTCATACACACCCATAGCCATACACCGTCAAGTTTACTGACGCCGCATCAATTCCGCTGCAAACTTGACCGTGAACTTGGTCGTGGGTGGCTCGCATTATAGGCTTCCCACTAATCTTAAATTATGTGTTTCATAACATGCATTTCTACATATAGATTTAAAGTCGGTACCACCCAACTACGTCTCCCCGCAGCACCCCTTTCTTATATCATCCCCAGGCAAACATACCCTTTAAAATTAAACTCTCTAAGGCTGATGTCTTCGCTGTGCATTGATAGTCAGTCAATTATAGTTAGTAATAGTAATTAGTAGTTGTTTTATGTATTCAGATTAGTGTTTGAATCAGTTACGAAAAGATTTTTTTATAAAGATAAGTAGCCATTTGAATTTCTATCAATTACCTGCCATTTGAATTTCAAACAGGCTACCCCTAAATTGAAAAACAACCCCGTACTTTCGACGGAATGCATAATTTACCGGCTCCTGTTAGAACAATAAGCCTGACAGAGCCTTCTATTTGCATACTCTGTGCCCAATATGGCTACCTAAAGGTGCTCACTGCGAAGGCTGAATCAAATCAATCAACCTTTTTTGTAAAAGTGTTGGTCTTCTTCTTCCTAAGAGAAGCACTCTTCCCATTTCATTTAGGGTTGGGTCTCCTAGTACTTCAGCGCCAGGAAGCTCTGTCCTGGGTTGTCGTAGATGTGTCGTTAAGGGCTTTTAAGTCTTTCTTTTTAGAACTAAAGTTGTCGACATAGCTCAGAGAATTAGCAAGCTGAAGTGGCAGTGGGCTGGCCATATGGCCGCGGATCGGCAAACGTAGTGTAACGCCCTCCGGCTAGATGGAGTGACGATTTGCGAAAGGCTACTGGTAGAAGCTGGATGCTTCGAGCTCAGGACAGGGCACAATGGCACTCATTAGGGGAGGCCTATGTCCAGCAGTGGACTGCTATTGGCTGATGATGATGATGAAGTCTTTCTCGACATTGGACCACCATGTAGACGGCGGCCTACTTCAGCCTCGGGGTTTTGTTGAGATGTATAGGATGGTTTTGATGGAGTAGTCTTCTCTCTACGCATTATATGGCCATACTATCGGAACCTAAATTTTTTTAATTTTTCAGACACAGGCACTTTTTGTATAAGTCTGGATCTGAATCAAATATCTAATTTGAAGGGGACAATGTTCTTTTCTAAGCTATTTTTGTCCTACTGCCTTTATAATAAATAAAAAACCAAAGAATACTTATAACAAAATTTTTTTTTTATGTAACCCTGAAAATAAAAGATAACAAAAACGCCTTGTAAATATAGGAAATAATTGGAAGAATGTAGCTAAAAATTATCATGGCTTATTTTTTACTGCGTGTTGTAAGGTTTAGGTGCTCATTAAGGCAGTCCAGCAGTGGACTGCTGCAGTGGCTGATGATGATGAGGTAAACCGAGTGTTGATGCTAGTACTACTAAACCGTAGCACTTGATACAGCCTAACGAAGCCTTTGATTTGAATATTCTGGTCACCCGGCCGTTGGATGAACACAGAGCAAACTGAGTACACGCTAGAGTGGCTACAATTACAACAATTTTGCAGGGTTAGGGTAAATTGATGACGTCAATGGATTGGCGGGTGGATCCGTGCAGCACGAATATTAGCCTCTATATAGTTTCAGAAGTCACCTTGACTAAACCAGAAGGTTCATTTATTATTTACCCGAAAACCTATTTATTTGAAAGTCTAATTTTGCTTTAACATTTAAAAATTAAGACAGAGTATCTATTGTATAATTCTTTTAGATGGGTATGTACGCGGCTTGAACCGAAAGATAAATGATTCCTTCAATACAAAGTTGACAAAAAGACACAAAAGGAACCTTTACGTGATTTATGTAATCCTAAGCAAATATTAACTCTGACACAAAAACCACTGGATTCAAAGTCAAACCCTTTCTCGAAGGCAATTTGCGAACTCGTCAATGTTGGCAGTTCTATAAAACACATCTAACTTGGCTGGCGACGTCCAGATGATTGATGCTTTGGCTGAACTGATTGACCTTTCTGGGCAAAGTTATGGCACTTGTAACTTTATATTGGTGAGGGAAAGTTTCAAGTGGTTTGGCAAAAGCTTCTCACTACAAGACAAACATGATAACCATCTATTTTCTGACAAGAGAACTATTACAATGAGTCCTGATCTGTTTGTTTACAAAAATGGCTAATATAAGATGGTAAAAATAGATTTGTAATATATTAAATGAGTTCAAAAACTGTCGCATAATAATTGATATGAACATAAATTTATTATGTCAGTTATGAAAATAAATTTATTTACATATTTTTGAGTTCTAACATATAAGTTTAGATAACTAAGTTCGTAGAAGCTAAAGGTGTCGAACTGGGAACAGGGCGCAATAGTGTTCTTTAGGGGAGGCCTATGTGTGGCGGATGAATCAAGCTTTTTTTAAGACGCATATTTACAATAATAATAGTAATATTTAGTGTTTTATTTTATTTGTATATTTTTTTCTCGAGCAATCTTTATCTATAACCTATGTTCAACAGTGAACTTAAATAGGTTTTTGATGATACCAATCTTGTAATAAATTATTTACCAAAAAAAATATTCTTCAATTCCAACGGTAACATCTCAGCTCTATTATGTCAGTCTACTCGAGACTATCCTATCCTTCAACGATATCCGAAGGGCTGACCTCAGAGTCAGACCTTTCACTCGAGTCCCACTATGTATAACGTATGGCAGCACTTACACGGGGTGAAATATATGAATAAAAAATAGTTTCAGCGCCAACCCTCGTCCACATGATGGATGGACTACCATCTGATGGATTCCACTTGTTTACTTTAATTACTATGTAGGTACTTGATGAGTTGCGTTCAAGGGAGATGAGTTTGTTTTCTTCTAAAAGTTGTTATTTCCTCATATTAGTTTTGTATAAGTTAGTTGAGTAATTTTCCAGTCGTTTCCAGGCCAAGAGACTTTGGCTAGTAAATAAGTGAAAATTGAATATAAAATAGGTATTTTTTCCTGGAAATAAACCAAACTCAGATAGAAAGATAGATAAAAAATTCTTAGGTATATATATCTTGTGCGAGATTTTTTTATCTATATTTGTATCTGTGTTTGGCTTATTTCTAGGAAAAATATTTCTATTCTACATTAGATTTTCACTTATTTATTAGCCAAAGATTATTGGCCTTCAAGCGGCTGGAAAATTAGTGAAAGTATAGGTACACAGTCACAACAATTTGAATTTTGCATAAATATCATTAGAACGGTTTTTGAAAAAAATAATTCAATCAAATTGTGTCTTTTCCCCATTTTCTATTCTTTTATAAAACAAAACAAGAAATACGTTTTGTACTAACATTTTATCGAATATTTTTGTTTGTTTAATATATGATATAGGGTTCAATTTGACCCAACATAAATGAGAAAGCGGGTCTCATAAACAATATAATAAATATGTACAAAATAGGTCAAACAATTACATACATTCAGAAGGACAGACATCGTAAAACTAATTCCTTTTTACGATAGTTATGAAGTGTTAGTGCCTGCTTATGTTGAGTACATAGGAGATATACCAGCGACCTACTTCGAACAGCCACTTGGTTAGTTCGGTTCGGAACTATTATATGTACGAATATTGACGAAAAATTGCGTTGGGAGTTTGTTACGTTCCTCTCAGTTTTTTGTGGTTAATTTGCACAAAGTCATGTTTTATCTGTTTCAAAAAAACAAAAGAAAAACATTAACTATTATTGATTATTCTAAGTGTTTTACTCATGAGACTTACGTAAATTAATTCATTCATATTGAAAAACGGGAATTTTCACGTACCGTTACGTCGGTCAAGACACCGACGGTGTTTCGACTCGTTGAGAGAGTCTTCATCAGGGTGATTGAACGCAACGCTTTCTCTCCACGTCCCGTCTAGCACTACGTCTAATACGTCTAGTACATAACGCTACGTGAACGTTCCCCAATTTTTCGTTATAAATACTAAGTGTTACTTTTTATCTTTAGTTTCCTATTGTTTTGTTCTGGTAATAGAAAACCATTCACGCTAAAGCATATAACGTAAAATATTTTGAGGTTTTGACATTGAAATGATAGTTAATTGAACATGTTCTAATTAATAATGCCATCACGAACGAGGCGTGTTCGACGTAATTGTTCAACGGAATTGAATTGCATGACGTTGGTTAAACCACAAATTTATGATCATTTGTAGAAGTCAAAGAGCATTTTTTTTCATAATCATTAGCTTGAAGTGTTATTTGTATTTGTATTTTTTAGAGTTCATATTACTTCTTGTTTGTCTTGATTTTAAGTTCATTTTAAAAGTGTCTTAGAAACGTCCATTTATGCCAAATAGAGAGATTTTACTTATGCAACATTAAAAGGCTTTCAACTATGTACAATACTAACCCTAGGATTAGACTTTTAAAAGTCTGAGTCCTGTCACGCTCATTGCTCAATTAAGAGCTCAAGAGTTCAACTCATTTTAAAAATAAAAAACACAGATTTCTTAGATGGGGCAGACCATTAGAGAGGCAGACTCACTTGGAGATTCAGTGAGACAAGACCCTTGAGTATGTCTATTATGTCGTAGGCTACTTTGACATACTCAATATGACAACCAACTAGGCTGACTGCACTGACTTCGATTCAGTCAACGCCATCCAAGCCAGTTGGGATTATTTTCGTGAATCTCTAACTTTAACACTTCACTTTAACAGCTGTCATACACATACTAGTTGAAGAGAGGGCGTAATGGCGCTCATAAGGCCTATGTCCAGTAGTGGACTGCTATAAGATTATGATGATGATCATGATGATACACAGAAAAGTTTAACAGACAAATATATGTTAAAAATTAGATAGCAAATACCTACCATGAACGTAGGGAATTACTTTTTGGTGTCTTATTTGAGACCGTTTCTTTAAGATTGGGGAAGCATTTCTTTAAGTGGCAGTAGGAGCAATGAGAGGCCTATAGCTCAACAGTGTGTGAAGTCGGATTGCTGATGATGATGTAGCATTTGTCAACGATATAACTAGTGCTTATTTCAAGGTAAATACTAGGCTTTAAGATTACAGAATAACCTTAGTTCCTAGACCCTTACGGACTGAAAACCTGCAGACACAATTTATTTATTCAAATAATTGAAATAAGTTTCAGTCGTACAAATTATTAAATTGACAAATTGCCGCCCATTTCGCCCGCACTGTAGTTATCAACTCGCTGGAGTACAATGTATAATCCTTCACTATCCTCATGCGGTTTCATTATTTAATTTTAATAATTATTTGGGTTTCAATTCATTTCGAGCTCGGTACAAACTAGACAAACTCAGTCTCTGTGCTTAACTTTAGGGTTGGATATTTTGGATATTTTGCACGAAACAGTGTGATATTATTTTCACAAAGTACATTGAAAGTAAACATTTTGACATTGTATTTAGTTTCCCCCAGGTTTCAAAAAACACATATATTCAAAAGACACATATAACAAAAATCATGGGATAGAAAACTATCCCATGATTTTTGTTATATGTGTCTTTTTTATAACTAACTAGCTGAACCGCCCGCAACTTCGTTGTACTTGTATATAACAATCTGATCAATGGTTTCCATAGAGTACCTACACACATACAAAACTTGATTTTTATATATACTATATGATAAAAATCTATGTTTGAATGTGTATAATGTTGTTGAATTTACATTAAAAGATACAATTTTCCAATAATTCCTTCTACCTTCGTCCTTCTTCCATTTTTGTATGACTTAGTGGCCAATTTTGGTGTCGGAGTAATATTGCAATAAATACGAGGAAGCTTAAATTTAAAATACTAATATTTTTTTATTTTTTTTTATATGCCAAAGCTGGCAGACGAGCATGCGGGCTACCTGATGGCAGGTAGTCACCGCCGCCCATGGACACCTGCATTGCCAAAAAAAATATTGTTGCCATTATTTATCTAACTCTGTTAATCTTATCTTACTATCTGACCTTGTTTTGTTTTTATAAATAAATAAATATTGCTGACCGTAATCACACAGCATCATGTAGCCAAAACTACGCAGAGTTTGTATTATGGGAACCACCTCACCACACACACCAGCCTATATCAGTCCACTGCTGGACATAGGCCTCCCATAATAAAGGGGGATATGCCCATAATCCCCACACTTGGGGATCGCAGGGCACAGCGTCTCGTATCACCGACGCTGCTGCCCGTCGGTGGCCAGGGGATTTAGCTGTGCCGATTAAGGCTGTGCTATGCCGCAATCAGCAGGCCGCCAGAGCCCCGTTCGTTGTTTAGCAGGGTGCACCACGTGCAGGTGCGGTTGGCTTGGGTTCCAAAGATGGAGGAACCCCGTACACCCCACAACCACATGATTGATATACTACACATATTTTTTTTTTGTAAATACGTACATATCATACACAGAAAACATTTAATAACCTATGTATTATTTTCATGTTACCTGTATATAAATAAGTGTAATTGGTTATTTAAAACCGTTCTAGTTATCACATGAATAAAAATGTCAAAGTATGGCTACGTGTAGGTATGTTTGTTCTCACTTAACTCTGCATTTTAATGGCTGAACGGATTTGGATGAAACTGAAATATACATAGATTGTGCACTGGATAACCTATGAAGTGATCAGGTAACCTATGTGTTAACTTTGTACACGGGTACCAAGAGAGCGAAACCACGGACGAAAATTAGTTCAATAAATAAAAAAATAAAAAATTTGAATATTTGCGTCCCGCTTCATTTTTTAAGCTTTTATAAATTATGTAAATATTAAGTTTCGTTTTGTATGTGCCGTATTAATATTAATCGCTATTAATATTAAAGTGAGTGAGAATTCAAACTAAAATATTCATGTTTTCTTACATATTCACAAAACTAATTTTGATTTAAGTATTCACTTAAAAAATATGCGTAAGTACTCATAAAATTTCTTATAATTAAGAAGGACGATATTATCATGATATTTTTAAACTAATAATATGAACTAAAAAGTATGTGTGTAAGTAATTTTGTTCTCACTCATCTCCGTTACTACGTATAAGTTTATAAGCTGGACTAATAGATTAGTTAGGTAAAACGACTTCGAGAAGGAGGTCAAGAGGAGAATTCAGCTGGGTTTGGCTACATTTAGAAAACGACATCGAGTTCTTTAGTCACCCATAGTGCAATTACTATACGACATAGACCTAAAGTCATTGCTATAGCTGAGATAATTAACAACGTGATGTGGCAGTGGGCTGGCCATATCAGCCGAAGAACCGACAACCATTAGGGTAAAGGAGTTCTTGAGTGGTGACCGCAGCTCGGAAAAGGCAGTGTAGGACCTCCATCCAGGTGGAGTGACGATCTGTGAAAGGCTACTGATAGAAGCTGGATGCGCCGAGCTGAGGACAAAGTGTAATGGCATTCAATAGAGGACGCTTATGTTCAGCAGTGGTACTATTAGTCTGGTGATGATTAACACAGTTTACTCTTCTACATCTACACTAATATTATAAAGAGGAAAAATTTGTATTTGTTTGTAATGAATAAACTCAAAAACTACTGTGCCAATTTCAAAAATTCTTTCACCTTTGGAAAGCTACATTCACCTTGAGTAACATAGGTTAGAATGAGTATTTATTACTAGAAAAGATTACGGATCTTTACTAAAACTTAAGTGACAAGCTAGGTAAGCCAGGGTGTAAAAAAGTGCCCTAACACGTGCGAAGCCGGGACGGGCCGCTAGTTAAAAATATACTTCGGTATAGAAAAAAAACCACGTTAATAATAAATAAATGAATATATTAATAATAAATTATTTATTGAATGAAATCGTGAGAGCCAAGCTATTTAATTTAAGAACAATTTTGTGCAACGTTTCGTTTTATATCCACTAAAATATAAAACTTATATTTTCACTTTTATAGCTTAACTAAAAGTAGGTATAAAACTCAGCAGTGTATTACATATTCAGAAGTTTCTATTCGAAGTCGTTTTGATATTTCTTCGGAGTTTGTTCCGCCGTAAAATATTTCTGTCGCACGTTTTACGGGTAAATAAAGCAAGCCCGCGCATACGGTATTAACGGGATAAAAGTTTTTGTCTTTTTATTTTATAAAACGCACGAGTTATTCATAATTTATTATGTTGACTTTCTTCGTGTATATTATACAGATATAAAGTATTCATGTCTTTTTCTAATACTTAACCTTATTTTACTACCTAGGTATCATTGATATAGTATAAAGTATGATATACTATAAAGTCAGTCTCTAAGTGAAAATTGTCAAAAATCGTCCGAACATCGATGACATACATACAAACATCAACGGCCTAACTTATAAAAATCTGTCAAAAGATAAACAATGCTTAAAATATTGCCATGTCTCACTGTTAATGACAAATAGTGACAGGACTAACTTTAAACAATGATTAAATATATATAGTGTTTTTAAATATTCGGGCAAATAAATAGTTACCAATGCAAATAATTGCACAAATTTAGATGTTTTGTGTAAAATAAATTTTAAAGAGTTTGCTGCGACAAAGCTACCTTAGTGCTACGAAAGTACTATGAAATTGCTACGTCAGTGCTACGATAGTGCTACGACAGTGCTACGACAGAGCTACGACAGTGGTACAACAGTGTTACGTTAGTGAAACGACATGGCTACGCCACTGATCAACTATAAAACTCAATGCTATAATAAAATGATTGGCTTTTAAAAGCCAATATTTTTATTTTTTGTTTTTTCAATGTTTTGAAAAACCGATATGTCTCATTGTGCATTACCGTTTCATCACACATCACTTGTCAAAGAAAGCATTACTTTTGGAACTCGAAAGTGTTTAGGTAACTTTAAAATTTCATTTTTGATGATACAATATATTTTCTTTTGTTGTACAAACTGGCTCTGATACTATGGCTAAACCAAATTGCATAAATACTAACTATACTGATATAAATACTAACTATATTGATAGTTATTAAAAAATATATATTTTATTATACAGAAGTATAAAAGGTAGAACAATGAGTGTTTTTTTTTATGATTTCTTAGGTCAACATCATCAGCCTATATCAGTCCACTGCTGTACAAAGGCCTCCCCTAATGAACGCCATTACGCCCTGTCTTCAGCTCGACGCATCCAGCTTCTACCAGCAGCCTTTTGCAGATCGTCACTCCACGTCGTCGGTTCTGCGTGTATTTTATTTATCCATAGCTTTTGATACCATGCCATACCGGATACAAACCCAGTTTTAAGTCTGGGTGTGAAAAAGGTTTGAAAAGGGTTTATTTATTAACTCGATTTAATTTATTATTGACTAGCTTCCGCCTGCGGCTACGCTCACGTGGTAACCGGATAAAAAGTAGCCTATTATATTAATCAAAGTCCTAAACTATGCATATTGCAAGTTTTATCCATAACCTTTAAATAGTTTTTGCGTGAAAAAGTAACAAACATACATCCATATTCACAAATTTTCGTAAGATAGTAGAACGATGATACTTTTTTTAATTATAACTATTATTATCTATATAAAAATTTCTCATCGTCATCAACAACCTATAGAAGTTCCTAAACATAGGTCTCCCCCACATCCACGAAGAACGGTCTCGAGATCTTTCCATCCAGCGATTACCTGTTAAGGCACTATAACTTTAAACATGTCATCTTTTTGTCAATAAACGTTATTTATCTGTCTGTCTCTTTATCTATCTAACAGAATTAAATTTAGATATCATCAGTCCATCTGGTGGTAGGGATATGACATAAGTCGAAAGGATTTACATTCGTGAACCGCGAGTGAGGGATATAAATTAAGAAGTCTGGTATGAGTGTCGCGGTTCATTAGACGTTCAGAAGACGTATCGACGACTTTATAAAGCTTTTACGGTTATTATATGTACAAGTATGTGACTCAGCGTTTGAATTCTCATTTGAGTGCGAGTTAAATGTTGTGTAGAGAAAATACTAATATATTTTTTCTGGTAGTATGCAAACTACATGCAAAATTCTATGTCACTCGGTTCAGGTGTTTTAACGTGAAAGAAGAACGAATATATAATTTCACTCATAAAAGCGCTCATGGCGTGGTTTATGTCGGCGTTCTCAGAAAATCATCTTGGATAAACAACACTCAGCACAATCTACTTATCGGGGTAACCAGTGGCTTTTAAATCCATTTCAGATAAAGAGGTTTTTAAGAGGTTCGTCCCGGCATTTTTAGTCGTCAAGCCATGTCAGAGACCTTTAGGTGATCTAAAATCTCTGACAACAGAGTTGGTTCATATGAACAAGAAGAAGAAGACTCACAAAGTTTAACCGTTATAATATTTTTATAGGATAATTTAATCTTATTTAAAGTCAAAAGTCAAGTCAAAGTCTCTTAAAGCAATCTTATTCTTAATTGGTCACAAGCCCGATAAAATAGCTTCAAATAACCACTAAAAAGTAAATCGTAGTAATTTAAGATTTCTATGTTAATAAAAAATCAATTAATCAAAACTACCAGTTAATTGTTTTTATACCGAAACAGGGATTCCCGAGAGACAATACATTTTCTATTGTGTCTGAAAACCCGACTTAAAAAGGTGAAAATCCACATTAAAAACCAAGAAAACATACAAAATACAGAACAATGATCAATCACTTTACTATGTTATTTTATGAGCAAAACGAACAATACTGAGAGTCCCATGTGTCCAAAATATACGATAATATTGACAGTTGAAATGTACATCAACTGTCATTATTACCGTTTCTTTTCGACAAAGTTACGACAAGCAAATACAGACATAACAAGATCAGATTCTGAACCATTACCTCGCAATAAACTTACCTGAAGTTACTGTTAATCAACTAATGAAAATTCTAATAATTTTGGTAACGCAAAAGTTTGTGAAATATAAAGATGTATGTTTATTCCTTCTCCCCAAAACTATTGGACAGATTTTGTTCGGGTGTTAGTTATTATTCGGGTGAAAGTTAGTTAGTTATGGAATGATATAACGATATTAAAATATGCTGGGTGATTTTCACATAACATAATTATACATATATAGTCATATAAATCCTCATCATCAGCCTGTAGCAGTCCACTACTGGACATAGGCCTCCCCTAATGAGTGCCATTGCGCCCTGTTCTGAGCTCGACGCATCCAGCTTCTACCAGCAGCATTTCGCAAATCGTCACTCCACCTGGCTGGAGAGCGTCCTACACAACGTTTGCCGAGTCGCGGTCTCCACTCAAGAACGTTTACCCCAACGGTTGTCGGTTCTTCGGCAAATATGGCCAGCCCACTGCCACTTCAGCATGATAATTCTCTGAACTATATCGACAACTTTAGTTCTGTCGGATAGTCTCGTTGCGGATTCTATCCTTCAGAGAAACTCCAACCATAGCTCGTTCCAGAGCTCGCTGAGTGACTTTAAACTGGTGGACGAGCCGTACTGCGAGTCCACACTGTCCACGTTTTGGCTCCGTATGTCATATGAATGATAATATTATATTATATGTTTATTTCACATGACTTCAGTCTAGAGCTTGTGTTAAAAGAACCGAATTAATATAGTTGCCACAAATTATAGTGTGCTTTAATGATACACTAATTTTGTCTATGTTCACATAGTGCCGGGATAAAAGCAGCCTATGTGTTAATTCAGGTCACTTACTATGTATAATACAAGTTTCATCCAAATCCGTTCCGTATCCGAGTGGATACGCACAATCGCTCAAATATTAGTTATATTTTTTTCGTAAATACGTTTTCGTAAAAACGTAGATAACACCCAGACTTGAAACAAATATTTACAGATCTTGCAAGCATTGTCCCGCGGCAGGAATCTATTCTTTTAACAATAAACTCACCTGAAAGCACTGCTAATTAACTAATAAAAATTTATAATATTATAGCAGGTGTCATTACAGCACCCAAACGAGACTATCCTACTAAAAGGTTATACGCATTGTATAGTGCTGTAGACGATAGGGGTTGGGTTTATTTTTAATTTAATGTATCCCTTTTCGATTAATGTATGCCTAAGTACGTGACAAGTGGCGCATTTTCAGTAATTTCTTGATTTAAATTGTGGATGATACCGTGAACTGGTTAAAATATATTTTTTTAACATTTAGTAACTACCTAATGTATAACCTGTAGCTATTTGTTATTCCTTAATAAATAAACTAAAAATAAAATAGACTCAGTGGTTATTAACGACGTTGGTTGAAAAATGTAAAGCAAGGACTTAAAAGATTTAGAATGAAGAACTATCAAGTATTAAGAATTTATTTAGTGAGCTAAGCTTGATAAAATGTTTTGGGCGAAAGGGTATAAACTCTCCATTTTACTTAGGATTTAACATAAGGTTTGAAAAAAGTAGCCACGTGTGTAAATCTATAGTAGAAGTCTAGTAATATAGTTTTCTATAAACATAGTAGAATGCATATAACAGTTATTTTAATTGTATCTTCAAACTATGTAGGCCCGATATTTTATTTTTAAATCGTTAATAACGAGATATTTTTTTAAAATCTGGATTTCCAGACATTTACATAATTAGCTTATTTTAATAGGTTTTTTTTTAATGTTGGGTAGTAGTACGCTATGAGAGAAGTGTATATAACCAAGGCACTGAGCCATCTAAATACTCTTTAGTAATGTCGAAAAGTTTCGTACATCTAGTAAATTAGTCTGATTAAATTCGTTGTGGGTCTCAAACGTACTATTTAGGCAGAGAATAGACGAACTGTTTGATCAGTCAAATTACTTACTTGGCGAGTAGTATTTTTTTAAATAAAAAAGATTATTGCTAGGAAGACCCGTGGATCATTAACAAATAAACCAATTATTATAGTTATCATGAATGATGATGATTTCATATAATTCTCTATAGCAATATCTGTCAACAAAGACATATATTTCTCAAGTGCAACAAAACCTCTCAAAAGGAGGATAAAACTGCTTTGTTTTATCAAAGGACTTTTTCAGTATGAATTAATAGTGACCCGATTAATTCAGGAATGATTATGGCTCGGTTAGATGCCGACTTGAATATTGATCAAGTCCACTATTAAATAGATAGATACTATTGCTCATGAACAAGAAACAATAGTTAATATTACACAAAATAAATTATTAATTTTCGTCTTCTCATTTATTTTGGAATTTTTAACAATATATTTAAACAACAAAAATGTATCATTTTATGAGACAATTCACTCTTATGGAACTACCAACAATATGGTGTTGTTTGTAGTTTTTTATGTGTCTCAATTTACCGTGTCTAGCAAAATATATAATATTGCTCAATTATGACCTTTGCAAATAGCCCTATCAAGCCCACTACACTCTTTTGAGTTTTTTAAAATCTATATTTATTTTACTAAATCACATAATATTTTAAGTTACAAGCTTTTCTAAGCAGTCCTTCTATATCATGCCTTAGATAATCCCGTCGTCAGTTAGCTACATTATATTCGTCCCGGCAGGCCCGGTTGCGTAAGGCCGTTTCTGTTATGTTTTGTGAGGGTCGCGCAGGTGAAATTGGTTAAGATTACTTCTTTTGATATTCTTATGTGACATCTTACAACCCCAAGTTTCTTTCACAAATGAAAATGTTCAATAATTTTATTAAAAATCTTTATTTTATTTTATTTAGAACACCAACATAATAAACACCAAAACATAGGCTAATACACAGACCACAGACCTTATTTTTTATTAAAGATTTTAAAATTTAAAATTTAAGATTTATTTATGACTTAATTTATGATTTATCACTTAAAAGTAGGTGTAAAATTCTACTAATCTTTTGTCTTAAATTAATAAATTGACTGAATAGTGTTTTTTCCCAAGGATTTAAAGAGAAACAATATTTAGTAACAGATTCTTTTTTCTTTCTCAGTTTAAAGAATAAGAATAGCGGAATAACTTAATATTTATGGTATTCATTAATATTGCCTGAATCAAATCAAGCCGCTCATTATACCATTTTTAAATAAATGTGTTTTATTATATGCTTCAAATAATAAAGTGCGCATTCATTTATTCATTGTTCTTTATTTAAGACGAATGCTCTTCTACATTCATACAAAATTTCATCCTAAACTTATGCCAATAAGTAGATAATTGGAATCAAATACCCCCAGAAATTTTCTGATTTATAATTATAGGCGTTCTATTGGACAAATAATATAGAAACAATTAGCGTATACATTAAACAGAAATAAAACAAATTTTTTGATTGAAATCCCAAAAACTTAGACTCAGGCGGGATTTAAACCTACCTTTTAAAGTTTAAATTTAAATCTTAGTTTTTCCCTGAAGTGTATTTGGTAAAATATTAGTAAACCAAAATTCAATCAATTCTATTATGTTGTCAATGCCAGTTGTCAATGTCAGCTGTCAATTACCAAGATTGTCTATACTGCTTACTCTAATATAGTTCTCTCTGTCTGATGTAACAGTAATGTCTACCGGTGTCAAGTGTACTGAATAAAACTATCTTTATATATCTGAAGAATCCGTTATTATTTAACCTGAAAAACTGGTTATGGGCCCAGAACGCTTCTACTGCGAAATAATTGATTGATTCTCAAGGAAGAAAAGTTTTACCATACCAACTCAACACGACACGATCGAGGCGCGAGGACGCGCATGCATCTATGACATGGCATCGACAGGCGGCGACTCCGGCATTGGCATGGGGTCTTCTTCCCTTGTATTCCCAGCAACCGAAAAACTAAAAGGTATCACAGATTATCACAACTGGAAATTCATGATGCGGATGGTCCTTATACATGAGGATCTTTGGGACTGCGTAGAGAACGAAAATGTAAAGGACGACAAGAAGAATATGAAGGCTTTGGCCAAGATATGTCTTTCTATTTCGTCATCTGCGTATCCTCATGTTAGAAATGCCAAAACCCCCTACGAAGCATGGCAAAATTTGCAAAGAGCGTATGAAGCCAAAGGGTTATGCCGGCGGCTGGGTCTGCTGAGGAATCTTTTCTCTGTGAAGCTGAGCGAGGTAGACGGAATGGACAAGTATTTATCCAATATCACCGAAACTAGTCAACAACTCAGCGACATTGGCTCGCCACTAGAAGACGATTTCTTGGCTGTAATCATGTTGAGTGGTTTACCACCAGATTACGATCCGTTGATAATGACTCTTGAAAACAACAATATAAAACTATCAAGCGAAAATATAAAAGCAAAATTGCTCCAGGAGTACCAGCGTCGCTGTGATAGTACAGATGGTACAACAACCACCGCTTTGGCTGTGAGAACTAGAAAAACTGTAACCTGTTTTAGATGTAAAAAACCGGGTCATATTATGAGGTTCTGCCCAGAAAACAAGAAGTTGCCATCAAAGGAGCAGGTAGACGATCGCGCTTTGCTGACCGCACTCTCAGTCATTGTTAAAAGTGATGTGTGGTGCATAGATTCAGGATCTACTAATCATATGTGCAATAATGCAAGTGCTTTCCACGATTTAGTGCCTATTACACCCATTGTAGTGAATGTTGCGAATGGTGAAAAACTGGCTGCCATTGGACTTGGCAATGTGAAAATTGACTTGCAAAACTGTGTAAAAACAATTAGCGAAGTCTATTATGTACCTAAACTTACAGTTAGCTTATTGTCAGTCAGTGCCATGACTAGAAAAGGTTTTGAAGTATTATTTAACAACAAAATGTGTAAAATAGTTGATGGAAAAGTGATAGTGGCCACTGCTACACATATGCATAATGTATATCAACTAGACACAGTAAATAATGTTGCATGTAAAGTTGCATTAGAAAGTGCCTAATCTTCGTTGTGTTTGGTTCCGTCAACTGTTACAAGTTCCCAGGTGACTAGTGATGTTCATGAAGTGGAAGCGGCTGGAGTAGGGGTGGTGACTTCTGCTGCAGAAGGAGCTCTGACAGTGAGCCATAAAGCTACACAGGAGACATGGCACAGACGTCTTGCTCACCTGAATGCAAGAAGTATGCACATCATGAAAAAAGGTATGGCAATAGGGATTGATTATGATGATACTGATTATCACTCATGCGTTGCTTGTGCTGAGGGGAAGAAATCTAGATTATCTTTCCCTAAAGCGTCCCACAATAGGTCTACTGAGATGTTAGGATTAATACACTCTGATCTATGTGGACCCATGTCCCAAACTTCATTGGGTGGTGCTAAGTATTTTCTAACCTTCATTGATGACTTTACTCGAAAAACTATGGTGTATTTCTTGAAATCTAAAAATGACGTACTTGAAAAGTTCAAAATTTTTAAAGCTCTTGTAGAAAAACAGACTGACAAGAAAATCAAAGTACTCCGAAGTGACAATGGAGGTGAATATTGTAATTCTCAGTTTCAGGCATTCCTCGCAGAGCATGGCGTGATCCATGAAACCACAGTACCACACTCACCTGCCCAGAACGGTGTTAGTGAAAGGGCCAACCGAACGATCATAGAGCGTGCAAGATGTATGCTGCAAGATGCTGGTTTGAGTAAACAGTTCTGGGCTGAGGCCGTACAAACTGCTGTCTATATAAAAAATAGAACACCGACAAGAGCAGTAATGGGATTTACACCTGAAGAAAAATGGACTGGCAAAGGTAAATGTAGGTCATTTTAGAATTTTTGGCTGCTTGGCACATGCGTTGGTGCATGATAGAAAGAAGTTAGATCCTAAAACTAAAGCCTATATATTTGTGGGGTATTGTGAAAATACAAAAGGATACAGGCTTATCGATCCGGAAAAACCAACTACTTGTATCAAAGCAAGGAATGTAACATTTTTTGAAAACCAATTCGAATTGGAGAATTTGCAGAGAAGAAGGTCAAATTACTATTGATCAAGAAATGTATATTAAGAGTATATTAAGCAGATTCAAAATGGAAGATTGTAAACCCATAGCTACTCCTATGGAAGCTGGCCTTAAACTAATAAAAGCGGAAAAAAAATCTGACAACCTTCAGTACAGAAACCTAATTGGATGTCTTATGTATGTTTCAGTATGCACAAGACCAGACATTGCACATGCAGTAAGTTTCCTGAGTCAATTTAATGACTGCTATGACGAGATCCATTGGAAAGCAGCTAAAAGGGTAATAAGGTATTTGAAGGGAACTTTATGTCATCGCTTATTGTTTGAAAAGTCTAGCTTAGATGTTTGTGGGTATGCAGATGCTGATTGGGCTTCTTGTGAAGTCGATCGAAAGTCTTATACTGGTTATTTGTTCAAAATTGGTAATTCAGTAGTCACTTGGGAAAGTCGAAAGCAGAAAACAGTTGCTCTGTCCAGCACTGAGGCGGAGTATATGGCACTTTCTGATGCTTGCAAGGAAGCATTGTTTATAAACACTTTCTATAATGAATGTCTAGATTTAAACTATGTAACAACATTTTTTAATGATAACCAGTCTGCTCAAAAGTTATGTGAAAACTCGATGTTACATGGTCGTACAAAACACATTGATGTGAGGCACCATTTCATCAGAGACATTATAAAACAAAAATTAATTTCTATTACATATCTTTCTACTGATGAAATGATGGCAGATATTCTCACAAAACCATTACCAAAAGAAAAATTTATAAAGCTTGTATCTTGTTTAAGTTTTAAGAACTGTTGTTAGCGTCATGTGATTCCTATAATGGTAAAGTTACTGTTATTGTTTGTTAGGCATTAGAATATAAGTTTAGCCTATTTATATAAGTCTAAATTTAGTAGGTATGTAATTTGCGTTATTTTCTTTTATATTTTATTTTTGTAAAGCACATAGAGGTAAAGTGCATTTTTTTTGTTTTATGTATATTTTTTTAAGACATTAAAAAATTAAATAGTATACTAATTATATGAGACATAAATAGCTTAGCACAATAACTTTAAACGGATTGTCTCATTATCATAATTTTTGGTATGTACCTTTATGTTAGACTATTATTCTTGTATATTTTGGTTTAAGGGTAGGTGTTGGAATTTGGTAAAATATTAGTAAACCAAAATTCAATCAATTCTATTATGTTGTCAATGCCAGTTGTCAATGTCAGCTGTCAATTACCAAGATTGTCTATACTGCTTACTCTAATATAGTTCTCTCTGTCTGATGTAACAGTAATGTCTACCGGTGTCAAGTGTACTGAATAAAACTATCTTTATATATCTGAAGAATCCGTTATTATTTAACCTGAAAAACAACAGGCTCGCGCTTAAAATACGAAAAAAAAAATACTTTTAAACCGGACACTGTGAGTGGAGCATTTCGGATCAGGAGGTTTTGGAAGCTTAATGTTCCTGGGTGCACATCGAATTTAATTTAAAATGCTCTGAGAGCAAAACGTCCTCAATTTAAAATTGTTTTGGAAGCATAATGGCCTACTATTATAATCCAAACGCGTACACATGTATTATTTTTATCTACTCACAACTAAGACAGTCGACTTCAAAATTAAACTGGGAATTCCCAAAAGCATTAGCCTACATCCACTCAGTAGTTAGACCAGCGCTGGCGCCTGGGGACCGATCGAAGACGTTATATCGACACCTTCTCAGAAGGTAGGAGTCGGACATAAGTTTGGAAGTGGTCTTTGTTTTACTATTCTTTTATTTTGGATAAATATTTCAGTGATCAAAGCTTGTTCTTCGTAATGATACTTAAAATAAATAATGCTGGACTCTATTACATAGAATGAGCTTGTACGATTATTGTGGGAACCACATGACTGATATTAATAAGTATGTATATAATTTTCATAACACAAGCTCTGCTTAGTTTGGGGCTACATGATGCTGTGTGATAACGTCCAGTATTATTTAGTTAATTATTTTTCGTAAATAGATACATAATTATCATACATAGAAAACACCCAGCCCTGAAACAAATATCTGTGCCTTGGGAGTATTTGAAAACTGACTTGAAGGCTTGGGACAAATACAAGAGGCGTCGGGCGGAGGTGAAGCACGGGCGCGGCGTGGGTCCGGCGCCACTTCTTTGATATTTCAAAAGTATATTTGTGTAGAAGAGGTGGGGTGCGACCCATACTGAGACGGCGGGGCATGGGCATGACGCTGGCGAGGCGCTGGTGTGGCGCGGTTGAGGTGCGGATGCCGCTTCTTCGCACTCGGCACACCCGCAGTTAACAGTGGCATACCGGACCACACTAGAATGCTAGTGTTCTAGTGTGGTGTAGCCACGCCTCGCCTTTCCGACATCTTTAGCGTGACTGTTCTGCGTTGCACCGGCGCGCCGCGCCTGCGTGTCACCTCCGCCCGACGCCACTTGTATTTGTCCAGCACTTTAGGTGTAAATGTGTATAAATGGCGAGAGGAATGACATAGGTTTGTGAGGCAGGCCACCGTTCCGACATAACGACCACGACCGCTCTGTCAAAAGTGTAACGATTAAGAAGAAGAAGGACTCGACACCTCAAAGACTTTATACGAGTGACGTGTGTATTGTCTAGAATACAATAAATCACAGTAAAAACTTATATGTTCGATATTTTACTCATTAAAACTTGATAAACTCCCAACAAAAATACCATTATGAAATACTTAAATCAAGAAAAATACTTTTAGTCAGTGTAACAGAAATTAGATTAAATTATAAACTTAAATTAATAGTAAACTTTCAAAATATTATTTTAAGTCTTAGTAGACTTTGTTTATAAACTCCAATATTTTACAAAATCACTAATAAAGATGGAATTGGGCAGATGGCTACAGTTGGTGATGGAAGGTGGAGTAAGGCTTTGACAGAGTAGTGCCCAAGAGGATACAAAAGAGGGCTTGACAGACTAACAGCCTGGTGAATGGAAGACATTGTTACCTTACAGGGAAAGACCTGAATACAAAAACGGAAAACCCTAGGCGTTTAATTGAAGAGGCTTTTATGCCCAGCACTGGGTTTTGAAAAGCTGATTATGATGATGATGAGTGTAAAACCAAAATCAAGCTGACATAATTAATAAACTTAAATAGGGGATCAATACAGTCGTTCATACTCTACGAAAACAGCTTACCATCAGGAGAACCGTATGCCTGTTTTCTTACTAGCATAAAATTGCCACCTAAAACAGTTGACCCAAAAATATATAAAAGTTATTTTAACTTTTAGTTGGAGACTAGGTTCACAAAAGACAGAGCTAAATTATTATCTACTTACAGACCTCAACTATATTTCAGAATTTGTATAATTTCTCTTTTGGTTCCCATTTTTTGATATGAAAAGTTTATTTTAACAAAAGTACAACAGCATAAAGCTTGGATTTTCCATGTTCTCTTATTATGTAAATTCACGCAAAAGTTAAAACAACAAAGTATTTATTTTCGTCCAAAACTGTGAATTTTCAGACAAACTTAACTACCCGGATTAATTTAGTCTCCAAATAAAGTAATTCCTATACTAAATGCAACGGCAAAATTACGCAGTCAGCGATTTCTATGCAAGTGTGTTTCATGCAGTTTTCAGAAATATCCGGTTCATCCGGTCCATAGGTACGGGTTAGTCGCAGCCGGTTATCCGGTCCGGGACGGCGTCCGGTTCGAGCCAAGTGATACGGAATATGTATAGAAAACTCTTTCTACAAATATTAACATTCGATCCAATCGCTAGTGGAATTCAGTTTTCCAATATTTTTTATTAAAACAAACTATCACAAGTGAACTGTTATTTAATAGATAAAGTTCAGAATTTAGAATTTTATGGAATTTAGTACCTGAAAGAGGATAATTGCATTTATAATTGCTCTGATAATATTGCCCTACTGGTTATAAGTAGGATAGTTGCCCTACTTATAACCAGTAGGGCAATTATCCTCTTTCATCCTTTATTTATATAAAAATAAATAAATAAATAATGCTGGACGGTAGTCCATGATGAAAACAAACTCTGCTTAGTTTGGGGCTACATGATGCTGTGAACACAGCATCATGTAAGCAGAGCTTGTGTTATGGGAACCACATGATTGATATATTACATATATACATTTTTTGGTAAATACATACATATCATACATAGAAAACACCCAGACCCGAGACAAATATCAAGCACTAAATATATATAAAGCACTTAAGCTATAAAGCACTAAAGAAGGTTCTATGCAATGCGTAAACTTCGTGATAATAGTTATTCTAATATAATCGATATAATTTTTAGAGAACACTATAAATAGAATGACAGTCTTCAAGTAAAATTTAACAAAATCGTCCAAGAGAGTTTGACATAAATAAACTTCAAAATGCCAAATTTGCACTAATTTAGACCTTACGTCGCTTGAAAAGTGTTCAAAGACGGAGTTTAAATGCAGACACTTTTTTTCCACGTTTTCCACTCTAGAGTATAAATATCTTGATATCTAATATATATTATTATTCAGGGCACTACCTGTTTTCTAATACATGGTTTAGAGAGTATACATAGAAACACAATAATATCGTCTATCGGACTGATAACAGGAGCAAATGTATGATAAATAAACAATTGTTACTACAGACAACAAAAACCCACCCACCCACACACACACACATACACATACACACATACATACACACACACACACACACAATTGAAATGGATTGTGCAGGGATTGTGGGCAAAATCCCCCTTACTATTAGAGGACTCCTATGTCCAGTAGTGGACTGAAGTTAGGCTAGTGGTGAAGCTATTGCTATGTCGTCTTTCGCTCCGCCAGACCATGGTATTGTTTATTATACGGAGATGTTCTCACAAGGATACGCCCTTTACCAACGCCCGCCCCGCTTCCCGCTGACGTTATGGCATCGACTTTACAATTACCCGTAGGCCACGTAAAGTTTATACTTCAAGGTTTACTTTAAGCGTATCTAATTGTCCTATTATAATAAACAAGCTGCCTATCAAAGCCGCCCGGGGTCGGCAACTAACCATAGCGACCTTTGAATACAATTTTGCTAAAATTTTCATTTCGGACTAAACTAATTGTAAAAGCTTTATAGTGAAACCTTTTAGAAAAGATTTAAAAAAAAAACTTTTTTGGCTGAGCTTAGATTGTTTTAGTTGAAACGAGATTGAAGAATTCAGTAAAAGTTGGATTTGAAAAAGCAGTACATTTGAAAGATCAAATGTACTTTGCTCGTTTATTGGGATATATTCTGTGCATTATTTATTTTAAATTTTATTTGAAATTTAGTCTAGTTAGTTTATTCTATGTACACACCTGATCTAATTCAAATTTTCGTATAGTTTTTTGACTAGCTTGAACTTCAAAGTTTTTCAGTTTTGTGATATCAATCTAAAAATATTGAGAGCACATAACTTTTTTCGTGAAGATGACATAATTTCAAACGTTTTCTGAGAAACCACCGGAAACCATAAAAATACAAATGAAAGTGGTTTAAAATCTGAAAATTATTGCGAATAACCCAACACTCGCTGAGGTAACTCATTTCAAAATGTAAAGTATATGTAAAGTGGGCGATGTAGAATTAAATGTGACCCACGTTGAGTTTTCTGGGGTTCAAAGTGAATAGGCAAATGAGTGTAAAAAGCGTTACTTGATATAAATGTAGTATGTTTATTGCAGGGTAGACACAGGGGCAGTAAGAAACGATAACCGTTGGGGTAAACGAGTTCTTGTGCGGAGACTCTGGCTCGGCTAACGTAATGTAGTACGCCCTCCAGGTAGATGCAGTAACGATTTGCGAAAGGTTGCTGGTAGAAGCTGGATGCGTCGAGCTGAAGACAGGGCGCAATGGCGCTCATTGTGGAAGGCCTATGTCCAGCAAAGTAAAGACACAGGGGCAACATTACAAACTTGTAAAACTTCTATTCAAACATTAGGTTAACTAGTAAACATAGCCCGGCAGGACCACTGAAACTATTGCCTACTTAAAAGTCAACTCAACTCAAACGAGTCAAACTTTTCGCGCAAATTACTCCGTTATCAATAATTGATAAGGCTACACAAGAACCTATCTACTTGTTATCAATACAAACCAAAAGCGACTGTAATAACAATATTCGGATGACTCAAATTGGTATATTGGAGTAAACAAGGAATACAAAACAGCGGTAATTGTTCCAGATTTGCCGAGATTCATGGGGCCGGGCTCGAACGTGACGGTCGCCGTGGGAAGAGATGCCTCTCTTACTTGCAAAGTTGACAACTTGCAGACATTCAAGGTAAGATCAACCGTGAAACAACAGTACAAGGTCCAGGTCCAAGGTTTTCAGGATTAGAAATTCATGTGGTCATGTTAGCTAAAACCATTGTGAAGTTTTCCATTAAACGTGTTATGATAAGTAGTACGTTTCTTTATAGTAAACAGAAACTACGTAAGAATGTATGTTCGCAATTTACAGGTACTATTTAATTTAGGCCATAGCATTTACTGAGGTCCGAACCCAAGATTTCAGGATCTGAAGTCGGGGACATCCCATTAGGCAATCATGGCTATATCGCCATGATAAAAACCCAGTGATGATAATTATTTATGAAATGAAATGAAATGATTTATTTTGCCTGAAGTATTGTACAATAATGGTCTTATAATAATATTTATGATTAGCGCTTTCACATACTTCACCGTATACACAGCATGCAAAAAAGTCAAGAATAATAACTAAATAAAATTACATTGATTCTATACCTACATAAAATAGTCATCTATCTAGGAATTCGGTCACACTGTAAAAAGATTGTTCGATGAGCCAGGTTTTTAACTTTCTTTTATACATTCTTAGTGGAAGATTTTTAATGCTATTAGGAATTTTATTAAATATACTTCCACGTCCACGTTTAAGCATATAATTTAAATAATACTTATAAAATATTTTGTCATAACTTCTAAATGATCGTTAGCAATAAGAACATCGCACATACTAGTTATTTGTTATACAAGAGTGCAGAGCTTCTTTTTAACCGCGTGCTCAATTTTGATGACCGAGCAAGCGAAGGATTCTTAAATTGCACTCAAATATCGGGGATGAAAAATTATTTTCATCCCCCCATCTCGGAAAGAGTATTTTTGTTCTCCCATATCTGAGTGCAAAAGCCGTATTTATCCGCTAGAGGATAAAGTAAATTGAATTTAGAACATCGTGCGCACTAAGTTTGGGAATTCAAAACATCATTAAACCTATACTTCTACCTCCATGGTGCCGAATTTATCATACAACCTTTTTAATTTGTAAAAACTCAGACTTCTTCCTTCCTTCTTCCTCTTCAGAAATTTTAAACTAATGTCAAACTTTTTTTTGCATTTAATCATTTGCTCGCCGAGGTGGGACCAAAAGTTACGTGTTGCACTTGAGTCCAAAGATTTTTCACCTCGTGCTTTTTTTATTCCCTGGCTAACGCTCAAGATTCTAATTTTTGTCATAAAAATTGATCACGTGGTTAAAAAGCAACTTTGCACTGTCAAATAACTATTTACGTACGTACGTAGTAACAATAACAAATTCAACCTACTTTGCTATTCGACAGCCTAAGGCGCGAAGGTATAATCCCAAAATTATTGATTTCCAACTCACCCCTGCTATTTCACGCCCGATCAAAGTCACTCTATGATTGAAAAACTTTTCTTGGCCCACGAACTTTTGTAACATAATGGCTGGTGAGAGAAACATTAATATTTAGATAGTATCCGGTAGACGGGAACGGCATACTAATTCTATAATTGCCGGAAAGACGAAAGAGACGCAGGGGGTTCTTTATTTAGAATATTGTACTGGAATTTGAATCACCGTGATTTAGTGTATAAAAAAGTGGAATTAGGTTTTTTCCCGGCAACCCCTCTAAGCCAAATTAACATAAGAATGAATAGGAAAACGTATATTTTTTAGACGGCTGATTGGTATTTTAAAAATTTCTAAAATAAAGACTCCTTTCTAATTATGTTATTTGTATTTTCTCATGCTTCTAGATAAATTATTATTATTCCGTTTCATTCTAAGAACATTACTTAATAGTGGAAATTTTGTTGGATTGTAATCGACCTAATAATTCTTTTAGTATATAAGTTTTATTGTTCTGTTTGTTTCCCAAATAAATAAAAATAACATAAAATAAAACATAGAAGATTCAAACTCAATATAATACTTGTGGTTTATGTTATTATGTAGAAAGATCACTAAACTTACATCATGCAAAATGAACAAAAAAATACAAAAATTCTGGGGCTATTGCCTCCTCCTAAGAATAGAAAATTTAAGCAAGATGTATTTTCAAGTTTCGTTACTATTAACTATACAGGTTGATTGGTTAATCAACCTTTTCCTTAAAAAAGTAAAATTATCATTTAAGCCCAGAAAGCTTTTTCAAAATTATCAGTTTTTGGTCAGTTGGACAAGTTGAAAAGATTTTAAGTAATCTAAATGTTGCCTTAACTTGACAACCAATATTAAAACCCCAGTTGACTTTTTTTAATGCAAATAACTCAAAATATTCCACTTCTTTCAAGGATTAGGTCGAATAACAAATTACCCTGTACATGATCAGGTTTACATAATATTTTCTGCCAAAAGTCGCTTCAAGGGTTTTCAATGAGTATAATTCAAAGAGTATGCAGTATCAGCCGCCGCGGCCGTTCGTTACGATTGGAAATGCCGCCCGCGAAGCGGAAAAAGGGCGAAAGGGTGCGCAGGGCTCGTTGAACTTCGACAAACTGAGCCAGATGGCTGGAGAATATCTGATGAAATTGTGACTTGTTTGTTGTTACAGCTTGCTTGAACAATATTGAGATAAGATACGTACTCTTTATTGTATAGATAAAAAAATAAATAAATAATGCTGGACAATTCCACATAACATCATGATTATGCTACGGAAACCATGACTGACTATTCATACATAAATACCTTTTTTTGAAAATACACTAACTTCTGCCTGCGGCTTCGCTAGCGTTAATGTGTATGTCTCAAATATTTTATCCCCTTTTATACCCCTTTGGAGATAGAATAATCAAAACCGCTGTGACACGCATAAATTAATTTTCAATTTTCAGTTTCAAGACAATATTTTGAGAATTTAAATTTCATCCCCTATTTTACCCCTTTAGGTGTAGAATTTCAATAAATCCTTACTTATTGAATGTCAAAACTACAAAGGTATTTATGTGCAAAATTTCAAGTTTCTAGGTCTAGCGGTTTGGGCTTCCAATACCAATTTTTGTCCTGCAGTGGGAATCGAACACAACCATTGTACTATAGAAGTCGTCCATATATATTTTAGTCCATAGTATGTTTTAGTCGTCATCTTATGGAGTACTTCTGACAGTCTGTTTTTCAGTCGCCAAGCTACGTTAGAGTTATTGTGAAATTCCGACACCAAATTTATCACAAGCTAAAAAAAGTATCTCAATGTTTCAGCTTGTTTTTAATCGATTTATATTATCCATGTTGATAAAATTGCCCTCAAATAAATATGCCGTTAGTTGACGATGTACGGCTTTTGCAAGTAATTTTTCTCGAACAATAAAATATTTGAGTCTTA
Organism: Horisme vitalbata; assembly: GCA_951804965.1. Taxonomy (NCBI): domain Eukaryota; kingdom Metazoa; phylum Arthropoda; class Insecta; order Lepidoptera; family Geometridae; genus Horisme; species Horisme vitalbata. The sequence goes on from OX638099.1 coordinate 713,308, forward strand.
CCCATTATGTTTCTGCTAATAATTAAAATGACTTAAAGACAGAACCAAAGTTGTTGACATAGCTCAGAGGATTGGCAAGCTGAAGTGGCAGTGGGCTGGCCATACCTGCCGAAGAACCGATAACCGTTGGGGAAAACGAGTTCTTGAGTGGACACCGTGGCTCGGCAAACGTAGTGTAGGACGTCCTCCGGTTAAGTGCAGTGACGATTCGCGAAAGGGTGTTGGTAAAAGCTGGATGCGTCGAGCTGAGTACAGGGCGCAATGGCACTCCACTCATTTGGGGAGGCCTATGTCCAGCAGTGGACTGCTATAGGCTGAATATGATGATGATAGGTACAAAAATATCTACCAATTTCGATCTCAATTTCATATTCGCATACCCGATTAGTATGGTTATTTTATTGCGCTTCCCGCCAAAAATAGTCCACACGGGAGCAATATCAGAATGCATCACAATTATTGTGAATTGCTCTCAAAACAAAATATACAAAATATAACAATACACGGAAATGCGAACCGTTCAAAGTTGTGTACAGAAACAAATGCTGCCACGAACAATGAATCGGTAATTGTTCTCTGTTTTGTGCTGCGTGGAAAAAACAGAAATAAAGAGAAACACTTTCAAAGTCCCTTTGAATACAGCGGGAATCAGTTTATAGCTAAAGTATGGCTGAACAATTTAAATTTCATTGGTCAATAAGTGAATGTACCTAAGGAATTAGGTAAAACCACAGTCGGACACCTTACACGATATGATAGCTTACATTATAGAGGGAAAAGTAGAAGGAAAGAGAGTCAGGGGAAGACCAAGGTTAAATTTTATGAGCCACATTAAAGAGAAAGTAGATAGATGTCATGTCGTATAGGGAAATAAACCTGGAGGTTGTTAGGAGCCGCATCACTGGCGCTGACAACAGCACAGTTCTTAAATAAATGATGAGTTGAATCTCAGTCTTCTTCTTCTTCGTATGAGCTAGTGACCAACTCTGGTGTTAGCGCCATCTACTGCAATACACATTCAGACTACACATAAATATTGTATTTTATTTAATCTATGAATCCCATTCCATCCTTCATTCCCTCCGAACGAAACGAAACGTCAAGAGGAGCCATTCATCGCTCTCAATCGCCGGCCGGCGCATTCATTCTTCAAATACTGTGCTCCGCTGTTTTCTACAAATAATTATCTAAATAAATACAAACAATCCATAAGAAGAAATAAACTAAAGTGAGAGTTCGAACACTTCCAAATTAACCTGTGCACTTTATGGTGGATATTTTGACGCTGAACCAGCCATCAAGTTTCCAAGTAAGTTTCGTTCAAATTCCTTCCTACTTTCTTTATATAATCCACCATAATTTCTGGTCCTTCGACACCGCATCCTATCTATTCCATCCTTGTATCTATTTGTTTACGCTATTTACACATAAATACGTCAATTCCTGACCCCACGTCACGCATTCAGATTTGTACTTACACTCACTCGCACCCGCCTTACACATCAAAACTACTTTACAAACACTTATTTTAATAACCTACGCCACGCTAAACTCTTTCAACTTCTCAATACACACATACAATCACGCACGCAAAACAATTATCTATTACGCATTTCAAATCACATTACGCTACGCGCCGCCATTTTTCCCCTTGTGTTAATTTCATAATTTTATTTCTTTGTTGAACTTATTTTGTTCATACGTATTTTTCACCAATATTAGTGACGTGCCTACCTATTTTCTTCGTAAATTTCGTTTCCGAAAATGCCGCCGCCAAAATCTAAGCCCTCCGCTAGTGCGACAAATTCGGACACGGAAGAAAACCCTCCATCGATTTTAGAAAATAAAGTTATAATGCTAACCGCGAAGCATCAAAGCTTATTTCAATTGGTGCAAAATATGTATGATTTGAGCAACCGTTGTGGCACAAACGATTCAGTGAAAAGTGTATTTCTGATTCGAATTAACTCGTTAGAAAAGATACGTCAAGAATTTATTCAAGTATCGGAGCAATTGAGCTTGGCAATGTTGGCTGCGAACCCAAAGGCCGTCGTGGACTTCGCGCCATTGCTTGCTTTCGACGAGCTGTATTGTAACATAAAGGCCGTCGAAACCGCACTCACTAGTGTCGCTAATGTAAACTCTGAACCGCTTTCTAATGCGCCGCAAAATAAGAATAACTTTGATGTTTTAAAAAGAAAACTGCCTGCTTTGGAGTTAGTGTCATTTGATGGGTCGCCCAATAAATGGTTGATGTTCTATGAAAACTTTACCGCGCTCATACATAATAATACAAACTTGTCTGACGCCGAAAAGGTTCAGTATCTAATCGGCAAGCTGTCCGGTAAAGCCCTTAGCGTGTGCGCAGGAATTCCTCCCGTCGCTAATAACTATTCAATTCTATGGAACGCGCTCAAAGACAAGTACCAAGACAAACGGACACTAGCTACAATGTACTTAGAACAAATATTTAATTTCAAAGGCAGCCAGACCCCGTCTGCTAACTCGTTGGATGCATTTATCGAACATTTCTGTGCCGCTCAATCCGCGTTGAAACAGTTGGGTATTGACGATCTTGCTGACTTTATCTTTACGCACCTCGCTTTGTCTAAGCTAGATAAAGAAACTGTCAATTTGTTTGAACAAGCGCATCGAGATGAGAAGCTACCTACTTTCGACGCACTAACTAAATTCATAAAGGAACAAAGTAAGATACATATGCTCCGCAACGCCGCCGTACCTACTACTAGGACCGCTAATACTACCTACTCTAGACCCGCTAATAACAAATACCAACCCGCTGCCCCGCAATACAACAAACCAAAATTCGCTGCCGTTCAGACGTTTGTGACGCAACAAAATAATAATTTTCCGAAATGTGCCTTCTGCAAAAATGACGATGTACACCCGCTATACAGATGTGAAGCTTTTCTCAAATTGAATGCATCCGCTCGTATTAACTTTGTACGTTCAAACAATTTATGCACAAACTGTTTAGGTTTTCACAATACGAATTCTTGCCGCTCATACAACAGATGTGCTATTTGTAACCGCATGCATCACACGCAATTACACCTTGATTCATCTCGGTTTGAATCCGCTACCGCCGGACCGAGTACCGGCCGCCCCACCGCCACGCGCTCTCAGCCGCTCACCGCGGCCGCCGCGTGCGCCGCTAACGATACCTACTCCGAGTGCCGGCCGCGGCCCGCGCCCGCTCCGGCGCAAGCGGACGCGCACGATTATGAACCTTATGTTCACGCGGAACAATATTCCACGCTACCTACGCATGATGATAGTGCCGCATTTACGACTTCGGCTCGTAACTCGAATGCAACGACAGTACTCCTGCCTAGCGCTGTCGTATATGTCTACGACGACTCAGGTAAACAGCTAAGAGTTAGAGTTTTCTTAGATAGCGGTTCCATGGGTCACTTTATCACAAAATCATGTTGTGATCGCCTGAATTTAAATATCGCACACGCGCCCGGTACCGTCAAGGGAATTGGCCAGTCGGTTAAACCATTTTTGGGTTTCGCAAAACTCACGATTTATTCCCGCTTCGACTCACGGTGTAGTTACACAATTAACGCGCGCGTAATAGATACTATCACCGACAAAATGCCTATCACATACATAGATACGTCCGAACTACAACATCTACGCGATTTGCCTTTAGCTGATGACGAATATCACACGCCCGCCGACTTCGATTGCCTGATTAGCAACGAGCTATTCCCTTTCTTGTTAGGAAATCGCAAGGTTACCGCTCCTGGTTCATCCGTTGTGGGTGTTGAGACCTCACTAGGCTACGTAGTGATGGGAAGGGCTGACTGCGTCCCGCACTCGTATCGTGATAATGATCAATCCTTTCACGCCATCATCGAACCCACGCTTGAATGCTTAACCCAACGGTTCTGGGAACTTGAAAGCGTACCTACCAAAAAACACTTAAGTCCGGACGATGAGGCATGCGAACGCCTTTTCAAAGATACGTTTTCTCGCGACGATACCGGACGATACACGGTCGCGCTCCCGTTTAAATACGAACCGATTGAGCTCGGTCGCTCCGAAAACGTAGCTAGGTCTCGCTTAATAAATCTAGAAAAACGCTTAAACGCTAATCCCGAATTACGCAAAGATTATAACGCTACGATCCAAGACTATATCGATAAAGGCTACCTAAATAAAATTGACAAACCCGAACCCGGTCCATGTTATTACATCCCGCATCACGCTATTTATAGGCCCGATAAGGCAACTACCAAGACTAGAATCGTCCTAGACGCGAGCTGCAAAACTAGTTCTAATAAATCGCTCAATGATGTTTTGTACACCGGACCGAACTTACAAAAAAATATTTTTGATCTGCTTATCAATCTTCGGTTATTTCCTGTAGCCCTATCAGCTGATATTGAGAAAATGTTCTTCCAGTTAAAGGTAGACCCAAAACACCACCGCTTCCAACGCATTCTATTCCGTTTCCATTCGGATGATCCGATTTCTACCTACGCATTCTCCCGCGTCGCCTTTGGAATTTCTAGCTCGCCATACTTGGCTATGCGCGTCGTGAGACAGCTTGCTGATGATGAGCGTGCTCGCTGGCCGGCAGCCGCCTGGGCGGCTGAACGTCATTTCTTCATGGACGATTATGTGTCATCTTTGTCCACGGCCTCTGAAGCTGAACAACTGTATCACGAACTCACGCAACTCTTTAGGGCTGGAGGCTTCAATCTTGTCAAATGGGTCACAAATAGTACCGAACTAATGAAACGCATTCCTGTGGATCAGCAGGCTCCTAATATAGTAAACTTTGATGAGGATACTAACTTAAAAATTATCGGCTTACAATGGAAGACCCGCGAAGATTCTTTCTTTTTCAAGGTCAACGCTAATGACGCAAAATGTACTAAACGCAACATACTGTCCGTCGCCGCCCGGCTTTTCGATCCGCTGTCCTTACTCGGGCCGGTAACCGCGCTTTTGAAACTACTCGTCCAAGAATGTTGGAAACGCGATTTAGACTGGGATGATGATGTTCCCGCTTACATTGAAGACCAATGGTCTCAATTTCAAAACGAACTTCAATTATTAGAACGTATAAAAATTCCTCGACATGTAGGTATTCTTCAAAACTCTCAAAACATTTCGCTTATCGGTTTCGCTGACGCGAGTGAAAATTGCTACGGTGCCGCTATCTATCTCAGGGTGAGCCATAATAAAAACGACGTAGGTCAAGTAACCCTACTCTGCGCAAAATCAAAGGTTGCATCTTCAAACAATGTTGTTACTTTACCGCGCCTCGAACTTTGCGCGGCGCTGTTGCTTTCTAACCTAATCGTCGCCGTACGCGATTCCCTCTGCGAACGCATTCAATTAAGTAACATTATAGCATTTTCGGACTCCACAATCACGCTATCGTGGATACGCGCTCCGCCATTTCGTTTTCAAACGTTTGTTGCTAACCGAATCTCCGCAATCAACGAAAACTTGCCGGCACGATACTGGTTTCATATACCCGGGAATGAAAACCCCGCGGACATAATTTCACGCCCTGTCATGCCTAGCAAGCTCTTAGATAACGACCTATGGTTCCATGGCCCATCGTGGCTCGCTTCTCCTCCTAATGAATGGCCCACTCAAACTTATGCTAAAACTTTAACCATCGCGGAACTTCCTGAAACAAAAAATTTAACGCTTGCAGTTCAAACTGTAGAAGATAGCTCTGACGTCCTGTACGATTTAGCCAGCCGTATGTCCAAATGGAATAAATACTTACATACGGTTGTATATGTTTTAAGATTTATAAAGATAATAAAATCTCGCAACGCAAATATCTCCGTTCAAGACTTGGAAATCGCTGAAAAATATATCTTTCGTAACATTCAAAGAAAACATTTCCGCGACGTAAATATTCCTTCTTTACGGAAACTAAACGTATTCGTCGATAAAGATAATCTAATTCGAGTCGGCGGACGTTTGAAAAACGCTCAGCTTAATTTTTCGCAGAAGCATCCAATTGTTTTACCAGCAAATGACCCGATTGTATATTTACTAGTCGATCATGCGCACATCGTGAACGCCCATTCAGGTCCGAGCCTTCTTCTTGCTTTACTACGACAAAATTATTGGATTATTTCCGCTAGAAATATGATACGTAAACGCTTAAGAAACTGCCACGCTTGTTTCAAACTGAAACCTAAAAATACTTGTCCCCTTATGGGAGATTTACCCCACTTTCGGGTAAGTGAAGTCAAGAGTTTTGTCTTTACCGGTGTGGACTACGCGGGTCCCTTTTTTGTAACGCCATATCGCCGTCGTGGTGTAAAAAGTACCAAGGCTTATCTATGCTTATTTATATGTTTAACAACAAAGGCATTGCATCTAGAATTGGTTTCTGATTTAAGTACCGAAATGTTCTTAGCGGCATTTAAACGCTTCATTAGTAGACGGGGCCCGGTCTCCATGATTCTTAGCGATGGAGGTACTAATTTCGTTGGAGCAAAGAGAAAACTCGACGAATTGCATTTGCTATTAACTTCGGATTCACATAATAAATATCTTGATCAAAACTTAGCTGATTTACACGTTCAATTTAAGCGAAATCCTCCTCTAGGTTCTCATTTCGGAGGCATCTATGAAAGTAATATCAAATCAGTCAAAACGCATTTAAAGCGATCAATTGGAACGCAAATTTTAACTTACGAAGAACTTAACACGGTCTTGATTCAGATTGAAGGGATTTTAAACAGCAGACCCTTGTGTGTCTTGAGCTCTGATCCTAACGAGCTAGAAGCTTTAACGCCATCGCACTTTTTAAATATAACGCCCTTAAAATATCTTCCGGCGCAAGACGTACTTAACGTGCCGGACAATAGGTTGAGTCGTTATGAATTGCTTAACAAATTAATTCAATCCTACTGGCATCGGTGGAGGATTGAATATCTGACCTCACTGCAAAGCAGACAGAAATGGAATACTCCATCTGAACCTATAGAAAAGGGTCAAATAGTAATAGTTAGAGAAGATAACGCCCCAGTATTAAGCTGGCCTCTTGCTATTATAGAAGAGCTCTATCCGGGAAGAGATAATATTAGTAGAGTCGCGAAAGTTCGCACTAAGACCGGCTCTTATGTTCGGCCGGTTGTAAAGCTCTATAAGCTACCGCTTCAATAAATCTTTTGCCATATCAGCGTAACTCAGCATATTAATTTTTGTAACTTAACTTAACTTAACATACATTTGTAAATTCAATTTAAATCTATAATTCTTTCTTTTCACTTACTCAGTGCCTAGGTTTTTCAGAAGGTATCCCTTCAGCCCGGGGACTAATGTTAGCGCCATCTACTGCAATACACATTCAGACTACACATAAATATTGTATTTTATTTAATCTATGAATCCCATTCCATCCTTCATTCCCTCCGAACGAAACGAAACGTCAAGAGGAGCCATTCATCGCTCTCAATCGCCGGCCGGCGCATTCATTCTTCAAATACTGTGCTCCGCTGTTTTCTACAAATAATTATCTAAATAAATACAAACAATCCATAAGAAGAAATAAACTAAAGTGAGAGTTCGAACACTTCCAAATTAACCTGTGCACTTTATGGTGGATATTTTGACGCTGAACCAGCCATCAAGTTTCCAAGTAAGTTTCGTTCAAATTCCTTCCTACTTTCTTTATATAATCCACCATCTGGTGTCGGAGTTTTTAGGCCGCCCGAAGGCCTCCAACATGGCTTAATGACTGAAAAGCCGGGACCAACATCTTAACGTGTCTTCCGAAGCACGGATTTGCTCAAATCTAAATGACCAGGCGGAGTGTTGCTTAACCAAGGTGATCTCATATGAACACTGAAGTTAACAACGCCACGAGCGCTGAATCTCAGTGGTTAACTGTGACAAGGTGGTATTGGTATCAGGATATCAACCTTGCTATCCTGATGTACACAGTAAATAAAACCTCAACGCTCGCAGCCTCACGGCTCAAGCAAACCGAGTGTTTAAAACCATTAGGCGGCGTATAGACAGCGCGTATATTGGTACGCGTGTCCTGAAACGCCATGGACACAGAAATGCCAAAAACCGACTGACGGCGGCTTGCATGCGTGATAGCTCGCACGGTACGCATACCCTAAGAGTGTACGCGTAGCTGCAAGTACACGTACCAATGTACGCGCTATCCGTACCCAGCTTTAAATTACCCCACCCACAGTGAAATAATTGTACGCAGTAGGTAAATAAAAGGTGAAATACCCAACGCAGCAATAAAAGCTCACACATCAATGCCCTCGCTAAAACAAACCACCTGTAATTAACATACGGAACCAGCGAGCTGACAAATTGCACGCTCGTCGATTTGAGCTGCCGAGTCGAGTTTAGCTGCGGATCGACGACGGTTCACACCCTATTGTTTAGCGACCTTTAGTTTGGGTAATGGTTTGGAACTCAGACCTGCCATCTGTTGGGCAGCTTTCAACTTTTACTAGAGATCCAGGAAGTAGGATCTTCCTAGGAACTTCTATACGTATTATAAATGTGAAAGTCTGTGAGGATGGATGTTTGTTACTCTTTTACTCCAGAACGGCTGAACGTATTTTGATGTAACTTGGAATATTGAAAGTTTGTGACCTAAATTAACACAATAGTAGATTGTTTTACAAGGGACTAAACCATCCCATTATATACGAGGATGTTATACTCCCGAGCGTAGCGAGAGAGGATGACAAGACCGAGTTATAATGGGTGGTTTTGGCCCGAGTAAAACACTCTACTTTTCACTTCGATTGCGAGAAAATAAAACAATTCAAAATTAGACAATTTTCAGAAATTTTATTAAAAATCAATCAACCTTCATAAAACATCACCAAGACGGTTCTATTTTCAAAAAAAAAAGATTGACGGAGCACCAAGAGTCGAGTTTTTATGTAAGAGAACGAATGCTTTGTACGGGCTGATGATTTTAGACAAAAATTAAAAAGAAAAAATACTTTTTAGCCCGAGGTATTAAACTCGAGTTTTAGGCCCGCTAAGCTACACTATTATAATACACTTTTTGAGCAAGAGAAGTGAAAAGGCTATTTTTTTACCGGATAGCATGCGAGCGAGACCACAGGCGGATGCTAGTTCTTTATCGAACCTCCGAAGGTCTCTATATCAAGAGTTGTGTTTTCAGCACTCAAAACATTACAAGCAATGGTAATAAATAACAAAAGAAAACAAAACTACAAAACTTATTCAGCATCTATCAATCAGTCAAAAGTTTTCAGAAATGTGTTTTGTGTAACTCATTTACTAAGGTTGTAACATGATTGTCACATGTGTTAAAACTCTGTATATTTTTTTTTAAGTCACTTCGAGCAATATTTTGCAAAGATTTCTATTTTCCGTTCCTCGGATGTCCGTCTACTCTACTAGGCTTCATAAAGAAAATCCATATAAGATTTTAATTTATATCAGAACCATTAACTTGGCCACTTCTTTGCTTACATGGTAGCAGTTTTAAGGATATTAGAATATTCTCTAGACGTTCGACAATACTTAATGTGTAGAAAGCTAATAATCGAATCTTCAAGGTTAAACTTATTAAATACAAGAAAATAAAAAATATCCTAAAAGAAAAATATAATAAGCCGAAACAATGCGCCAGAATATTCAAAAAGAAAAGATCACAGTTCCGTTGCAGTTTTACCCTCAACCCGCTGAAGTAGGTTGAGCGCCGTAATGAGGTCACCCGGTCTGAGGGACTGAGGGTCTGAGAGCCGCTAACTGTGTTGACGACTGCTCGTGAATAACTGGCTTTATGCGAGCGAGGGCCCTTCATCAGCCACTGAGGTTACTTCGCTCTGAGAGCAACCTTGGCTCTTAGAGGAGCTAACCTTAGGAACAAAATGTAGAGATTCTATAGTAGGATAATGAAGTTTATTAAAATCCTAAAAAGAACATTCAAATCCACTGCTTTGAATAGGATTTTTTGGGAACCTAAAAGACATTTTTATGCGAGTAACTTTTGTAACTGATACCTTCATTTTTTGTATTTAAAGTTCAGGGAAATCTAAGATTTTTATATATCCCAAAAACCTGAGTCATGCCAGAAGCTGGTTAAAAATTTCGGTCAAATTTAAAACAGTTTCTGTCAATGACAGCCAAACCTAAATTATCTAAAAGCACTTACCCATAAAGATGCTCATCGCAACTTTATTAAATGGGTACCAAAACGACGAAACCGTTCCGAAAAGTGCTTGACTACCGAAATAAGCCATCAAACGAATAATCCACAAAACGGAAGCGCTCGTGGCGTGGTTAACTTCGGTTTTCTTAGCAGATCACCTTGGTTAAGCAACACTCCACTCGGTCATTACTTGGATGGGTGACCGTTAAGTTATATTTAGATTAGAGCGCTTCCGTGCTTCCGAAGCACGATAAGATGTTGGTCCCAGCTTTTCAGTCGTCAAGCCGTGTCGGAGGTCTTCGGGCAGCCAAAAAACTCGGACACCAGAGTAGGCCACTAGCTCATACGAGAAAGAAGCCATCAAACTCCGCAAACAATCAATGTAACCCGCTCAGCTTGATAAATTACAATTGCTCAAGAGCGCTGCAGTTCCATCTCATTTAGACCTTACTTCGCATTCGTCTAGCTCTGCAGCCATTCGTCTCAATTCCATAAATCTTGGTGCAGTGATCAATCGTTGCATTCGTCTCCGAGACGAACCAATCTGAATGTTGGCTATCTATTGAGTCAGCTGATTTATCTACGGGGCTTTGCGGGTTTTGTGTTGTTCCGTGGCTATTTATCTTTTGTTTACCGCTTTTTGTTTCAATTCCCACTGACTGAAACTGATTACTCACAGATGCTTTGGGAAAGATAGTCGGCAGACTTCGTAATGCTATTTCTAAGTAGCAAACTATAATCATAAGAAAATAGGTAGATACTTACTTTACCTACCTACTCTAAAAAGTAGATATTGTGTTTTTGGTCTGTTTTTTGTCACATTTGGTGATCTCACTTGTAAAGGGCCCTAACTGAAAACCAGCGCAGCATCTGAGTATTTTACACAGTGTTCAAGTGCTTTATTTATACATCTAGGTACATAATTTGGAGATTATTGTAATTAAAGTTAAGCACATCTAACCTTAGTATAGTTATCTAGATACTCACTTTTTTTATTTGGGTGAAATAAATATATCTTTATCTTTATTTAAGATGACAGCACAGAGTAGATAAAAACAATCCGGCTTGAAGTACAAATGGGTACTATGATATGATTAATATCCACAAGTTGTACCTTTGTACCACCTACCGTACAAAATAAAGTAGTGTTCAAGTACAAAAGATTAGACACATTAGAGTGAGAAACTATAACATACGCACTAACTCAATACAATAGCCCGTAGGTATAACACGCACGCACTAGAGATAGTAATAGGAAATTTCAATACAATTCAGTGTGGCACACAATAAAACACGTATAATTTTAACATTTCACTGAATTTAGACCAGAGTAAATTCACTATTCTGTATCCTCACCTGCACGTGGTGCACCCTGCTGACTAAACGGGTGCGAGAAGTTGGTAATGTTGAAGCACTCAGTTGCTTCGAGTACAACCAAGTGATTTTTACAATGGCCGCAATGTGCAGTGAGTTTTCAATTTTTGTAGATTTGTGTGTGCGTATGTATAATTTATCTAAAATGTTGCTTAGTAATATAAAAAAAAAACTACTAAATGTTGCTTAGTAATATAAAAAAAACTACTTAATTTGTTATCTGGACAGGACAAGTAGTCTACGCTATTTAGGTGTGACTCTTGACTCAAACCTCACCTTTAAACAACATTTGATATTACTTACAAGTAGAGTTCGTAAGCTAATAGCAGTATTTAAAAATATTCGTCACGTCACTGATAAGACTACCATTCGCACGATATATTTTTCTCTTTGTCAAAGTCTGCTCATGTATTGTATAGAAGCTTGGGGTGGAGCCGCCAAAACAGACTTGCTCCCACTGGAACGAGCTCAGCGTGTTGTGCTAAAAGTTAGTAATTTTTTACCATACAAATTCTCAACTACTACACTTTACAGAGAAGCTAATGTGCTGACGGTTCGCCAACTTTTTATACTTAGAATCTTACTCAAACAACATAAGATCTGCCTACGGGATGTAGGAAAGCGGCGTACAGATAAAGTATTTGATAGTATCCGATTTAAAACCACCTTTATGAATCGTTTCCCTTGTTTCCTGGGCGGGTTTCTGTATAATAGCATCTAAAAAGAGATTTGTCTGCGCCAACTTAACTCTTTCCAATTTAAATCATGTGTGACTAAATTCCTTCTAAGTCACTCATACGATGATACCGAGGATTTGCTTAATATCATTAAATAACGTGTATCCCTATCTACTATTTTACTACACTCTCTCTTTCACACACTAACACATTCACACCTCTCACTGTGGTTAGGCTACCCTGTGATAACCAGACTCTCATGAGACTGAGAGGAGCAGGGATGCCTACCCACACCCAGACAACCCCCCCCCCCACACACACACACACACACACACACATATTTTATAATGACATTTTAATTTAATTAATAATGATGTATAAAATTTTATAAATAATTTTTTTTTTAATAATGGTAAATTTTTCAAGCCACTTTGTTTTTAAAAATGTTTTATTTATTTTTTTAAGCCCGTTAGGCATCAAATCAATTTATATGTACAAGTATACACAGAGATAATGTAATGAACATTTTGTTTTTAATAAGTAGGGGGAGCGCAGCTGCCTATCGCACAGGCTTAATTGTCCTAATTATATGTATTAATTTTATGTCAAACTTTATAAGCTGTCAAATAAATAAATTACTTACTTACTTACTATTATTTTTTGTTTTGATGTTATGAATATTATAATTTTCTTTCATGTTAAAAAAGCTAAAAATGAAAACATTTATCAAACATAATAAAATATACTAACAGGGAAATATTCCTGGAAGGGATTAATGTAAATGCGAATACCAAAATAATTAAACAACAAAGGATTTCCTTTGTGTGAAGATTTAAGAGGTAAATGAGCTCGGACAACTTTTTATGATGATATTCATCGTTTCCAGATTATTCTATAAACTTTGAATTTATGGTGGAAGTTTTTATTGAAGGTGTTTTAATATTCTTTGTAAAAGGATTTTATTAGGATGAAGTTATGACAGAAATAAAAGTTGAAAAATAGGCATCAGCCAATCGTTAGGTACCTGGGTAATGTTCAGGTATAAATTATGAACTCTAAATATTGTTTTTCAAATTGATGTCCATTATATGAGTAGGTAAGCCTTTAAGTAAATAAATAATGCTGGGCATACCTCATGTAGCCCCAGATTAAGCAGAGCTTATAATATGGGAACGCCATGACTGATATACCTCTTAGATACATTTTTTTGTAGATATATACATAATATACATAGAAAACACCAGGACCCGAGATAAACATCTGCAAATAATGCAAACATTTGTCCCGCAGTGGGAATTGAACCCGTAACCTTCTGCGTCCTAGACGGACTATCGCCCACAGCGACAGAGACTCGTCTTTTATTTATTTACCTATTTATCTGATTAACAAAAAATGTGATCGTTACTTTTTTGTTCATCGACTCTGCATATTCAATTTTTAATTTCGCTTCCATACCACTGACCTCTGCTATAAAATTACAACATAGCGAGGTACCGAAGCAGTTTGTATATTGCTCATTCAGCTATCTCGGTTCGCAGACTATCCAGCCATTCTTACGGTTATGGTTTATTCAATGTATCGCCGACTGCTTTTATTCCATTTTGATCCCGTGTAAGCACGCTCTTAGAGTTTTGGCGCTGCCTTCGCGGCGGAATTATAAAAATATTTTCCAAGTTGAGTGTTTCTGTCTGAATGTTATTGTCTGGAACGGTAGGGAATTACTTTAGACTGTTTTTAAAATTGGAGAGAATTTCAAAGGAGTTTGTTTCGGGGTATCTTATATTATGGTTTAGCAACTGACAAAGTTTTGATGAAGGTTTAGTGGTATGTGGATTGTGAAATGAAATGTAAAGGTTTAGAAAGGATTTTTTATGACCCAGTAGTTAAACTGTTGTGAGTGTATGTAGCGTGAGAGATAATAAAAATCATGAATAGATGAGATGGAGTTTATTATTTTATTTTGGAATTACAGTCTTCAACATTACATTCAGACAATAAACAACTATTTTGTTTTAAGGCACATATCAGTAATGAAGTTTAGATAGGAGTGCATATGAAATATTTTTCTGAAATTCTGTGGACTGTTTTTTATAGTACCTATTGATCGAATATTTATCGAACTAGCATATAGCCCACCTGATGTTAAGTGGTAGGTAACAATTACCTATCAAAAAGTATTTTTTCGTAGGTCACGCATGTTTGAAACGACCCTACGAAGCAACACCCTGCGTCCATCAACTTGAGACATGAAGGTGTCAAGCTTGATATGCCTGTAAAATTTTATTTGTGAACAGAGCCATTTACTTTTAATTCATTCAAAGGAATAATCCAAAAAATATTCAAAGATGAAAGATCCTTTCCATCCACTTTCAATAATTTTACTGAGGATATATTTCCCTCCAGGTTGCGTGGCTGCGCGTCGATACCCAAACTATCCTCACGATAGCTGGCCACGTGATCACGAAGAACCACCGCATCAGCGTGGCGCACGGAGACGGCTCCTGGACCCTGGGGCTGCGAGACGTGGGCGCGGCTGATGGCGGCCGGTACATGTGCCAGGTCAATACTGAGCCGATGATGAGTCAGACACACTATCTACATGTTGTTGGTAAGAAAGAAAGAAATAAAATACATATATTTTTATCCAATGCTTCAACAAATAAAAACTTTTTAACCAAAAATTAAACCGCCGAAAAACTTTAAAGCAAAAAATAATAAACCTTTCTTATTTAACCTTAATAACTAAGTTCTTAAACTAATGTAAGTAATTTTTAATACCTAAGTAATTTTGAGTCGGCGAGTTGGAGTCCAAAGAACGATCATAATCGGACTACTCCGTAAAAAGTTATGCGTGGTCATACATTACAATCACCGCGTGAACAATCAATCATCCCCTGTTTTCCAACCCTTAGGGTTGTAATTGTTTTTCTAGATTTATATGGGACTAACGGAGTATACCCTTTCCAATAAAAAAAGAATGATCAAAATCGGACTATTCTATAAAAAGGTCATACATAAAAAAAAATATATATGCGTCGACTTGAGAACCTCCGCCGTTTTTTTCGTCAGTTAAAAAGAAAAACAGGATTATTACTTAAGGGGATACGATGCGTTCAGCTAGGCACAATAGATGGCGGTGATGCTCAATTTGCCGCAGATAAAGACCAATGTAATAGCCAACAACAGTTATTTCATTTTTCAAATATTCTCTATTCGTCCATAGTTGGTAAAATAAATTAGTATGGAAATCGTTGCAACTTAAACTAATAAACCCACTTATTAACTAATGAATATATATGCTATTACTTAAGGTAAAAATAGGTCCCTGTCTCAGCTTCATGCCGCATCCACCGACACGACCGTAAATAATTACCTACATGCCGATGCAGGACTCTGTTACCTACTAATATTAAAGGACGGGCATTGATTGCTTGTTTGTTTTTTTTGTATGTTTGTTAGCAACCCACATGCATTATATTATTTTAGTACAAGTGTTCTCAATAAAGTTACCACAGAAAAGAGCAGACTCCTCTAATACAGGTTCCGTATTTTTATGGTCTGTCTTGTAATATAATCACTATCACTATATAACATAAAACAAAGTCACTTCCCGCTGTCTGTCTATACGTATGCATGTATCTTTAAAACTACGCAACGGATTTTGATGAGGTTTTTTTAAATAGAGTGATTCAAGAGAAAGGTTTATATTAGCTATTTAGCGTTTATTATTGCTAAAAAGACGAAATTTGTGAAATCTATGTGAAATGTTTTTCCCTTCTCCACGCCAAAATTTTGCACTTCAGTTGTTCTTGACCTGGAATAGCACATGGACTTCTTTTTATCTAGGTGGAGACGCAAACGGCAACCAGCCTTGTTTTGGTTATCCTAAACAAGGTTTTTGTCATAATTGACAAAGAATTTAAGATGGAACGTGGGCAAAGCCGAATTTTGTCTTCAAAGAATAAACTTCCAAGAAGTTAAAATGGCTTAATATACGCTAGGTCTAGAAAGTTATTATTTCTCTGTTCAACCAAAATGTATCCTTATTGGCAATTATTTCTCAAAACCATACGAAAATTGACCATTGTTTTTGAACAGTTCCACCGGACATAGACGATGACGTCAGCAGCAGCGAGATCCTGATCAAGGAAGGGGAGAATGCAGTTCTTAGATGCGTGGCCTCAGGCACGCCGCTGCCCAGCATCGCTTGGAGGAGAGAGGACTCAAGGCATTTCAAAATGGACAATCAGACTTTAGGTGAGTTTTATTGATAAAATAACATGGACTTAGGTCAAACGCCATTCTTATTATATCAGATAGTGGAATGTTTGGTTATCGAAATAGTTCTAAATATATCGAATGAAAATATAATAATTGATTTTAAATAAGCCAGCTCTTGGCATAATCTTTATTCGGTGGTCAAAAAGGAAAAAGTTATGTAACAAAAGATAAAAAACAAGTGTACAAAAAAATATGTACGTCAATAATGCCATTGTGTCTACCAGTGAAAAAAAGTACATATTTTTATACAGATTGAAGATCCCCAACAAAAAAACAGAAGAAAATTAAAGTCCATCCAAACACCTGAGATGGATAAATCAAATAATTCCATCGCAGCATTCGACCTTAATGAACTACCGTTTTCTACATCAAGCCTCAAGGAGACAAAAACCTAATGATTTGATTGTACAAATCTTTTCCAGCCCCCGTTCAAAGGACACCTATGTACTTCCCTTTTTGCGCTCTAACGAGGGTATACTAAGCTCAGTAATCTTATTGACGTGATTTCCTTGAATCGATTCCTGATCTGTTGATACGGGTTGACTCATCCACGTAATTTTTTCCTTATAATACGTATCAGTGGAATTAATCCGGGAACACGAGGAAATCAGAGAAAATTGGGGAAACTTTATTTCAGATGAAGTTGATAGAATGATGAGGAACTTAACCAAAAACAACGTTTACGTGTGAGATATAAGACGTCTTTCATTAAAATTTTAGGAGTTTTAGGAGATTTAACCGCTCCTAAAACTTTTGCAAACAAGAATAAGAAATAGATGAGAATGAAGTTCCGTGGAAACGAGAAAACCACCGACTCTTTGAGCTAAAAAGGAACAACGGAATTAATAATCAATCTTTGGAAATAAGATTATTGTACAACAAACAATAGATAACAATACCTGAAGAAGGAGCGGCGAATTAAATCCTTCTTACAAAGTTGACGAGTCTTTCAAATGCTTACAACAGTACTTTTACTCCTACTTAGACAACTTTCATTACCATTACAGGCAGGTTAAAATACACTGTCCACTAGAAAGATTCAGTCAAAACGTACTGAAATCAAGTCTAAGAAGTGTTTTTTTATGATTTTTGTTCTTCGTTGTAAACTTCTAAAACCTAAAAAAGTTGAATAAACGTTTTGTATAGTTAGTAAGTTGATAAAATTACCAGTTTTACGTAAAGCTACAGTGAGCAACAGCCTTTAGACCCCTACTTAACAAACTTCCAATACAACACTCACAGAAAAGATACTCGACGATACAAAGTTGTATATAACAATGCAAATAAGGGAGTTAAACATTCAATTTATAGCCACAGGCGCAAAAGTTTGCCTTTGTGTTGCCCGTAGTTAGTTGTTTTGTCCGGCGCGACTTGTGTGCAGCAGTGTAACAGTTTTTGCAACGAAATTGTAGATGAAATTACAGTTACGTTCCTACAAAGTTTCACTCGGTAACACACGATTTACAGCATGACGTCACTGGTCGGTGACTCTAGAAGATTCTAGAAGTACTTAAAGTTCTACATGCTCATGGTGTAAATACAAGAAAAGTATCTGGCAATAGAGCTCAGATTAATAGCTGTCTTTTGCGCTCCTCCTTCATCACTGGATGAAATGAATCCTCATTTTCATTTCATCCAGAAAAAATAATTGTTCCTGAGGGATAGAGAAATATTGTTCTATTTAACTTTTAACGCGAGCGAAGCCGTTGGCAAAGGGTAGCAGAACATAATGACTGTCTTGACTAGCATGTGACGAATTTACTTTTAATGTATAGAGTTTCAAAAGTGTGGCAAACTTACTTTGTGACAAATGTACAACAACCCGTGTAGAAGTGCACTGAAAGGATTTTATGAAATTCAGCTCCTGAGAGTGTGCAGCGGGGACTTCTACGCGGACAAAGTGGCGGGGCAGACACTAGTTTATTTAAATACCAACTGAAAAATATAGCTCAAAAGTTGCACCAAAAACTAGTATGATAATGTTCATTTTACATTGAAAGTGGCGCTGTGCCGGCGATACGGAAGTGTGCGGTAGTGTGAATAACAGATAAAGGCTATTTCCCCTTGTTTAAATAAAACACTGTTTGTTCGGATGTACTGATGTTTCGGAATTAGGGGAAACGGGACTAATTCTGCGTTTATTGCGTTATTCGAAGGCCGTTTATGTTTTGTTTTGAAGTTATCTTATTCTATTTTCGGCAAATTTAGGCGTATCCCCTTGTCTTTGGTGTTGAGTAAAAATTATGCTTTCTTTGATGTTTGTCCCTCGGGTTGTTTGTTGTTTGAGATGTTTTCGCAGATATTCTAGTGCGATGCTATTACTGCTCCAGTCACTTGTTTTGATATTTTTCTGTTTGTCAACGATCCAACTCACTTCGAATGCTAATGAAGTGGCCGATGGGTGGCCATTTGTGTAAGTTCACGGTTACAGTTCAGGAAGTTGTCATAATATAGTCCGAAATTCATTTGGGTATCAATAACTATACAGTTATAAAGATATTTCAGTATTTATTATAATATAAGCTATTTATTTACTTAGTCAATTTGATAGATTCCAATGAGTATGGCTAATTGTTAATTAGCATGCCCATTTAATGGCTAAAAATTGGTTGACGCGTTGACTGCAGCGGGTGCTGTACACGGACGGTTGTTTTATTCAGCACTCAAAACGTTATAGCCGCAAATGAGCCATTTACGAAGTTTGTTTTTAAAGGATTGCATGGATGGTGTGCTTGTAATGGTAATTAGGTCGGTTTTAGCATGAAATAAAATAAATAAATAATGCGGGACGTAATCACACATCATCATGTAGCCCCAAACTACGCAGAGCTTGTGTTATGGGAACCACATAATTGATATACTACACATATATTTTTTATTTCTAAATACATACATATCATACATATAAAACACCCAGACCCGAGACAAATATCTACAGAACATGCAAACATTTGTCCCGCAGCAGAAATCGAACCCGCCACCTTCTGCGTCTCAGGCGGATCTTCGCCCACTGCGCCACAGAGGCCATCCAAAATTTATTAGTTGGCTTCAAAAAACTAATTCGTATTGTATAAGGATATAATACGCTATGAATTTATGGTTCAGTATAAAAATATTTAGACCCTCCGGCACTTCTCCGATCCGATTGTAAAAATAATTTCATTGCTATTATTATAAAGTTAAATATTTGTATTTTATTTATTTTGTCTTACCGACGAGAAAAGACCAATGAAACGAAGTTGCGTAGCGGTTTAACTACAAATTAAGGAAGTGATTTTGTTCGCAGTATCAAAATGGAGCGGACCGTGGCTGAACCTGACGGGGGTGGAGCGAGTGACGTCAGGCGCGTACCTCTGTATAGCCAGCAATGGTGTCCCGCCGTCGGTCAGCAAGCGGATACAAATCAATGTGATGTGTGAGTCTTATTATTTACTCTGTTATGTATTTTTTTATACTACAATTCAATTCAATTAAATTCATTTATTTATCTTTTGAAATTGTAAATGCACTTAGATAAGTCGACATAGGTACAATAATGAAAATAAAAATAGGTATAACAAAAGTTAAAATAATTAAAACAAATCACATAGGTATCCAATTTAAATCTAAACTAAGTCATTAATATGGTAAATATATTTCTGTCAGCCATACCTTCATTCTTGTCAAAATAACTCTTTCTAATTAATTGATCTTTTATATTTTTTTTAAGTTACAGTCATTCATGTTTTTTATCTATTTCTAATATATATTATCTATCTCTACTATATTTATTTTATATATATTTCTAATGCGCACTGCTGAAATATAGAATCCACTGCCACCGTTTGTTTTTTCCATTATCTTGTGACCCTAACGGCTTCAAAAAAAGAGTTAATAGGCATCTTTTGGGAAAGCACGTCCCATTGTCGACCTCATCTTAGCCTATGCAAGCCTCAAAGTCAAGGGCCCACACTAAATTTAAATAAAACTGTCCTATTCGTAACAGTTCTATAAACGTCAGATGGCTAAAAAGGCGTTAAAATATTGTGACCTCTTTTTATTGACATATAAATGACAGGAACAAGCTAACTCTATCGAGCGCTATACAATGACAATTGGTTATGAATAAGGGAGTAGGTTCATAAAGTAGGGCCCTTTTCAACATCTTCACGTAACGTCAAAGTAAGGTATTTGCTGGCTAAAATGACAGATCTCAGAGTGATTTTGACATTTTAACCAGCAAGAAAGACATCCATAATATTCAATTACGTCTGCGTAAATGGCATAATAAAGTAATCACATGCCATAGTGCTAGCTCGGTAGCCAACAATGAACTGCTAATGCTGATGATGATAAGAAAGACTCGATTCCTTTCTTTCCTTGTATGAGTTAGGAGCCAACTCTGGTGTCGGAGTTTTTAGGCCATCCAAAGGCCTCTTACATGGCTTATCGACTGAAAAAGCCGGGACCAACATCTTAACGTGCCTTCCGAAGCACGGAAGCGCTCAGATCTAAATGCCACGCCATCACGATACAAAATAACTACATAGCTAGCATCGAAAAACTCGATTATGAAGTGACTCGTCATTTATTACGACATAAAGACTAATTTAATTCCAGTATGTATTACTTTGACGCTTTGCCTTCATAAATGCCGAAGCATTATAATTTTACTGCATCTTTAAAGCACTTTGAACGTTCTAGAATATTAAATCTTCATAAGTGTACTTTACGGGCTGAAGTGCTCCGTAAGCACATTTTATGCGACAGAGCAATACAATCCCAGGGCGGATTAGTGTAATGTATTCTCTGCTATATATACGTATTTTACTTGTGGTTTTTCCTCTATGCGTTGTTTCAGTACAAAATATTTGGAGAGAAATTAGTTTAAAATGGTTTAATATTTTAACAAACTGTCGATTTAACTGATCTGTGCTGCAATGTAATGGCTATGTTGTACTTACTTTTACACAAAATTTTCTTACTTTTTTGTGCTCTAATATACTCTACTACTGCACTACTCTCCACTACAATACACTACTCAGAAGGCATAACAAATTATGGTAAATGAGCCACTCTACTTGGATTGCAGTTAGGCCTTAAGAATAAAAATTGTAATGTAATGAATCTATAATAATTTAATAGTCAACCCATCTATAATTTTTAATACTATTATGTTTAAACCTTTTTAACCAACGAACAGGTTGCAACATCACAAACATGTTTTATCAATTATCAGAAATGTTTATTTTAATTTTATTTTATTTATTAAGGAATAATAAACAGCTAATTTTAGGTAATAATATAATATACATTTATTTCTAGTAAAGTATACAGTAGGTAGGTACTTAATATTTATACTGCACTGGGCAAAGGTCTCCCCCAAATTTCGCCAACCATCTCTATCCTTCGAGATATCCCACCATCCTGTCTCGAAGGCTCTCGAGCTCGTCCCGCAATCGCTTTCTTGGCCGACCACGACCTCGCCTTCCATGGGGCTCCCAGGATATTATGGCATTCGCCCATCTGTCCGGAGGCATCTGGCTAATCCGGCTAATCCCTTATATATTTTATAAAACTTAATATGTTGTAAGCCCAGGAGATGGCACAGACTCTGCTTAGACCGTAGCCAATGGCACGCTATGGAGGAGGCCTATGTCAGAGGACAAACTGACTAATGTTCACCTTGTCAAATAATATGTAAAAATATTATTATAACTACTTAGTTTAATTAGATTATGATTAGTCAGTGAATAAAGGCTATTTTTTTTATTATATATGTTGTAAGAACCATGAAAAATATCCAAATCTAAATATATACCTATATATATATAAAATAAAGTCATGTGTGTTGGTTACACTATTTATAACTCGAGCACGGCTGAACCGATTTGGGTGAAAATTTTTGGGGGGGTAGAAACCAGGAAATGGACATAGTAAGGTAAGTACTACAGTAAAATATATCCAATCTTCCCACAGTCTCCCCATCAGTGTGGGCGGGGCGCGTGGCGATCCGCGCGCCCTCCGGCGGCGTGGTCACGCTGCAATGCACGGCTGAGGCGTACCCCGCTCCCACGGCCTACTGGACTCTCAATGGAGAACAGAGGCTTGTTAATGGTAAGATCTCTATATGTATATGGTTGCCTGGAAGAGATTGCTTTCAGAGATAAGGCCGCCAATTAAGTTACCTTAATATTGCTTACACTAAGTTACTTTTACTTTTTCCTGTATGAATGTGGTGATCAATAAAGTGTTATCTATCTATCACTCTCTGTGCGTCGAGTTCATAAAATTAAAAGCTGTTAGCTTATAAATCGAGAGCTACAGAAGGGTGCAACAATAATGTCACTTCATAAAGTCACTAAAAATACTTAATTTAATTAAATACTACTCGTACATAGTATAATGGGCCATAAAAGAGTCATTGTATTTGCATTATTATAGCAAAAACAATACATTAGAATATTATAATTGAAAAGGTACCAAAATGCTTTATGCGACACTTTTAAAGCTTTTAATAAACTAAAAGCTCGCATAATAAAGGTATGAAAGTTTGAGATTATCAAACAACTTTCAAAGTTTGCGAAGAATTATGACGATTATGAAAATTATTTTGCTATTATAATAAGAGCAATTGATGAAGTTTGTAGAATCTGTGGAGTACTTATAGCAGATACATTAAATTAGTTATTAATTGTTGAGATAACAATTTTAGAAGTTTTGGAACATCAAAACATCTGCTTATAACATTTTTCATTCAACTTTAATATATTTGTTAGTTACCCAAGAGCAGTTCAATATAAGTTAAAATTAGTCTGAATTTTAATTTTAAAACTTATTTTGAACTATAATTTGTAAATATATTCTACATATTTCTATAAAAAAGATATTTGAAAAGTTTTATCAAATATTGCAATTGTTCAAACTGCTCTTGTCATGAGGTTAACAAAATTTCTGGACACATCTAAGGATTCTTTGAAATTCATATTTATGTTTATTTACTTGAAAAATCAATATTGTATTTTAGATTATTTTGGAAGAAACAAAACTAAATTACAAACAATTTATAGTTCCTGAACTAAAAAATATGAATGTATTAGTTTTATAAACTAAACTTGTGTGAATTTATGAAATGTTAACCATCTTTTTCTTCTTCTTCCTACGAGTTCTCTGGTGTCGGAGTTATTAGGCCGGCCGAAGGCCTCCGACATGGCTTAACGACTGGAAAAGCCGGAACCAACATCTAAACGTGCTTTCCAAAGCACGGAATTACTCAAATCTAAATGCCAATAAGCGGTGACCCATCCAAGTAGTGACCGGGCGGAGAGTTGCTTAACCAAAGTCATCTGTTAAGAACAAAGAAGTAAGCCACGCCATGAGCGCTTCATTAGCATTTCAAATTACGAAATAATGGACCTTTTCGTTCGTTTTTTGAATGTATAGGATCAAAGCACAGGATAAGCATGTCTTCCCGAGGGTATCGACACACACTGAACCTGGTCGTGAGTGAGATGGCGAGAGAAGACGCGGGCGCGTACAGGTGTCATGTGGAGAACACGCAGGGCCGGGGACAGGCAGAGCTCTTCTTGCATTGTAAGTTTATCTAATTCTGACACTCGATTTCTCTATCTGCCTTTAGTTATTTTTGAGTCTGATATATGCCATAGAATATAGATTGATGAAGAGAGTGGTGTGCCGACTGGTACTTAATTATTTTTAAGCTTTTAGTGGATTATCTACCAACATAAATACCTATTTTATTAAAAACTAAATTTTTAACCCATCAACTGCTACAATAGGGGTGATAACTGGGTAATAAAATAATAATTCTTATTAATCCGTCAGTTAGATCAACAAAAAATATTGTACTCGTATTTTTTTATTTATCGAATCAATAGAAATTGACGGAGATAAAGAACGTGAAAGTTCGAGAATGGGGCTCGTGACGTCACGGCTGAGTAAAAAATATACTATATCGTGGCAATTTGCGTTTTTTTTAGTGCGCAATTTTAACTCACTATATAATTGTTATTTTTTTTATTGTCAAAAGAAAAAATACGTGTCCAAAATTTTTTGGATATGTAAAAATCGGACTCATTAGAATTTTTCAGTCGTCTAGCCTATTATTTATTTTAATGCGTATGTTATTCTTGACAGTGCTGACGACTACAACGACAACTACAACAACAACGACGACCACCACCACTACAACGACCACGTCTACAACTGTTGCTCCATCTACCACGACCATACCCTGTGAGTTAACAAAGTTACAAAGTTCATCTTCAATCAAACCTTCATCTTATAGCAGTCCTATTGTGCAATCTCCTTTTTGATAATTGAAAGCTGAATCTGCCAGGAGGTTACGGATTTCTGTACTTGTACTTAGTTCTTCTTTTCGAACATATTTTTTTTTATTATTTAAAATAAATTAGACTTCCAGTCGTGGCTTCGCTACGACAAGTACGACTTTTATTTTATTTGAATAAAATGTTTATGTTATTCTAGATCAAAAACGATGTATCTATATTCCAAAATCATTCAAACCCATTCAGTCTTTATGGAGTTGAGTGGAAACAATCATACAAAGAAACTAACAAAGTGTAATTCTATTTTTGATGATAACAAAACTTTGTCCCGAACAGATGATGTTGAGAGACATTTGGAGCAGCTTCATCGCGGCGTACTTGAAGACCCAAACCTGGAGAACCCTTACATCGTCCTGAGCCAGCATCAGATGCAGAACCTTGGTGAGAAGTAATTCTTAAGTAAAGAAAAGATGGATGGGTTATTTGAAAGATGACATGAGTAAGAAAGGAGTTAGTGTTGAGATGACGAGTGACAGAGTAAATTGAAGAAGAATACATGTTGAGCCTCTTTGTCTCACAGCGTTTACTGCGCCACAGAGGTCGCCATTAGTAATTGCTACATTGATTACTAAATTTATTTAAATTATAACATTGTACAGTACTAATAAAGTTATTTATAATATAGAGTATGTTTCAATTAGTAAGTCGTTGTTATTTTTTATTTTGAATTCTCTTTGTTGCTGGTGTAGAAATGGTGACAACGATGTGACCCGACGCCGTGGGCCGAGGTCCTTGGTCCGAGGGCTGGCCGCCAACGAGCGCCGCGCCGCGCCTGCTCTCTGTGTGGACTATCGTGTGTGCACTCGCAGCTATGGCGTGACAATCAACTGTTACTGTGACCATATGGCTAGGCAGTACTTCACTATGGTGTGGCAATCAACTGCTTGTGTGAGCATATGGCTTTTAGCCAAGAGACTACCTGTGGTGTGACAATCAATTGCCAGTGTGACTAGGTAACTCTTGAATATGGTGTGGCACTCAACGGTTACTGTGACCATATGGCTAGGTAGTTCTTGACTGTGGTATTGCAATCGACTGTTAGTGTTTTGTGCACACATACAAATGAATTTGTGAATGAGTTTGGTTGATCATCTTAATATACAGTATGATTTCAATTTGTATATTATCCCGAATGGGGATGATTCGGACCGGGTTCACTACGCTTTTCCAAAACATATTTCGATGCGATTCGATTCGACAATTCAGTAGAAATATAATTCAATTGATCATGGTTATCTACTCGTACAAGTTGTGAGAAACTCACTTAAGAATAAGTAATTTAAAATGTTTCTCCATAAAAATTATGTTTGTGTTTTGTATGGCAGCTCTAAAATTAAGCCGAGCTGTCTCGGAGAAAATTTAAAAACAGCATTCTACTGCTTTCTTCGTGCTGCTTCACAAGTTTTTGGGTTAAATTATGGCGTAACGCCATAAAGCCATTTCTTATTGAAAGCTAAAAAATTGTAAAACTCTGTGAACAAAAAATTGTTGGCTTTTGGTCTTAGATTTACCCCTTTTCGCGATAATCATACAAATTCAAACTCAACGTGTTTACAGATGTTTCGAAATGTTGGGCCTAATTTGTGTTTAGATTTTAATTTTCATCTGAACTTCAAATATATAATGTTGGAATCTTTCCGCTAATTGAATCACTATTGAATTACCAATCGAAGATTTTCTAAAAGCAAAACGATGCTATTTATCTTAGAAACGGCGATGGTTATTCATACATTATTTGAAATTCGGAATTTGTTTAACGCTAACGAATAATTTATGTGTTTTGCATAACTGAATTGTAAATCTGAAGTAATATTAATTGAACAACGACTGCTGTATTTCAATTTGGATCGTTTCAATAAATTGTATATACTAAAGAATAAATTAATTAATGCGAAATTGGAAACAAGAAACACACTTTTTATGTCTCTCACTTTCTAATTTTTTGTTTCACTGAAATCTAACCATTGACTAAAAAGTGTGTGTCTTTATTTATCTAATTAATAGTTGCTGTAAATAATTTTGCACGAAGCTAGTCATATCAAAATAGACACCTGCCTATTTGTATATAAAATGAAACTATAATAAACATAGGAATAAGACCCATCAATGTAACGAAAATTTTTATTTTTCACTTCTTTTATATTTATTTTTGAAAATTTAACTGTAACTAATCGGGTTAAATACAATATATCATGGCCTATTCTGCAGATTTTATGTTACAAATTAAGAAAAATTCAAATTCTACTTGTAAATGTGTTATGGGATTACCAATCATTATAATAATTGTTATGTTGTAAAAATAAAAATTTGGAAATTGTAAATGTTATTTTATTATTTTTAACATTCCTTTGACATTAAAACAGGTAAGACAAACCTTATCAGAGCTTATAAAAGCTGAACAAAGAAATGATTACCCTCGCACCAATTTGAATGCCCTAAAGATAACGGAAGATCTCTCGCCAATAAAATTCGTTCCGAGCGATTCGGCAGATACATCTACCGTGTAAGCTAATTAATCTTGCCGTTTTGCATTTTCTCCGGAACAGCTAATGTGCCGCATAAAATTACAATAAAACAGAGTTATCTTGAGCTAATGGCGTTGCCTTCTTATTTATTGCACCTGGACGATAAATTTTGTAGCATCACTTTTTCGTCTTGTGTTTTGTTAACTTTTCAAGCAATTCGTTTGTGTCCACGGCTTTGCTCGCGTAGTATCTGAATCAAAAGTGACATTTATATAAAGTTAGTCTCAATCTACGTACGTGCAAATTTCCGGCTCATTCTGTTCAATTTTGGCGTAAACCAACACCAGCCTATATCAGTCCTCTCCCAGACCAGATAGAGGCCTCCCCTATTAAGAAGGGGGATCCCCGCGCTGGGCACGTGGGAATTACAGGGCATAGCTTCTCGCACTGCCTACGCTGCTGCCCGTCGGTGACAAAGGAATTCAGCTGTGTCAGTGCTAGGCTGCGCTGCTCTATGCCACAATTAGCCGCTGACAGAGCCCCGGTTGTTATAGAGCTGGGTGCACCACGTGCAGGTGAGGTTGGCTTGGGTTCCGGAGTTCGGGTTTGGAGCCACTAACACCCTCCAGCTGACGTATCGTAAGGTAAATGAAAAATATTGGCTATTGATAAACCGTTATTTTGAGTCCACGCTTTCTCATTGGCCAAAATTTTGCGTCTACGATACGAATATTTTTTAGCTAGACATGTGATCGAGCCTGTGAATTCTTTTGTTAGTTTGATCAGAAACCGTTTGTCAAGAATCAGACTAAAGTATATAATTGATTTTTAAAAAACAGACAAGTCTATTGAATCAAAATATTAGTTTACTGGGCTGTTACTTACACAATTTTTATTTATTTTATAGGAAAAGCTGGAAAAAAAATAGCACGATGTTAATAAGGTATTCCAGGAGTAAAGTTTGTAACTCTCTAGAAACAAGAACGTGAGTGAACTAGATAATTTCACTAATGAGGGCTAAGGTAATGAGGGCTTAGGTGTATGTGGCATTGCAGTATAATACAACGAACAATTCAAAGAATTGTGGCTCATTGAAAAAACTTTCTACAGCGTAGATGAATTTCTCAACACAAAAATTAAACCATAACCTGACACTTAACAATTTCAACATTATTAATTTTAATCCTATAAGTTTATTGATTTATTTATGTGACATGTTGGTTTTAATTAGAATCATGTAGTAGTTTAAATTCATCGACAATTAAATATTAAAATTTTGCATGCCGATTGTATTTGGTGAAATAGCAGAATCCCACCCACCAGATGAACCGATGACATCGTCAAGATTGCAGGTAATCGGTGGATGGAGAGGGCTCAAGACCGTTCTTCGTGGAATTCCTTGGGGGAGACCTATGTTCAGCAGTGGACTTCTATATGTTGATGATGATGATGATGAGAATCCTGTACCATAGCACTAAGAACTTTATTACCATATTTAATAAACCATTTCATTTCATTTCATTTCAAGAAAGGGTAGAAATGTTAAAAGTCACGCTGACTTCAAATTCTGTAAATCATTCAAAAAACTTTATCTAATATTTTTGCAGTTATCTACAATAGTTATCTAGTGCAAAAAAGTTGTGAAGTTATTCCTTGTAATCATGCCTTCATAAAATTGTTTCATTTTATGATTTTTTTCATGTCCTTCTGTAAGTATCAAAATAAATAAATAATTTAAAAAAAAACTTTATTGAGCACCATACAAATGTTTACAGAGGTACTGATATATATCAATATCATGATACCTTAATCATAAATGTACGCATAGAAGGTCCTACAATCAGCGGTCTTATCGCAAAAGCGATGTCTTGCAGACGACCATTATGCTAAAACAAAAGGGGGTCCTAAAGCAATAAGATCACCTTTCCAATATACTTAGTTGTAAGAAGATAGGTATTATCACTTACCAACCTTTCCTCCGAATCAATCTCCCATTATCCCTCCTACAAAGCCTCAGTTGAACCGAAATCAGTTAGATTACATTCTTATGATCCCGGCACATCAGTCAGATCGTCACGCGCGGCTGGAAGCGAGCCTCGTTTGTCTCAACACGAAACGCCTTTATCTCGTTGAGCTTTCAATATTCGGGAGTAATTCTAGCTTTCAGTGTTAAAGGTGGTAATGGAACTATTTTTCCTTTTTAGAGACAAAGACTGTAGTAGCTCTGACTTCTGAGCTGTAGGTTGTGGGTTCGATTCCTGTCCAAAACAATCATTTATATAGTAAACAAACATGAATGTTTGTTCTGTGTCTGGGTTTTATTAGTATCTATGTATAATTATCAGTCTCTAGTACCCATAGTATGCCTAGTTTGGGGTCAGTTGACCGAGTGTAGGATGCCTGAATATTTATTTATTTAGTTATTCTTCTTTTTTTCGTATTTTCTTCTTAATATTCTCTAAACTATAGATAAGCTTAGTGTGTCTGTTTTTATGTACATTTTCACGACTTTTTCTCCATTAAGGATATCTTCAGATATTGCTCAGTACGCGAATCTATTGAGGATACCAGGGGGTTGTCAGAGGCAAGTCCAAACATTACGTTAGATATGCCCACTTTTTGGAAGCAGCTAGCATTCCACGTGACAGGTTGCAATCCCATCGCCGATTTTTTATTCTGTTTTTGTCACAGTTTATTTTGTTAATTATTTTGTCTGTCCTAATATTTAGCATTAGGTTGAAATGTATTAGTTAACATTTACCAAAGAATGTGTTGAGGTCAGGTCATGGCGCAATGGCGTTTATTAGCGGATGCCTATATCCAGCAATGGACTGCTATAGGCTGATGATGATGATGATGATGATGATGATGATGATGATGGATGTTTGGATTTCACGCCGAGCTTTGCGTTTTTTTCAGATCAGTGTTGATTGAGAATCTTGATTAAACATCAATTTACAAATTTTAATATCAATAATTTTACTTAATAGAAACTTATTATTATTTATTTCAGTTCCCTGATGAAAAATACAGTAGGTACTAGTAACGAAACAGGTCTCAGGAGAGCGTTCCGTCGTTCACAAATATAAGCAAACTTATCTAAATAAACTCCAAACTAAATACTTTTTGTTTAGATAAAAATAATAAAGAAAAAAGAGGAGAGTGACAGGAGAAGTCAGGGGAGAAAAATTGAAAAAATTGATTGGGAGGATGGTTTTTAAGGCTTTTCAGAGAATAATCATAGAATGTTCAATTCAAAAACAAGGAACGATGAGAGCTGATGTTCTCCATGTCAATTGGCGAGTGTACACAATGATAATGAGCGGAAAATCTGGCTATAGTTATGTGTAATCGTGAGTACTAGAATGTGGAATTCTGCTCATCCTAAGGGATGGAAATGTAGGTGGGTTGAGCACAAATAGATGCAGTAATGGACTGATGATAAAAGGCAGGTCCGGCGGGTTTAATTAATTTATTACAGCAAAGACTAGATCTGCGTTTCACAGAGGGTCCACTAAGCGGGAGCCAGATGGAAGGAGTGGCTTATACAAGCTGTGGATGAGGGAGCAGCGGAGTCTCCATTTAACCAAGCACACAAGTTACTATGTGAGATAAAATTATTATAACTGTTGAACTGCTACTGTTTGGTGAGTAGCCAATATTTACCTGTAATGTTTTATGATACTATAAAACTCTGATCCACAAGGTTTTTGAAATAGATACAATTTACTACCTACTAGCAATGGATTATGGAACTACATAAAAGTAAACCTTATTTCATATTATGGAGGTAAGTGTAAGTTTGTTTGTTTGTTATGTTTTCACACTATGAATGTTCAACCAATTATCATAGCATTTACATTGTCTGAGAAACGAAAGACATGAAGTACCTACTTTGATCCAGAGGAGGATTATTGTTCCTACGGGATAACAAAATACCTTTCTACAGTGAGACAGCGAGCAAAAGCTAGTTATATAAAATATAAATTCAATATAAGATGACCCATTCTTAACCGTGATACGGTTGTCCAAAGTAATGATTCTTCGGGAGAATGAGCTGTTCAGTTCTATGATTCTTTATAAAATTGTCTAAGAAATGAGATTCTTTATATTCACATTAAATATTGTACCTAAGAGGTAACTGCTGATATATTTGATTAAGCTACTGAAGCTATTGAACCTA
Source organism: Horisme vitalbata (assembly GCA_951804965.1). Taxonomy (NCBI): domain Eukaryota; kingdom Metazoa; phylum Arthropoda; class Insecta; order Lepidoptera; family Geometridae; genus Horisme; species Horisme vitalbata. Next base: position 744,810 of record OX638099.1, read on the forward strand.
CTATGACTAGCATGAGCAGTCTTTATCGTCACACTAAATCCTCACTAAGAAGAAAGAGGTATTTTACAGCCAAAAATATGAGGCTTACTCTACAAAGACAAGCAAATGCAGTTCTTTTAGACAATCCTACGGGACTCTTGATGAAATATATCATTGAAACACTTTCTAATATTTAGCAAAGCTAACAATTTAAGAATTCAACTTCTTGGATATTTTGTATTGTATCAGCAGACAAATAACTGCTTCATTTTACCTGAAATAAAGGTTTTTATTAACCATTTAGTGATTTGATGCATTTTGCTGCAGATCACTCCTTACTTCTTTGCATAGCAAAAGACTTACCATGATATAAACAATAGCCAGTAATGAGGCATGCTCCCAATTCCAAAATGAAACTATGGTGGGGGGCTGTCCAGTCTGGTGACGAGGCCCACAGAATGGCGCGGGGCGGAGCGCTTCCTTTGCCATTTAGATTCAGTATGAGAGAGATAAAACTATTCATGACCACATGCCGGTCAACAGAGTCAGAATGAAAGAGATTTATCTATCGGAGAAGAATAGGTTTCACTGGTTGTTGCGTAGGTAGAGCTCCAATCCTATGCCTGATGTAGAGTCGGAATGAAAGAAATTATTCTATTCACAAGTCGATAAAAACTAAAACTAGACTGTGGGAAGAATAAAATAATAACTTCTTTGTCAATCTTTATTACAAACTAAAAACATTAAAGTAAGTACATCGTTCAAGTTCTTTAGGATATCTAATACTTTGTTCCCTAAAACCTAAGTTTATTTACATATTCTAAACAGCGTTATTCTCCTCTTTCAAAACTAGGTGTTAGAATGTACAAAGATTAGGAATTTAATAGGAATGCTAGAATAAATATCGTTTCAAATGTCTTGAAAGATCCATTGAGTTACTACATTCATTTCATAGGGTTCTAACTACTAAACTAGACGATTCAAGTGGCCATAACAAATTATTATTCGTAGTACTTAGGTCTTAGGTCTCTTATTAAGTTAGGCAGGCTTTATTAGTATAGTATAGGAGGGGGGGGTTTTTACATACTGCTTAATATACTCTCGTCCCAGTTCTCCTATATTCAGCATTTTCCACAGCCTAAAGTATAAATGATCGTTAGATACAAGATAAAAGTAATTTTATTTGTTGTTTTGGCAACATTTGGCTCGTCTGCTCAACGAGTTCCATCTCCAATTGATTCCAAAGGGTTTTTTCCTTGAACTATCTAGCTTTGAGGCCGTTTCCCCCTCAATTGAATTGCAATACAAGTGTGTGGTAACACAGAATTCGATTTTGAGATATTGCTTTCTGAAGGCGTTTTTCGACTGAGGTTAAATTGTTGGAAACTTACGTGCCATTTGTTTTCGCGTAGCACTAACTTTCGTAGAGAAACTATATTACGTATATAGTTTCGTATGAGTGGTTGTAGCTTACCTAGATAGGTATTTCTCTAGGCAAAGGCACAATAATCATCAATCTTGGTATTGATTCCAAAATGTTGCGTATCCTTTAGTTTGTCTGTAACCAGGTCAGTCACCAGCCTTTTCAGTCCATTACTAGACGTTGGCTTCTCCTATAAGAAGGAGGAATATGTCCATTATGGGGATAATGGGGATAATGGACATATTCTCATATTCATATTCAACCCGCATGGGTTGGGGATCGCAGGGCATACCTTCTCGCCGACGCTGCTGCCCATCGATTCGGTGGCCGAGGATTTAGCTGTACCGGTGTTAGGCTGCGCTATGACGCAATCAGCCAGCCGCCAGAGCCCTGTTTGTAAGCTAGTAGTGTGCCAGGTGAAGTTGGCTAGGGTTCCATCAATGGGACCCGCTAAATCCCTACTACCTTACTTTTGATGTCCCTTAAAAACTACTAAAATAATGATAGGAGGAATGAAGTTCTATAAATATCAATCGGCAATCCTAATAAAACAGTAAAGCGAATTTCTCGACATTTTCACGACGCAATAGATTAATGGTACACTAAAAATCACTTACTACAACTGCTCCCTCTAGCAGAGGCATAATCGTGAGTTATGTGTATCGATAGGGACAGTATGAGAATTCTTATTCGTATTTTTTTAAACAGGAAAGGAACACTTAGTTTTTAGTACTAATTACGTGGATTTAGTAGGCCTTCACCCAAGGAGGGGTTCTTAATTATAAATATGTGCATTCTATACACACAATTCAATAAAATCAATATTTCAGTCCTTTGTTGCAGGGATAAACTTGCCACGGTTTTTCAATCAATTTCTATTATTTCAATCCTAGTATTTTTGATAAATGTCACTTTAAAAAATGCAATTATGACAACTTTTAAATAAAGAAAAGAGTTTCATCATCAAAACGTCATGAATACTCTTTTTGTTAAATCGATGTTACAACTATTAAAAAGTAATATGTACCTAGATAAAGCATTTTAAGCAAAAGCAAGCTTTACTGCACACAGTGTGCTAAAGAATCTAATATGAAAACTGATAAACATTTTCAGACCGCGAGTGTACTAACCTACATCGTACAGCCGTAATACAGTGAAAACTATTTCGGAGGGTCGTCACTTGACCATGTTACTATCATTCTTCCAGTATAATCTGTCATAAAAAATTCAAAACTCAAGTATATTAGCTGGTAAGTTCGTAAAAATCATATTTATCTGAATAAATTATTACATTACATATTTTGCTCTTAAGTGGTAGGTGCAGTCAAATAAATAATATCATAACTTCATCTTAAATTAACGTTAAACAGAGATTTCACGTTTTCACCAAGCCAGTTTCAGATTAAAATTCTGCGACTATAAAATTAAAAGCCACAAACAAAAGGGACTTAAAAATAATTCCAGAAAAATGCAAAACAGAACCTAAAGCGGCTTTAAGATCGCGGACAGTCGCGAATAAAAATGCATTAAAAGAAATCTTAGTGGCTCCGTGCTTATCGGCGCGAGGCACGTTGGGATCTAGAATTTTACTAGTAGTATGGTTGTGTAATGGCATTTAAGCAAAAAAAAAAACGGTTATGAGTTTGGTACTTCTTACCTAGTCTATATCTACGTCACTACTGGGTACTATAATACCTAGTTATTTGAATGATTAAATTCTTTGAAAAGACAATGGGCAAAATTGGTCCAAGAGCCTCCACTTATGAGATTTGTGGGAAACGAAAGGACATAGTTGTCGTATGATTCTGGCAAAAGATTATTAAATTCTGTTGAGCTGAGGACGGGGCGCAATGGCGCTCTTTATGGGACTATTTCCAGCAGTAGACTGCTTTGTGCTGATGATGACGATGAAAATACCGCGCATGACATTAAAAACTTTTACAAAAGTATCATTTTGTTAGTTTGGTTTTGTAGGAGACTGTACTATGCATACATGCATTGCATGATTTCTAAGCTAAGTCCCAAGTGCGTCTAACTTCATCTATGCATCTTGCATTTCAAACAGTAATTACACTGGCACAGCTTGATAGAATGACATGAATACAAACTGACAAACTTGTATGGTAAACTCTAACTTAGTTTATAGTGTACTCATGGAACTATAACCTAAATACTTATTTTATGGTACTCGAAGATGGAACAAGCACATGGTCCACCCGATGATAAATGTTAACCTATCACAAAGCATTGCATCGCATATCAGGTTTTTTCGGAACGTGCTCTACGATGCAACGCCCTGCTTCCATCAACTTGAGGCATGAAGATGATAAGTCTCTTGTGCCCGGCACCCACACCCTTCAAACTAAAATACAGCACTGCTGCTTTGCGACAGAAATAGGGATGGTGTCAGTACGCACCCAGACGAGCCCTCTACAAAGAACTCTACTCCTACTACCTTTTACTTTACCTTCTTGATATCCACGATACAGAAGATCATATGGCGGGTCCAGGATTGGTAATTTATTATAGCTGATACCAGAGTTGGCCTCGTTTATTTGAAGAAGAAGTAAAAATATTGCTGATTGTTTTACAAACATTATGGCATCATAATAACCAGCCTATAGCAAACCACTGCTAGAAATAGACCTACCCTAATTAGCGTGATTGCGTCTCGACGCATCCAGCCTATGGCTTATCTGACTGATGATAATAACGAATTACTTATAACAAAGTATTTCATTGTAAGTCACGTAGTCTTGCAACGTGCTCTATGATGAAGCTCTGCATCCATCAACTTGAGCACACCCTTCAAACCGATACAAAGCAATGCTGCTTCACGGCAGAGGTAGACATGTATGTGACTCATGTGACTGTGATGATTATTTATACATTAACTAGCTTTTTTATGGGGTAAAATAGGGTATCGGGTGTAAAAAGACGTTTACCGAAAACGAAAGATGCAGCACATCAAATCCCAGCCAAGTTATAAATCTGTTGCCTGAAAACCAAGATCGGTTAAATGCGAATTGACTCGCCCACCACGGGTGACGTCGATGGCGTGCGATACAAATTAGTACGTTTTTTTCCGTAATAAAAAAAATTACGAAAACAATGTTCAAGATTTAAAAACTGTACGGGCGGACTGCTTGCTTCGTGCATATATTGCTGTTTTTTTTGGTATTTAAATGAAATAATTAGGTAGACAATGTTATTATGTTGTACTATGTAATCTCTGCGTCATGATAATTATTAACTAGAAAAATAATTAACATGACGCAGATAAGTCAAATACATTTTTACCTGTTTTTTGCTAAATATGTTCAGTATCGTGGTCTGATTACAAACTCCCAGTTTTCAATGGTAGTCTTTTTACACCCTGTACATCGGCTCGTTTAATTATTGAAATGTCGTTTTCAAAATGTTGTCATATAGGACAAGCACTTTTTTGTAATTAAAAACAAAAATATATTCCAGTGCTACCGGCCTCGGCCTGGACGTTATAAATATGAAAGGCTTTACGTACTTTATTTGTCGATAGCTTGATACATGCTTTGAGATATAATTGGATGGGATTGGATTTTCATCATGGGCCTGGAGTTCGGGAGGTTATTGGTTTTACAATTAAATGTGTACCTACCAGAAGGACTTTGGGTGCCTAGTGGGAAGTATTTACCTTAAATGACACTTGTACCAGTTAATATTATATACATATATACGCCTGAGATACATTTATCCTAAATTTATCCTAGTTCAGGCAGTGCAGTAAAATATTATTTAAATATATTTTTTTCCGTATTTGTTAAAAGGTTTAAAGAATTGATTTTATTTATTTATTTATTTATAATAATGAAATTTCCTACTGCAACTCAAATTGGTTGATCAAACTTTATACTAAGTACCATGATAAGTACATGTTCTTACTTAGAAAAAGTAGCTTACATGGTGGTGGAAACCAGTGATGGAGCTGATATATTCATATGTTATAAGTATATGACACCTAAGATCGTGCACCAATGTGATCAATTTTGTTGCAATTTTTTTGGTAGGAAAACGTGTTGGGTTCAACATGATATTCTTGCTGAACCTTTGTATTGAATGTTATTTTCTAGGCCGTGAAGGTTTCCTATTTTGCATAACTACATTCAGTGGTTTTATATCTTCAAAAATGTTGAATAGTGCGAGCGAGAGGGAGGTTTGACCTAAATGAGACTTCATTTTAATTGCTGGTAGTAATAAAGTTAAAAAACTGCTTTACAGCAAAACCATGACAAAAATACCAAACAATTTTGGATAAAATCAGGGGCTGGTCAAACTAACAATCTTTGAAATAGAAGAGAGTCCTATTGAAATCACTAATACAACAACATAATAACAACGTAACAACGACAGATAGATAAAAAAACTCTTACTTTGTTTGTACAAAAAAATTGATTTACTTTAGTTTTATTTTAAATCTCCTATCTCTAATTGTTTATTGCGTACATGTTGTACAAGTATGAAATTAATAAAGATTCACTAAGAACCTTTTATTTATTAAAAACTTGGCATTTTTCTTCAGAGAAGATCTAAATGAGTCACATACTCAAATTTGTTAAAACTGTATTTGCGCTACTTAAATTTGAATTCCTAATGTTATTATGTCACGCATTTATGTATATTCTGGAGGCTGTGTCACCACTCGCGTCCATTAGCGTAACTCACCTCCACACCCGGCACTAATATCCCAATTATAATAAACAGAAGCACAAACCCGCGCTATCACCAAATTAACCGAACAGTATTAACCGTATCTCACCCTTTTACATTAAATTTGAAATATGGCCCTAAAATTGGCCCGGGCGTAAATCACGCCAATACAGGCACTATCAGAGGGTATTAAAACGGCTGTTTAAAATCCTTCGAAATGCCCCGTATAAACGTATATGACACCTTTTCGGACCCTTTTTGGGACGTGGGTGTGAAGTGCGTGTGACGTACTTTAATTCGGGCTTTTTTTTATTTTCGCCGAAATGGCGAATTTTTTTTATGAGGCATAAGCTTTGTGCATTAGAACAAACAGTAAAAATGAGTCTTTTGCACTAGAATACTTCTACATCAAGTCTGGCACTAAACTAACAATCTGAACTGAACAACAACTAATCATACGACTCAAAACAATAATTATTTACAGTGATGATGTATTTTCTAAGTTTCTCGCAATTAACAAACAAAGAATTTGGAGGTAATTTCCAAGACAATAATGATTCATCGGTATACTCAACGTTGAGTCGCTATACTATTTACAAACGCAAACAACGGTGGCATTTATCCCACAGAATCCAAGTTCTAACCCTCAACACGTCTAAGGACTCCAAAAAGCCGTTTCTTTGCCGAAAGTGCTAGTAAAGCCGAAACAGTCCAACACTCATAAACCCTGCATTCGCACCTTCCAAACTACGAGGCTTTAAAACCAACGACAGGTTTATGACACGGCCGCATTGTGTTTTATATCTGCGAGAGATTTGTTGAACAAATGGAAGGTAAATTATTTACAAGCCATAAATCTTTTGGTAGCTTTTGAGTGGCACTGCTTTGCTGATGATAAAGGACTCCTGCTATTCATTTTTATTCGTCGTACAATTTTTTTTCTGCAAAAAATATAATTTCATATTCCCCTATTGAGCGCCATTGCGCCCTGTCCTGAGCTCGACGCATCCAGCTCAGCCTTTCGCAAATCGTCACTCTACCTGGCCCGAGGGCGTCCTACACTACGTGAAAAACCATATATATTTAGGTAATAAACATGAACCGTATACATTAAAACGATTGATACACTTAAGACTATTTTATATAGAGCAGCACATACCTATATGTCATCCTAGGTAGTCGTATCCAAAAGAAAGACATCATAGCAAAATACACATATTTTTTATCAAGTGGATTTCCTCGCAGTTTTCCTATTCCTATGTATCATGGATTATTACCTAAGTAAAATATACGTTTATAACAGTAGGTATTGCTTCTAATCTAGGAGTAAAGATAAATGGTAACAGCAGTTAATAAGTCAGCCATCCTTTCACCGACACCTTTGATCCTGCAAACTTCGCTTTGACACAATTACCGGCCCCAAAGTAATCACAAACTCTACTCCAATAAATGCGGTCGGCGTGTTTGCATTCACTATGGATCCAGTTTGATGCTCATCTCGAATTGATTTCAAAATGGTGTCCGATTATTGAGGAATAAAAATAAAAGGGATTATGGAGCGAAGATAAAATTGGAAAGGCGTAAAATTTTCTTAAAAGGGTTTTTCTTGTCAATAATATAAAATTTGGGATAAAGAGCTTTTTATATTTACTTTACAAATTAATCTTGATTTTGTGGTACAGATTATCTTATTAGATTATTTAACTCATCCTTTGTAGCTAATAAACTCGAAATATAAAATGTATCAAAAGCAAAAGTAAAATAGACTCGCAACTAAGAACTGAAGCATTACTATAGCGTGTACGAGTTATAATCGAAAAAGAAAAAGTTATCAAAATAATGTGCATAGTAAATCGAAAGTCGTGGGACTAAACACGACGCTGTTCGTATTTGGACATTAATTTGGAACGTGCCTCGACTACAATGTCAATTAAATTGGGCCCAGATAACGAGTTTTGGGCCCATTCAGGTATTGAAGTCAGTTCAATGACGGCAGCGTTGGGATTTGGCTTTGAATGACACATTTATCTACTGGATTTCATTAAATCGAATCCAGAAACAAGTTTTGCATTAATTTATTCAAAACTTTGCTTATTAATAAGTAATTGAAATTATTTTATGAATTTAATTACTCCGAGAAGTTGATACAAAAAAGTTATGTAAAATCGTCTTGTTTTTCCACACATTCATTAGATTTTCAGCTATTCTATTATTATTTAAAAATATATGGAAGCTAGTTGGATGTTTGTTAATAAGTAATTGAAATTATTTTATGAATTTAATTACTCTGAGAAGTTGATACATAAAAGTTATGTAAAATCGTCTTGTTTTTCCAAACATTCATTTGTTTTTCAGCTATTCTATTAATAATTAAAAATATATGGAAGCTAGTTGGATGTTTGTTACTCTTTCATGCAAAACCTACAGATTTGTATGAAACTTGGAATATACATAGTTTATAACCTGGATTAACACAAAGGTTACTTTTCATTCGGATACCACGTGAGCAAAGCCGCGGGCGGAAACTAGTATGCTACATACATACAAAGTTTAATGCTCGACTTGGTGGGGGCTCTCACACCCCCAGATTGATAATTATATCACTTTTTAATAACCTTAAAACTCGTATTGTTCTTTCCAAATATAAATAAAGATTCCATCAGCTTCTCATCACAAACCAGAACCCTCTCGTACAAAACTATAAAGTTCTATCACAAAATGCCTAAACTAGTCCCCATACGGTGCCGTGTAATCTTCATTCAACGAGTCCCAATTACAGTTATCGGTCGAGCAGATGTGTCCAGGCGCGGCGTATACTCCCTGGACGACACTAGAGCGAACAAAAATGTGACACATACAATGTGAATTAAATTGTTTTGTTGTATAGATACAAAAACAGCAACACCAGCGTATTCAGTCAACGGCTAGACAGCCTATAAGGGGGATATGCCATAATCCCCACGCTGGGTTTGTGGGTTGGGGATCGCAAGACACAGCTTCTCGCACCGCCGGTGCTTAGGCCCGGGTCCATGCGGCGCTATGCCGCTATAAGCCAGCCGCCAGAATCCCATTTGTTAGTTAGCAGGGTACACCACGAGCAGGCGAGGTTGGCTTGGGTTCCGGAGATGGGGGTTGGAACCCCTTACACCCCAGTAATAATATAGATAAGGCTGTTAGTATACTGTATTTTGTCTCTACATTGACAAGCCAAAAAACTTAATTCAAAGGCATGTGCTCAGTAATGTTGGTAGAACAATGTTGTCTTGCAGCCAGCCGGCTAAGACAGAATATCATGGCATGATATGTATCACGACACTTTGGTTCATTATGTTTTAGAATAAGGAACATCTCACGTGTTCAACTGATTCCCAACTGTTCTGTCTAGAACCATCTGTCGGTACGATGGATACCAGAGACTGGTAAAAATATCAAAATTCAGAACAAACATCCATGTTCATTACATAAAGGAGAATGCCGAGAACCCGTACCAATTGCGTCAAAACTGAACGTATCCCATAAAATTTATTATATTTTATAAATGACATTAACGTTTTCTTTAGTTATACACACCGACGAGATTAATAATCAAGTAAAAAATATTTTGTTGATTTGGTTTCCGTTGCACGCCGCCATTAGACTACAACAACCAAATGATATATACGTTGCTATGGCAATAACCCTCATTTTTAATTATTTTGACAGTAGAATCTACTAAAAACTTATTGGATATTTTTTTGACGCACTCACTTTAGTCTTGTACCGAGCGCATCAGACGGCATTCTCCTTTTATGTGAGTTAAGTTTTGATCATGTTTTGTTCCTAATACAAGGTTAAGCATAAGTCATGGATATTGTATCTATGTAGAGCGCAGAAGTGAACATTGAAAATGCTGTTGAAATTTAAGAAAATTTTTGATCATCCATTCAAAATTTGATCCAGTTATTAGTTCGTCCCAGTGTCCAGCCTATTCCGCTTGCATCGATCGACTTCTTCCAACAATTGGCTCATGAAATGGACTTACATTGTTCCGAAATAAGGAAAATTGCATACGAGTTTATAGATTTGTCGTCTTTAGGCACAGAAACTCTGGTTTTCGTGTCTTTTATGCTTAACTTATTCAAAACAATTAAAATAGACGGAAGCAATAAAGAATAATTGAAAGGATAATCATGATAAATATGTTACTTATGCGATCAATGAAAAAAAAAACACTTAGATAATTTTACTAGATAATTTTTGTTAAATCTTCCATCAAAAGACTTCAGATAAAGTTATTAAAATAGTTCTCAGCAGTCAATTCCATTTCTTAACTCATACAAAGATACAAATAAGTATCTTTTAGTTTGGAGAAAAACCGACAGTAAGTGGATGTAAGAATACAAGTTTATATAAGTTTCTTTTAAACCAGTTTAAAAATATACTTTTTCGTAAACATTTGGAACAAAAGCATTAAAACAAGAGCAACAAGCTGAAACTAAAACAGTGCAGTTCATAACACACGTGACTTCATATTTTATCACTAAACTTACATTGTAGTTTTTGTGCAGAAAACTTACTGCCTTCTGGGAGTAACAAGTATACGTAAAGACTAAACCGGAAGCATAAGAAGTGTGAACACATTACAGTTATAATATTTCATTATCATCATCATTTAGCCCGTTAACACCCGCTGCTGGGTAAAGACTTCCTTTTTATCACTCCACTCTTTTCGGTCCTTTGCAAGCCAAATCAATAGATTCCCAGCTACGTCCACGACGACGTCAACGTCGACCATCGAGTTGGTGGTCGACCTCTTGGCCGTCGAGGTCATCACTCTGTGATTTGTCCTTGTCCATCTTCCGTCTGCCCTTCTAGCAAAGTGTCGTTGTAATCATTACTTTGTGGCTAAATAAAAATATCTACAAACGAAGCAGCGTGAAGATAAAAAAGTAAACTTTCAAAATCAACATTTTTAACCCACGCGGACACTAGTACTTATGCAGACTAGATATGTTCTAAGGAATATTCTTGCAATTAAATAAGGACACATTTTATATTTCTTTCATCATCTTCATTCATCTTCAGTTTATAGCAGTCAACTACTGGACACCCCTGGTCTCCCATAATGTCCCGACCGTCAATCAACACCAGCTACAAACAACCTACAGGCACGTGATAAAAAAGCTCTGCATATTATTTCCACTCTACACAGTTTCACCTAGTAACTCACTAAACCATTTTCATTTTAGAACTCTCTACAACGCTGAGGCTTACAATGGGTCGTCCGTTTTTGTTGTTGGGTTTACGAGCCATTTTCATAGATTTTGTATTAGGAGCATGTGGGACAAATGTATTTTAGTAGTCATAAAATTGAAAGTAGCCCTAGAGAGGGAAAGATGAGATATAAAAGGGAAGTAAGTACAGTCACGGTCAGTACACCTTTTTTTCTTGTCACCTCTAAAAACTGTCGGATAAAATCGGAAGAGTTTAATCCTAATAATATTATAAAGGCAAAAGTTTATAAAAATGATGTTAAAGGTGAACACGTGAAATTTCACGTGATATTTTTTTCTTATTACTTCTAAAGGGATTACGATGAAATTTTATAAATTGTAGTTCCCAACCTTTAATAATATGTATGCATTCAATTCACAAAAGTCACAATCAAAAAAACAGCCATTTTATTATACTTACATAAGAGTGAAAGTTGGATGTGAAGGTGTGAATGTGCAATGTTTGTTGCTCCTTCATACCAAACCTACTGTAAAAAATTATCTGAAATTTTCACTTTTGGATTAGAAATAGCTTTATTTTACCAGCCGGGTACTAAGTAAGCAAAGCGACGGGTCAGTGAACCCACTTTAGGTAATAATGTGAAATCACATTGAAAAGAAGGAAAATTGATTTATAAGAGCGGCTGTAAAACGACGTTATGCGAAATGCAAACTTCCATTAAAATACTAACCTCATGTACAAGACCGCGAGAAAAAAATTTAAGAGAAAAGTTTACACCAAATATTCCCAAAATTGCATTCCAAAAGTTCGTACTCGTACATGTACGAGCGCACTCCGAACACCAACACGAGCAAATTCCTATTATTTATGAAACAGGACCTGTTCAACTTCCAGTTTTCAAAACGGGACGAGTATTTCAAAAACTACCCTCAATACGAGAAACGTAATGAACTCCGCCTCTAGGGGTGTGCAAACTTTTTTAATTTCCCTCGAAGTGAACGGTTTCATCCCTAGGCTTGACCCCGGGTGGCTTAAACGAACTTTGAACCAAAAGGGTTGGAATTTAAAGAATTCATTTTCTTTAATGGCAGGTTTTGTAGGAGTTAGGCATCGCAAAGTAATTAATTAAGACATGCTGTTTTAATCAAATTTTCTCGGAGATTTTCTGATTTGTGTCGGCCGTTTATTATTCGCGAATTTTATGAAAACTCAATTAGGGAGATGTTCTGATAATGAATAAAAGGTTGTAACAAAAATAATAACGTTTTGAAAAAGTTTATGAAGAAGTAAATAGAAAAGTTTAAATAAAAAAAGCCGCCCACCTAGTTCCTCCTAGCGCTTCAGAAATAAACATAGTTTTGACAATCATACTGGTTGCTGCGTTGTGAAAGGTGCGAGTTCGATCTCGTTTTACAGAAATATTTGAATAACAGTAACTTCATATAGTTTCATATAGTTTATTTGCACAAAACGGCACATAAGTATACTTCAAAACTAAGTAATAGCTTGTTGCGCCCACGCGGACATCGCAGGCTCCATGGCTTGCCTGCGCGTCCGAGTTGGCTTCCATTAGAACCCAAAAGGTAGGTACTAAAAGATAATATTATATTGCCATAATGCCATTTCTTCACAAGCGATCAAAGTAACGCAACAAATAAATTTATACAATAACAAACACACAGGAAATCCGATGATGCAATTTCTTCTCAATAAAAAAACCTTCGATCTGAGCCCAGCAAACATCAATGTCACATGAAATCCTTCAGAAAAATATGCTCAGAAACGTTTAGAGAAAAGTTGTATAACAAAGGGACACAACAACGAATGTTTGTTCTAGCCTCGGGACTTGGGAAACAGGGCGTGTGCGGTTTGGGAGCGAGTTCACATTATGAATAACGTACTTGAATAAAAAGTAGCTTAGGTATCAGGTCACAAATTATGATAACACACAAACTTTCACATTTATATTATTAGTGTGATGTGATGTGATATAGTCGGATGTTATCATCTGTGGAACTAAGCGTGAGCAAATTTGTGAAAATGCTGCCGTCTCATAATGATAGATCATTGGAAACTAAGACCGTTTTTTACCCGTATAAGTCTATAAATTTGCCCCCGTAGGCTATAAATAAATAAATCAATGCTATTTTTTGAGACTGAAATAAGTTATTTTCTATTACACAAACACAAACAAAGCCTGAGTAAAATTTGGCTTACAAGACAGAGGTAGCATCAGGGGTTCTGGAGCAATGTTTTTTCAACTTACACTAGGAAGCTGAGCCGATACACACCAAAGCGGGATCTTAGAACATAATCAACCCTTTCTGCTTACCAAAATAATTAGATCAAGAATTAGAAAAAAAGCTTATCGCTGCAACTTAAGCACTACAACTATAATTATGATGATGGACTAAGGCCAAGATAAATTCACGCAACTTTGGCTCCGTCACCCTCCACTCCTGCCAAAACATCCCTCCTCCACTACTCTATCCAAAAAGCCATTAGATTGAGATAATATTCACATAATACGCTGTATAAGCTATAACTTTAGTTAAACTGTGTGTTTACCTCAAACAAAAGTTGTATGCAGTCTGCATGATATTGCGTAGTTTTGCGTTATGAATTTTACTCCACTTAAAAGTTGATATTAATATTTTAATGTTATGTCTGAATGTAGTCGACTTAAAGTTTATAATTATTTCAAATTGAAACATGACAAATTTTTAAACCGGCTTTTTTTCATAATGGTACCTAAAAACTAGAACTAAAGCAATTTCAAATAACTTTGATTATGTACTTCATATTAATGAAAAAAGTCAGACTATTTAAGCCAAGGACTTGTTAATAGGGAGGGCACGCTTTGAACATATATATGTGCCTGAGTTTTCTCAATAAAAATGCCCAAAAGGGGGTGTCTCGTTTTCTCTTGTGTAACACTAAAGAGAAAACGAGACACAACCCGCCTTTGATAGAATACATTACGCACAGATTCTTGTTTAAAGTGCGCACTCCCATAATAAAACCAAACTGATTGATTTATTTATACGATAAGCAGATACAAAATAATTTAATTAAATAGTTTTTGCTCATAGTTTAGGCTAGTATCCCTAAAGCCTTTCCAGATGGGGAATCATTTAAAAATGTTTACGGCAGATCCATCACCGCAGTATTTTTAAAGCAGTTGTTTTTATTTTTTGATGCGTGTCGCTTTATATGGAATTTATTTTGCTGGCTGGCTTTTAAGTGCTACTCATCATTAAGAGAACTATTTTTCAATTAAAAATACATACCGTTAAATGAGAACTTGCATGGAAACTAGTGTGTGTAGTGTGTCCCACAACGAGATGGAGTGATCAGCTAAAAGAGGGCAAAATTAAACTTCATCAAGTGGTGCGGATGGCCAACAGAAAGCCGCTGGAGACAAGTAGTTCAGTCCATCACAAAGACAACGCAGAGTGATCTTCAGTCATGAAGTCACCGACCGCAGAGAGAGCATGTGAAGGTATTAGTTTTGATAATATAGAGCACCTAACGAATGAGCATTAAATAGACCAATGGAATAAAACTAGTAAGAAGACTTTCTTTCTTTCTTTGTATGAGCTGGTCAACTCTGATGACAGGAGCTTTTAGGCCACCTGAAGGGAAATTTTGTCGGGAATTAATGAGATTTAAACCATCTGGGCTTACTATAATTATAATATATTATTTGTGTTATTCTTTTTATATAATATGTAAGTCCTAATAAATTTATCCTCTTTCTTTCTTTATATTATAAAGCTTTCATTCTTTCAGCTCAAAAAAACACCAGCCTATATCAGTCACTGCTGGACATAGGACTCCCTTATTATAAAGGGGGATATGCCCATAATCCCCATGCTGGGCATGCGGGTAGGTCGCGGAGTACAGATTTTCGCACCACCGATGCTGCTGCTGCCGGCTAGGGGACGTAGCTGAGCTGGTTTTAGGCTGCGCTAAGCCGCAATCAGCTGGTCGTTAGAGCCCCGTTTGTCATTTAGCTGGGTGCACCACGGGCTGGTGAAATGAATTATGTGTTTTGCACTCAGAATGAAAAAATAATTACCTTATGTAACGTTTTGATTATAACCTATTTAAATTATATTGTACACTCCTGGTAATTGTTCCAAAATTAACTCCTCTGCATCAATAAATTATTCCGTTGCTTTCTCATTACAATTTAAAATTCCAATTATTTCCGAAGCAATCTGAAACCGACTAACGAAGCGGTGACGCGTCGCAAATCAGGTGTTGTAATTCAAAAGCCACTTCTCATCAGTTTCCAATGTAAATTGAGCTTTAGCACGACGAATTTAAATGCATATTAGACTGGATTGTGAGAATTTGGAATATCTCAAATGACGTGGTAGCTTTCCAAAGGAAACTCGGGAAGATTCATGTATTTTATATTACTTGAATAGCTTTCAAACGCTTGATTCAATGAGCACCAGTAAAGGTGATATTACTATGGACGGTTTCCATTACTTGCTATAATTTTGTTTACGAAAAAGGTGCTCTATGCTATGCCAAATACAGCTGTATCATCAGAATAACAGGATGGTAAATCATCATGACCAGTCCACTGCTGGATATGGGCCTTCCCTAATGAACGCCATTCGGCCGTCCATAGCTCAACTGGTAAATAAATGTTTGACTTTGTTGTTATTTAACCAATCACCATGAAATTTCGCACACACTTTGTCAAAATCACCTATTCCACTAAGTTCAACTATAAGTTCAACCGTTGAACTAATTGCACCAAAAAATTCCAGTTCTTTCAACTTTGTTATTTTTTTCTAAAAATTGAACTTTCTGGACAATATTGGTGCTATTAGTTCAACTTTCTGTCACAAAGGAAGAGCCATGGTAATTAGTGGATACTTATTTTTATTTTTTAAGTAGGTACAATGTTTAAGAACGTAAACTCTCTAAAAACAGGGGTACGGATAATTCACCATTTACTAGCTGCATTTGCATGTCCAATATTATTTTGTCATTTATAACATATTCTCTCTTTCGTTTTTTCAGTAACTGTTGTCTTTCAATTTTTCCTCTTTTAAATGTTGTTAATTTCGCGTCGTCGTGTAGCACTTTCAATAATTGTATTAAGTTTACCTGCTTTCGTTTAATAGCGTTATTTAATTTCAAATGCCAACCCTCCACGTTATTGTTAGTACGGTGTCTTTCACCGAAAATACACCATGATCGTATAAAATCACTACTTTTGAGCCAAAAATTTTTAAAATATACAACAAATTCATTTAATTCCGTAATATTTTCAACATGAAGTTTTAAAAAACTTATTTTGTTTAGTATATATTCCCAACCTTCTAAAATGTGTTGGCTGGGCAGAAGGGGTAGTACACTAGTAAGAGCTATAATTTTTTTAATGTATCCCGGTTTGGTTAGTTTTAATCTTTTTGCTTTTCTCCATACACTATTAGAGTAGTGATAGTAACAACCTTTCACGTCTATATTCGGAAAAATTGAAGCAATAGCTGCCCTTGCCGCTTCTTCATAGTCGGAAGTACACTTGTTAGGTGCAAATCCCGGCAATTGAGATTTTATTATTTGAAACAAATTCATATAAGATCGTTCGGACATGCCGGTCATTAACGCATATATAAAAGGTACAATATTAGTTTCTGTTTCGTTACTGAAAGCGTCAAAATGGATCGTATAAATTTGTTTGAAAGGAAAAGGACAAGCTTTAAAAGTCCCGTCAATAAAGATGTGCTTTATCTTCTCGACATTATGTCTATTTTCCTGGGTACAAAACATTAGTATCCTTTCTCCGTCGTAATTGAAGTCACCCAGTAGAAAAGATGAATATTTAGGTGGCACAATAACTTCCTCTGGATTGACGTAACAAAACTTGGGCATACCTTCACCTATATTTCGTGCATTATATAAACTGCTTTTTATAGAAGTAAATGTCGGTACTTTACAAACTTTGTCGTAGCCTTTGTCCATGATAGATATAACTGATTCATTATATACTTCCGGAACACTTTTATGTGAATCGGTTGTTGCAAGTTTGCTTTTACACGTAGCTATTTCTTTTTCTAATTCAACTTGGGCTGTATTGGATTTACAATTTGCATTATGTTCTTTAAATTTTTTTATAACTTCGTTCTGTAACAAGTAATGATTTAATAGATAAAACTATAGGCTCTTGAAGTTCGTTTAATTTTATTTAATACATACAATTATGTGTGTGACTTATGCTTTGTCGACACTAAAATATAAAAAATACAAATAGTATTTTGATTTAGCTATAAATATAGTTATATAGTTTAGTAGTTTTTTGTTTAGTTTAGTTTTGTTAGAAATTCACGTACCTTTACTGTTAAAGAACCGACGCAGTTAAACTTTCCAGATGATTTGGCCGAGCATCTCCAAATGCTGGATCCATCTTTATATTCTCTTATCCGATAATATTTATATCCGTTCGCACATAAAATTATGCTTTTTCTTCCTTTTTGAATATATGATAGCTCACTGTTTTCCATTTTAATATATTTTGAAGCGTATTATATTAAGATAATAGACGAAAACATAGAGTAAACATGCAGGAAAAAGCAGAATGTCATAGAATGTCATTTGTTGGTTTGTAATATAGTATTATTGATGGCCAGTATCTAGATAACCTTTTTGTGTACGGAGATCGCATTACTGTCTAGGAATAGGAATATCCACTAAACAGTATTTATATAACATATTTCGAAATCGGATTATTATTATTATTACCATTGTGACAGAAAGTTGAACTAATAGCACCAATATTGTCCAGAAAGTTCAATTTTTAGAAAAAAATAACAAAGTTGAAAGAACTGGAATTTTTTGGTGCAATT
The DNA here is from genome assembly GCA_951804965.1 of Horisme vitalbata. NCBI lineage: Eukaryota > Metazoa > Arthropoda > Insecta > Lepidoptera > Geometridae > Horisme > Horisme vitalbata. Next base: position 762,981 of record OX638099.1, read on the forward strand.
AGTTCAACGGTTGAACTTATAGTTGAACTTAGTGGAATAGGTGGTCAAAATAGGACATTCATCATGAAAAAAGTACTGTTCCTGAGGGATAGAAAAAAACTTTTAACGCAAGCGAAGCCGCGGGCCAAAGCTAGTAACAAAATAATCTTTACTGTCTGTACAAACTAAAACAGAGCTATATTCATGAAATGCACGTTTTGTTGGTTTTTTTTACAACCCTATGACAAAAACATATGAGTATTTAATAACATGAATGCCTTCAGGTGGACAAACAAGCTATCTCGGGAGGATATAGTTATTTTGTTCGCGTCTCCTGTCAAATAAATAAGATTCCTACTTGTAATTTAACGGCCCTCCTGCGTCAAACGGAACGGTTTCGATATCATCCTTTGACTGTGCAAGCTACAGACTTTTAGAGGCATTTTAATACTTATTATTGCTTTGACATAACTCAGATACCTAAAAAAATCCTTCATATTATGCAACTTACGATATCTGTGTATCGTAACTCCCATAGAGAAAATGACTTTGAATTTATATGACATGACTGTCGCAGCAGCGTTGTATGGAGGCAGTCAGTTCATCCGGCGATCATTGCCAGGACGGCGTTGGTGCTGGCCCGCGTCTTTCGCACCAGGGCTGCATCATGGAAGAAGTCTTCTGCATAAAATCAGTTAGTGTGTGCTTTCGAGAACATGCCGGAGGCGCTCCAATAGCGGAACAGCTCCAACACTGCTCTGAACGCGTTACAAAGCTCGCCGCTATGCTCGCCATTTGCCACTTGAGTGTACTAAGCCCACACACTGCATGTGTAGAGTGCAATGGGCTCTAAACAATAAATAAAATAAAATAAATAAAAATGTTTTATTTAGGATAACTAAAATCTATAGATGAGGGGTTAGCAAGAACACAATACTTAGTCTAGTTGTTATTAATACAAAAAAATAAAATAAAATAAAAACAGAAACGAAGACAACTTATTGGAGAAGGATATATCACCCTCTACATGAGAACCAGCCAGAGTTGGGATGAGCACCTATTAGCTAGCTTTTTTAGAATGCTGTTGCAACTATTCCGTATTTTGCACGGTCTTTTTGCGGATAATAGCACAAAAACTGTCCGTTTGCCATTCAGCAAACATGCACTACAGAAACGAGAAAGTCGCAATATCATCCTAAAAACGTTATTACACTGGACGCGTAAAGCTGCTAGCGAATTTTTCATATGGTTGACCCACAGACTTGTGCATACTCTGGCAGTAAGCTAAGAAAAGCGTGAGTTTAACTTGTTAACATTGAATTGAATTGAATTGAATTTATTTAAAACAATAAACGTTACATGATAAGGTCAATCACACTTAGAATAAGTCCTTAGACTAGTATTCCAAGATGGATAACATTGGTACCCAAACAAGGATTCCCTGTTTTATGGCGTACCAATGCCCTCCGCCAAGTTAATTTGATCATATACATTAATATAATAATAATCATTAATAAATAATAAATGAGGAATAATTACATTGTGAGAATATACTTAAAATAACTTAATTCAAGAAGTTATAAAGCTAATTAGTGAATTTTACATTCTATATTTTTGACTTATAAAATTTTTTTTGAGAATTAGTTTAACAATAATACTTAGATTAAGGCTGCTAGTATGCTCTCAGTATAGACGTGCCCTCCAAAAGTTAGTTGAAATTAATTCACCTTATCAATGATGTCACATAATTTCCAAAATACGCAGTTTCAATGAAAGAACTGTTTACTATTTATGTTCGGATACACTATTCTAATACGAATAATACGGAATTTCCCGAAATTCTCTTTTTTTCTTTCGTAATCTATGGTTATGTGCTCACTACTCTAATTGAGCGCGCCAAAAGTCAGTTGAAGTAAGAAACTTTTAACGATTTCCGATACTCTCGCTGTTTTAAACTAATTTATTAATATGTTTAGGGCAGTGTGGGTAATTCAAATTTAATAACAAGATAATGTGAGGTGAATTATTAATTCAAAAACAGTAGTTTTTGAATTAATAATGGCTCCGAGGCGAAAATCAACTATAGAAGAAAGAACGAAGATTGTGTGCAAATACAAAAAATTGAAAAACTTGAGTGCTGTGGGAAAATTATTTAAAGTTAGTCCGGAAGGTGTGCGAAAAATAATAAAAAAGAGTTTAGAATATCCTAGTCTTGCAGATAGGCCACGGTCAGGGCGTCCTAGGGCTAAGTAGCCCAGAACAGAAGTACTTCTGTTGATGATCGACAAATAGTGCGGCAGTGTAAAATCAATCCCAATATTGTGGTTCGAGAGATCAGAGATCAGTTACAGGAAGCAGGAACCTTGGTTTCTGAAACTACTATCAGGCGACGCCTGCATGATGCCAATTTACGAGGTTACGTTGCCAGAAAGAAACCTCTTTTAACATCGAACCATAAAAAACGAAGGTTGGAGTTCGCCCGCAAGTATTCGGATAAGTCAATAGATTTTTGGAAGAGAGTAGTCTTTAGCGATGAATCAAAATTCCGAACTATTTGGAAATCGACGTCGGCAAACTGTATGGCGCAGAAGCAACGATAACTCTTACGACGACAAATACTTGCAGTTCACTGTGATACACGGCGGTGGGAGTATGATGGTTTGGGGGTGTTTTTCTTGGCATGGTGTGGGCCGACTGCAAATAATTGAAGGCAGGATGACAGCGCAGATCTATTGTAATATTCTGAGTGACAATTTAAAACAATCTGCTGAAACAATGGGGTTAGGTCGGATTTTCAAGTTCCAACAAGACAACGATCCGAAGCATACAGCAAGCATAACTAAAGAATATTTTGAAGATAACGAAGTGGACTTACTGGAATGGCCGTCAATGTCACCCGACCTTAACCCTATTGAACATTTGTGGGATGAATTGGATCGCAGGAACCCTGTTTCCATAAGAAGCAACAGGAATTTGTTAAAAAAAAAAATCTTGAAAAATGGTCGACTATACCAGTGAAAACATTACAAAATCTTGTAGAATCCATGCCTAGACGACTTAAAGCAATTCTACAGAATAATAGAGGTCATACAAAATATTAAAGTTCCACAGTTACAGTTGACATTGGCAAAGATAGAACCCTTAAAATATTTTTTCCATAATTTCAACTAACTTTTGGCACCATAATTTCTGTCTGGTTTATCTACTAAATAATAATTATTAAAGTTGTATGGTTCTCTTATTGATATAAATATTCAAAATTGATTATATTTTAATAAATAATTCTTAAAGCCATGATTTAGTTTGGTTTTATTATAATTTCCTCACATTTATTACATTATTGATCATTTCAACTAACTTTTGGAGGGCACTGTATATAATCTTGTTCTAGTAACCAATCTCTTACTGTGCGCTTACATTTATAAAGTGGCAAAGGTAGGATGTTCAGTATTTTGTATTTAGTATTTAGTTCAACATGTTACGTTATACTGCTAGTACTAACCTAACTCTAGACCCTATATAACCTTTTTTTAACTGCGTGCAAACCTGAAGACTTTTATATTCGCTCCCATAGGTAACAGGTGATGGTTTAAAATACCGCCTCATCTCCTTCCTTGCACCAGCGGCCCCCGGCGGCCGTGGTATTGTCAATCGAGCGGTCACGTCCCGTAGTTTAGCAGAGGCCTCCGTTTGATCGACAAGATACTTTATTGAACTGTTTTTATTGCTTCCGTCTCTTGTGTGTTGTTGACAAAATGTGACATTTTATATACAACTAGTCCTGAGCTTCCAAATTTTGCGTAGTAGTTTTTAAAGTATAGTCCCCGCTGAATAGAGGAAATTATTTTAAGACAACCCAGACAATAAGTATTATGTATTATGTAATGATATCACATTTTTCTTCAAATTTGTGTGTGTGAGACGGAGAGAGAGTATGTTGGTTTCTACTAAACTCTGTAACCATTGAACGGATTTGGATGAAATATACATAGTTTGTGACTATGCTATTTGGGTACCATACAAGTGAAATTATTTTAGAAATCTGTACTTAAATAAAATTATATTGATTTGTGTTAACAAATTGAAATGAAATGTATAGCAATATTGCGTAAAATTTAGTTTTTTCGTTAAATTTAAATAAATTTTACGGCCTCTGTGGTGCAGTGGGCAAAGGTCCGCCTGAGACGCAGAAGGTTCGATTCCCGCCGCGGTACAAATTTTTGCATTATTTGCAGATATTTATCTCAGGTCTGAGTATTTTCTATGTAAAATGTGTATTTACAAAAAAAAAATGTATTTATGTAGGAATATCAGTAATGGACTATATTTATTAAAATTCCTTATAGCATTAAAAATCTTCTACTTAGAATGTTTATAAGAAAGTTAAAAACCTGGCTCATCGAAGAATCTTTTTACAGTGTGACCGAATTCCTAGATAGATGACTATTTTATGTAGGTATAGAATCAATGTAATTTTATTTAGTTATTATTCTTGACTTTTTTGCATGCTGTGTATACGGTGAAGTATGTGAAAGCACTTAATTATAAATATTATTATAAGACCATTTTTGTACCATACTTCAGGCAAAATAAATCATTTCATTTCATTTCATGTGGTTCCCATAATACAAGCTCTGGGGCTACACGATGTAGTGTGATAGTGTCCAGCATTATTTATTTATATTTATATTTTACTTTCAAATAGAATTGCCGGTGAAGCGGTGTAAGTAGGGGATTACAGACAGTATTGCCAGTCTTGTGAATTGCTTTGTAATGCCAAAGCAATATCCGTACAATGTTATATCTGAGGTTAACGACCAGTTCCGATCGAGAATTCTGTTTGCAAGTCTTTGTCACGCAATTTTCTGGCTAGACGGAGACTTTTAAGGGATTCATAAAATCAGGAGTCAAGAGGCTATTGGTTTTAAACGGTTTACGATAAAATCGTTAAAGCACGATTATATACCACCAAATTCTACTTACTTTTGCGTATTCGATATCAGCACAAAATAAATAATAATAATAATAATAAAAAAAAAAAACTTCACCGCTGTCACACGCTTTCTATCAAATATTTTACGAATAATTAATTTTATAATATTTTTCCTGGTTTTTTCCATACACAAACTCCATAGTTCAAAGTTTTCAACCTATTTTGGATTTCATAAAAACTTACAAATACCAAAAACTAACAAAATGTCACAATGACTGAAATCATACGAAAATGATAACGAGAGCAAAAGCGGCTTCAAAAAATGCACTCCCACCATCACCAGCGCCTGTTCCGTCAAGCTCCGCGTCGTCGTCCGGGGATGAGGTATTCGCCACCCCCCCGGACACCAGCGCGTCGAGCGACGAGAGCAGGCCGCCGTCGCCTCCGCCGCCGCGACCACCTGTGCGGCGTGGGCGGCCCCCGCTGTCGGCCGGCTTGGGGTCTGCGGGACAGTCTGCCCCGCGTCCGACCCCCGCCTCCACCAGCAAAGTGCGGCGCATGAAGTGGACCGAAGGCATAAACAAAAATGTCATGCGCGCATACTATAGGGCTACAGAGGGAGGAATCAACCGCACCGCGTACCTTACCCGGATCCTGCCTCTGTTTTTGACTCTTGAACCAGCTTTTACCGTCACTGCACAACGGCTATCGGATCAGGTACGAGCCATCCAACGATTGAAATTGTTGGATGATTCGGTACTTGACCGGCTTCGCGCTGAAAGTGATCAAGTAGCTGACCACTCGCAGCGGGTCCTGGCTGCCGCTCTGCCGGTTACGACAACTCTGATACCGGTAACGACGCAGCCGGACGCCGCTGCTGACGACGTCGACTACGAGATCACCAGCGTGACAAACCAGGTAAATGAGCAATTGAGGAGGACTTTGGAGGATGCGATTTTATCGTACCGGTCCGCACCTCTCGATGAAAGACCGCGTTTGCCTCGCTTGCCCACTCACAGACGAAACTTAGCTGTAATGGAGGCCTTGAATCCTTTGTTGGTCCCTTATCTAGAGATTAGCGAAGGACTAGCCGATACCCATTCGATCCTTTACTGCGGAGCCGTGGCGGCGTGTCGTGTTGCTCGTGTCAAGTTCCCAAACTCCACGCGAGCACCACGACCTGTTGACAAAATTCCAGCTTGGCAAGTACGGATCGAACGGCGGATCGGTAAATTCAGGACCCTCATTGCAAAGCTAAGTTGCTTCAGAGAGGGCAATACCCGCCCTCGAGTGATGCGTTTTGTAACACAGGCCTTTGCTGGGACTGATACTCGGCCCCGAGATTATATGGCATGTGTCACAGAACGCATTGACTTTCTGAAGCAGAAAATCTCTGCTTGAGCGAGTCGCATTCGTAGGTATCGAGAACGTGTGGACCGATATTGGCAGAATCGAAACTTCCAAAGTGACCAGAGGAAGGTGTACCGAAACTGGGAGAAACCTGACCAATGTGTGATGGACGGGCGTGTACCGGATGCTGATACCATGAATAATTTCTGGCGCAGCATCTGGTCTGTGCCCATCCAGCACACGGAGGGAGATTGGATGGATGTGGTGAGTAGAGAGTGTGAACCAATCGAAACCATGGGGGCTGTTGAGATTACCCCCATAGATGTCAGATTTGCAATCCGTTCGGCCCATAACTGGAAAAGTCCTGGACCGGACGGGTTGCATAACTTCTGGCTGAAGTGGTTTAGATGTTCACACTCTGTACTCGCCACACAATTTCAAGAAGCCCTCGAGCTTGGGTCTCTGCCAAGTTTCATGACGACTGGAGTCACCTTCCTGCTCCACAAATCTGGTAGTACCGCGGAAGCAAAGAACTACAGACCCATAACGTGCTTACCTACCATCTACAAGCTCCTTACGTCCATTCTGACCGTAAAAATTAATACGCACATAGTTGCAAATAATATTTTGGCTCCTGCTCAGAATGGATGTAGGGTTGGGTCCCGCGGTACTAAGGAGCTCCTCCTCATTGACATGACCATTAGCCAGCAGATCAGGCGCAGCAAGGGGAACCTCTCCGCTGCATGGATAGACTACAAGAAGGCCTATGATTCGGTGCCTCATACATGGCTGGAGAGGATCTTAGAGTTGTATAAAATTGATGCAACTTTGAGATCCTTCTTAGGTACATGCATGAGACAGTGGATCACAGTTCTTCGTCATCCAGGTAGCGGACGGGATCCCTCTGCTCCGCAAGATCTGATTCGCATAGAGCGGGGTATTTTCCAGGGCGACAGTCTGAGCCCCCTATGGTTCTGCCTGGCACTGAATCCTCTTAGTACTCTGCTAAAGGATTCAGGGCTAGGCTATCGACTTCGGAGAGAGGGTGGTATCGTTTCTCACCTGCTGTACATGGATGACCTCAAACTTTTCGCGCCGAGAAAACCAGAGCTGCTGACTCTGTTGAATATCACACAGATATTCAGCAGTGCCATCAGCATGGAGTTTGGTGTCGAGAAGTGTGCGGTCATGCAAGTACGGCGGGGGAAAGTTGTAAATACTACAAACTTACAGCTTTGCGATACGATATCCCTCAGATCTCTTTCCGATATCGAAACCTACAAATATCTCGGTATGTCAGAAGCGTTAGGTATAGTAGACAGAGACATAAAACAGTCGGTGAAGGAGCGATTCTTTTGCCGCCTGACTAAAGTACTCAATAGTCTTTTGTCGGGTGGTAACAAGGTTCGAGCCTTCAACGGCTGGGTTATGCCTCTGCTCATCTATACTTTTGGCATATTGAAATGGACTCAGACTGAACTTGACGCCCTTGACTGTAAGGTTCGTCAACTTCTTACGACACATAGAATGCGACATCCACGCTCGTCGGTAATGAGGATGTACATCCCGCGGAAATGTGGGGGCCGCGGCTTTTTAAATGCCAAGACCCTCCATAACCACGAGGTGTGCAAGCCCTTACAGGGCCTGATGTAGACCTACTCGCATCCGTGAACTGGCTACGTTTCGGTGACCTCTTTGGGGAAACCGAAGGTTTTGTCTGTGCGATTATGGATGAGGTAATAAAGACGAACAACTACCGAAAGTATATCATGAAGGATGGAACCGTTGACATTTGCAGAGCTTGTCATCGTCCCGGTGAATCCCTCAGACATATACTTTCGGGTTGTTCGCACCTCGCTAACACTGAATACTTGCACAGACATAACCAAGTAGCAAAGATCATCCATCAGCAGCTTGCTCTCCAATACGACCTTGTCGGTCCAGAGGTTCCGTACTATAAGTACGCACCGGTACCGGTTCTCGAAAATGGTCGTGCTACGCTCTACTGGGACCGCTCTATCATCACGGACAGGACTATTCTTGCGAATAAACCTGATATCGTCTTGGTAGACCGGTCGGAACGCCGGGCGATACTTGTTGACATCACTATTCCACATGACGCTAATCTCGTGAAGGCCGAGAAGGACAAGCTTAGCAAGTACCTTGACTTGGCACACGAGATTACCGCTATGTGGGATGTCGACTCAACAATTATCGTTCCGATAGTCGTTTCAGTGAACGGTCTTATAGCGAAGAGCCTTGACCAATACCTTAAGAGGCTCTCGCTAGGCAGCTGGATCAAGGGTCAGATACAGAAGGCGGCTCTCCTGGACTCGGCACGCATTGTGCGGAGGTTCCTCTCTCTGCAGCCCTAGCCACTGACCGTTTGAGCCTTGCCCCGCGGTCGGTGGTCCACCATTTTGGATATAATTTTTACTATTATGTTTTTTTATATTATTTTTGTACATAGTAGATTAATAATGTTTTAAATTTTATAGTAAAAAATGTATTTTTGATGAGTTTTAAAATGAATAAAGTGTCATAATAATAATAAATTTTATTTCAGGCACAAAGAAAAAGTACAAGATCCTAATTTACTTAAACTAGGGCCCATATATATAAAAACCTTAGAGACTAACATACATAATACTTAAACCTATAACTATTTGCTGACACGTAATGTCTGCGACGTGTGACGCACTTGCGCTGTGTCATACAGTCGCCCGCGAAAACGACGGAACAACACACTTTTTGGCCAAAACTCTTCCTTAGTAAAGGTCGAAAGATTTTCGGTCGGAACACGAACCACAAAAGATTTAAAATCATTGTGGCGCGATTCCAACATTTCGACCCTTAACTGCAGATTGGCCTTCCTCTTCACGTATTCCACGATATCCTCCACCTTCGTTGTATAGTGAAGACGCGACACGTAGAGCAGCGTCGAAGGCAAAGCCGGGCGCAGGAGATAGTTCGGCCCGGTCGGCGCGGTGCCACTCTGGTTACGGCAGGAGGGCTTTCTTTTCCTTCGTATGACCTCCGTGAATCCCTCCGCCTCTCGAGGCTCCTTCCTAGGTGCCTGTTCAGGTGCAGCGCTGCGGACGGGCCCACAACTCTGCTTTTTCCCCCTCGTAGAGACCGCTGCAGGCTGCGAGGGTGCAGCGGGCAAACGGCTGGCGACGGCGGCTGCGTAAGCGTACGTGGCGGGGGGGGATCGGCGTGGACGCACGTGTCGGTCTCTCGGACGGTGAGGCGGGGAGCAGGCGAGCGGAGCGCGGAGCATCACCAGGATCCGCACCGACGATCGGTGACGTCTCGAATATCGCTGACTCGAAAGACGACACCGACATGTTGTTATGCGCTCCACGGTGTACATTCACCTTTGAAGTAGAGGCCACGGGCGATCTAAATACCGATGCAGACTCACGTAGGGATGCTACCTCTGCACGCAGCTCACGCTCAGATATTGGCCAAGCTTGCTTTTAAAGACGTAATATCTTTCAGCAACCTGGTAACATCGACGTGGTCGAAGGTCACGGGGGGCAGCTTGTGCAGCTCCTTCGCCACGAAGTCGGGCACGTCGTCCGGGTCGGTCTCCTTCAGCAGGGTGATGATGTCCTGGAGACTCTTCTCGCCTCCATCCCTTCGGCGGGACGGCATACTGTCGGTCTTGCCGAGCGATTGGAAGAGCAGCGCCTTACCGCTGCAAACATCCTCCTCTTTAAAGTTGGACTTACAGATCTGCAAGATGCTGACCTCGTCCATTGTATCGATGGCGTGAACGATAAACGCCAACAGCTCGTTGACTATGAGCGGTTTCGTATCCATAGCGGTAGCGGGCATCGCAATATTTATAAATAAACTATATTTTTTTATATTACAAAAATATGAGTTTTTCTAAGTGCGCATACATTTTTGTGTAAGCAATACAGTTGTTTCTGCTAAATCTATTACTTAATATTTTGCTGAATGTTTTAAATTAGATTTATAAAGAAGTTATTGGTACATAGTTATAATCAAAATAGTTGTGAAGGCCGTGTAGCCTACGCAGGTTTTATAAATATATTGTCTATGTCTAGTTTAGTGTATGATTATTGTAAATCTCTTCTTCTTCTTGTTTGCACTATGATATACATTGGACAGCAGACATGTGTAAAATTTATAATACAAGTTTTGATTACCGTATAAACGAAGTCTTTAATCGACCAGCGCCATACCTACCTGCAGTCCACTAGAAGTCGCACAAATGTATTAGATCTTATCTAGTCCACATTATGTTCTTATGTTTATTGATATGGACCTTTTCAAAAAAACAAACAGAATAAATAATAGTTACTATCTCTTACTACATTTCCGGGTAAATAAGAGTATATATATTTTGCCGGGCCTCAGCCATTTTCTTCTATAGACCCTTACCAGTTATAATAGTTAAGCAAGCGCTCTCGAGATACTGAGTAAAGTGCAATAAATTGCGCAAACTTGGCCGTGCAAGTTCCTAGCTACAACGCAGGATCTTAGAGACAAACCTACTTTGTACCAAAGTTTTGCGAGACCGTATCAAACTTCATTTGTACTTTTGGTACATAATTTGCATCGTTATTCGTAAATGAACATTATTTAGACTTTGACTTGACTTTCATCATCATCATCATCATCAGCCTATAGCAGTCCACTGCTGGACATAGGCCTCCCCTAATGAGCGTCATTGGGCCCTGTTCTGAGCTCGTCGCATTCAGCTTCCACCAGCAGCCTTTCGCAAATCGTCACTCCACCTTGCTGGATGGCGTCCTACACTACGTTTTTAAGTAAGTAAATTACCTAAATAGTAGGTTTAAGAATCATGTAGTTGAGTGCCACAACAGCATATTTTATACCTTTATACCTTGCCATGGAGAATTTAAATTTAACAAGTTTAATAATCTTTTAAAGAACATACTGTTAGTTTTACCTTGTTTGAAGATATATAATCAATAAGATCCCGAACAAATTTTCAAATCCATTTAGTTATTCTCATAATTTATTAGTTTTCCCCTTGTTTAACTTTAGTTAAAGTATAACTTTGAAAGTGTTTCGAGTTCGCGGTTCAACTTAAAACATGAAACTTGAAACATAATTCCTTTTCTTTAATTTTCTTTGTGAGTTCAGCTAGTTATTCACTGTGGTGCTGCTAATGCAGCTTCTTATTCAATAAGTCGTGTTCAAGTTTGCTTGTTAATGTTTTAAGTCGGTTCAGAGTGCAGCTTTTGTAGGTTAATTTGAACTTTATTATTAGACATGCTCGGTTGAAAGTTAAAATTGCGATCTTTATTTAGCTAAATATAAAATTATGTTTAAAAGCTAAGTCAAAGGGGCGTTAGGGGTTTTAACCTTCATTTGGTGGTTCTTCTAATAGATCACATTCTGCTAGAATTAAAACGAGGCTCTGACAGCGGCATAGCTTAGCCTAACACTGGCACTGGACTGCAAGCCATCGACGGGTAGCAGCGTCGGTTGCAAGATGCTGTGCCCTGTGATCCCCAACCCGCTTTCCCAGTGTGGGGATTATAAGCATATCCTCTTTCTTAGAAGTTGAAGCCTACGTCAAGGAGAGGGCCAATGTTGTTGTTGTTGTTGTCGCAAGCAGCGAACAATTAGCATTAAGTATCTATAGTTAGGACTACAATTTATATTTTTACAAAGGTTTATCTGAAAACTTCAATTTGTTTATAAATAAAAAAAATTATCAACAGATAAGGCTGATGATGATGATGATGATGATGATAAAAATGTATCAAAATATTTAACTTAACTAAGTGCTAACTTTAAGAAATGGATTTATTTAATAAGCGTTCTTAAGTACTACTAGGTAAGAGTAAGGGGACAGTTAAAACTTGGTAAAATGACCAATCATCATCATATTAAGCTTATAGCAGTCCACTGCTGGATATAGGCCTCCCCTAATTGCTGTCCTGAGCTCGACGCATCCAGCAGTCTTTCGCAAATCGTCACTTTACTTAATTAATGATAATAATTTACTTTACTTAATGAGGTCCAATTACCAATCTTACAAAACCGTTTAGCTAAACAATATGTTAGAATATAGAATGGCTGTCTGCATAATAAAACAAGTGTTCAGTTAACGTACAGACCTTTGTAACAGACTAAATTAACTAAAGGCGCATTCACACGTCCCTCCATCTGTCCATTTCCGAATACTCCGGAAGTTTCCGTCGTGTGGCGAAGGCTTTGTGACTAGCTGAGCGGTACGATCCATAAACATTTAAAGGTAGGTGGTAACGGGGGGTTCGTGCGATTCATTTATCGATAAATAAATAAATAATTCTGGACGCTATCACACAGCATCACGTAGCCCCAAACTAAGCAGAGCTTGTATTATGGGATCCACTTGATTGATATACTACTTATATATTTTTTTGTAGATACATACATACACTACTATGTACTATGTACTACTACTACATGATACATATACATAGAAAACACCCAGACCCGAGACAAATATCTGATGAATATGCAAATATTTGTCCCGCGGCGGGAATCAAACCTGCATCCTTCTGCGTCTCAGGCGTTCCTTTGCCCACTGCGCCAAAGAGGCCGTCAAATCCGTCGTCAGAGGCCGATTATCGTAAATACCGAGATAAGGTATTTAGTGCTCTAGCGCTTCGCTTGGCTAGTCTTGGCGGGGGCACTACATTGCTTAGATGAGAGTGCTCCAAAAATTAAGTAACTTTTTGCTGTTTTAGCACATGAGATCCCTTAACTGACATCTGTTTGTCAAAGGTAATAAATATCTACTAATTAAATTGTGACAGAAGTGTGTGTAAGTATATTTTTGTTTGACATGTGATATGACTACCTATTGAATTTGTAATTACTGACTATTTATTTATGAATTTTAAATATGTTTAAGATGTAAACTCAACGATATTTTTATAATTGGCGCCAGCCATTTTAGTTATTTAGTCAATAAACACATATATAAATAAAGGTTTTCGCTTCGTTCACATACCCAAACCATACCCTTAACCCCCGTGTGCCAACATCAAAGCATAACTTACCTGCAGGATGACGTTTCATCTGCACCTCGCGCCATGTTCGGGAAATTCTTTTAACTTGAGAAACGCTGGCGGCATGACTTGGGAACTGGGAAGTTTTAATGAAGAATAGAATGAATGCTTTGAGTTATTGGAGGTTTCTGACACGTGATTTTGAACCTAATGCACCTTCTTATGCAGGGGCAGCTCTGATGAGAATATTCAGGCCTGATGTCTTCCGATATGGCTAAACAACTGAAAAAATCCGGACTTACAAACAAATTCACATATAACACTGTAGTTTTTAAATAAATTTTATTATAAATAATAAATAAATAATCCTGGACGTTATCACACAGCATCATGTAGCGCCACACTAAGCAGAGCTTGTATTATGGGAACCACATGATTGATATTCTACATAGATACTTTTTTTTTGTAAATACATACTTATCATACATAGAAAACACCCAGACCCGAGACAAATATCTGCAGAACATGCAAACATTTGTCCCACAGCGGGAATCAAACGCGCAACCTTCTGCGTCACAGGCGAACCTTCGCCCACTGCGCCACAGAGGTCGTCATTATATTATAATGGCAGTGATTGCTCTTTACCTATTACGGATGTGTAGACTGCCAGATTGACGGATAACGGAGGCCTAATACGATTCCGCTGGGCACCCTTCGGGTACAGAACCCAAAAAAGCCTTCATGCTAACAGTAGACTTGAAATAAAAAGAATAAGAAAAAGTAGGGTTTAATCAAACGATACAGTTAAACAGCAGATACATATTGCGACTGAAATACCTGCTCTACGTTTAAGATATCTGTTTCAGTTGTATTGCAGTATTTACACCCAGCAGTATTATTAAATTCCCGCAGACAATGCGAGCTCGTTGCTAGCTGCAAACGTTTGCAAGCAATTCTGCAACGTAAAGATTTCCCGGGGGAGGGCTCGCGGACGGCGTTTAGTGGCGTATCATTGCAGATACTTATCTAGGGTTGGCTTTGCACTTTACAACGCGTGGGAACACCTGATTTTAACGATGAAAGCAGTTTACTTCTATAGGCTGTAGGGGAAGTAATACCACCATGCAGTAATACCATCTGCCGTGAAGCAGCATTGCTGTATTTCGGTCTGAAGGTTGCCTCGAGTTGATGGACGCAGGGTGTTACATCGTAGAGCACGTTCTAAAAATTGATAACTTACGAAGCAATACTTTGTTATAGGTAATGGTTACCACTTAACATCAGGTGAGCCATGGTGCTAGTACTATCAATAGGTATTAAAAAAAACAAGGCTGGTTGATGATGATCAAGCAATCCTGTGTCTTATTGGGTAATCGTGATACTCACATCATAAAAGAAAAACCTCGGCTAACTTATGGGTATAAGATTATCATACAGCAATGTTTTTGACAGTATTCAGAAGTTATGGCAACTATTATCATGTATTTACAAAAATTACTGAATACGTTTGTTAATATTTTAATATTTATATGGTTATGATGAATTATTTCTGAAATATGTTTTTTAATAAAAATATAAACGGGACGTCTCATACATGGTCAACAAATCCTAAACTAGGCAGAGCCTGTAATTTGTACCTACTAGCACCAGGTAAGCATATATATGAACATACTTATAAAGCATCCAGACACAGAACAAAAAGCCATGTTCACCAGACATATTTTAGTGTAAGACAGGAATCGATCCCGCGACCTGCAGCTCAAAAAGCAGATTTATTACCAACTGAGCTATGAATCAAAGTCTTTGAAGGCTTATAGACAATGATTATGATGGTTTAGTATCACATCTAAAATTAAACAAAAACATATCAATAAAAAGAGTATTTACAACAAAAATAAGTTAGTGTAAAGACTTAGAAGTCCAATAAGTTTCTTCTAACGTTTTCCTTATCTCCGATATAATCTAGATAAATCTACAAACTTACACAAAAACATGTCATAAAGTCGACAGAAGATAGCGTGTATAAAGTGGACGCGGAGCGGGCTGAAATATATCTGCCCTTATGTTTTATGGCTGGCCTCGATATTAATCATAAATAACGCTATACAGGCATTTATGAAGAGAAAACAGCACTTTAGGGTAGCAACAACTAATTTTGATTTTTCTCTTTGATTGTGCTGTGTACATAACATGAAGTTTTAACGGTTCGGTAACGTGTACTTCGTGGGGTCAAGTATTCGTAGGTTACGGGAGCCGTTTACCATCACGAGCATCGTATGCTTGTTTGTGGTTTGGGATAAAAATAGTAAAATAAAGATAAAATTATATTTATTGTCTGTGTCACTACTACAATAATCTTAAAGCTATTTGTGCATCTATAGTCCAACCTAACAGATTTAGAAGCAATATGGCAAAAAACAATCAGATTTTATCTAAACAATCAAGTAGACACGTTAAAAGCAATCTTATCTAATCAATTCTAAAATGTAAAAATAATATGGTAAACGTCAAATATATCATTAAAAAAAACGAAATATACTAGTTAAAAAAAAAACATAGATTTCATTCGAGATAAGTGTTAAACTTTTTGTACTAATAGCCTATTTTTTTGTTATACAGGTCATGATCTGACGTATATATTTCAAGTTCAACCAAATAATTTTAGCCACACACTATAAAGTTCAAAGAGTGATTGTTTATTGATTAGTGGAAACTCACGATTTAGTTAAATTTTGTCCTTTGACTTCTACATGCTACTCATAATGCTGATGTGCAGACGCGCTGTTTGTTGAGATGCAATACAAATCCTTCAATTTCCCTGCAGCTTCGAGTATATACGGCTAATCTTTCCATTTCAGTGGTAAGTCGATAAGAATAACGTCTCTCGGTTTGATCGTGTGATAGGTAGCTTTGCGCTACCACGATACCGACTAAAGCCTGCAAGATTGAATACTGAAGCTTTATCTAACCGAACTAATATGTTTAGAAATGTGAGCTATTTTGATTATAATTCGAATGTTTCGTTTTTGCTTTGGGTTATGGGAGTTAACAAGTACCTATGTTTGTATTTTAACACGTTGGTTTGGGCATGACGCGAGGAAGTTCTGCAGAAAAAAACAGTTCATCACATTATTTTGAGTTTATCACTTTATTGTTTCGGGCAAAAAATATAAAATACGGCTGTTAAAAATATCAAAATGATTTCAATAACACATAATATTTGGACCGTAATAATTGCAGGACTCTTCTCTTCATAAAAATATATGTATGGGTGACCTGAAAACTGTATTAAAAAAGATAGCCTTACTTTTTTGGGGAGCAGCTTACCAAGAAGCAACGTGATGGCGAGTCGTGCTAGGATGCGGTAGGATAATAAAATAATGCTGGACACTATCACACAGCATCCTGTAGATCCAAACTAAGCAGAGCTTGTATTATTAGAACCACATGAATGACATACTACTTATTTTTTTTCGTAAATACATACATATCATAACATACAAAATACCCACCCGAGACAAATATCTGCAAATAATGTAAGCATTTGTCTCGCGGCGGGAATCAAACCCGCAACCTTCTGCGTCTCAGGCCGACCTGCACCCACTGTGCCACAGAGGTCGTTACTAGGAGCGTGCAAGCACTCTACCACCAGTGCTCGCAGCGAGCGGACGTACCTGATCAACTTAGTTTACTAAAGTTACTTTGATAGTTACAATAGACGAAGTCTAAGTTATTTTGTGGTTACTTATAGCTCAAGGCTACCCATACCCACCATATCGGAACCTGATGAGAATATAAACCCACTGAGTCCTGAAGAATCCACATCCCGACGATATAATAAGTATAACTAAATCGCGAATAAATGAATCTGAATATAATTTAAATAATTATCTTCTCACTGTAACTTAAGAAGGTAGGTAACATAAGACACGGTAAGTATTCCCAAAAAGGGTATTAAACCCATAAAATTAATCACGTTACACATTTATTCAGTAAAATGGCGAAATAAAATGTAATTGACCTCAAATTCATTAGTCGGCCATCAAATTATACGGCAACACATTTTTTAGGGTCCACCATTAAGGCTGTATTGCGCTAGATACGGCCTTAGCGGCGTTAAGGAGATTAACAGTCGATCCTTCTATTTTATCTACACGTTATTTTCCTGGCGTTGGTTTATTGAGCTAGAATGGATTTTGAACTACTGAAAAGGGTATTAGAACCTGATGTAGAGATAGATAGATAAATGCTTTATTGTACACCAGAAAAAATTAACAACGTACAGGACAAACCATTCATATTGAAAAACAGGAACTTTCACGTACTGTTACGTCGGTGAAGGCACTGACGGCGTTTCGACTTGTTAAGTCTTCATCAGGGGAGTTCCCGTTTTTCAATATGAATGAGTTAATTCATGTTAGTTTCATGAGTAAACATTTACAATTAAAACAATACAATGGGCGGTCTTATCGCTAAGAGCGATCTTTTCCTAAAAACCTTTGAATAGACAGGATAGCATAGTAAACAAAAGTCGACGGTGTACATACGAGAGTAGCTACATAAATAATATACTTATCTAGCTGTAGGTGTAATAATTTCTGACTCATTTTTATGCGACAAGTATTCTAAAACATAAAGTCTTTACATAGCAAGATGATGTGGCAGTGGGTTGGCCAATATCTACTGAGAAGCCAAAAACCATCGAAGTAAACGAGTTATTGAGTGTAGATCGCGTCTCGGTAGAGGTTGTGTAGGACGCACTCCAGCCAGTCGGAGTGATGATCTGCGAAATACTGCTGGTAGAAGCTGGATGTGTTGAGCTGAAGATAGGGTGCAATGCAATGGGTCGTAAAGCTGGGTACGGATAGCGCGTACATTGGCACGCGTAGGCAGTTACGCGTGTCTGGAACGCCCTGTCTGTACTTGTACTTTGAGAAACGCGTGCCGCGTGAGCTGGCTCCCGGCGCGATCCGTGGTCAGTATTTTTCGGCTTGCGTAGCGCTATGAATCGATTGACCTCGCGTGTAGGTTCGCGGCGGTACACATTAATTGTACGCGTATGCAATATACGCGTGGCGAGCGTACCCCGACTACACGTATACAGAAAGCGCTATCTGTACCCAGCTTTAGGGTAGCCCGCTGAAAATGTCCTATCTTACAAAACACAGTTAAAGGTGATATATTGCTTCAGATAATATGCAAAACCAACTTAGGTACGGTTTTAATCCAGTTTATCAAAAAAAAAAGAAATATTACTACACATTACTACAATTAACCTATTCTATCCTATCCTGCTAATAATATTATAAACGTGAAAGTTTGTGAGTATGGATGGATGTATGGATGAATGATGAATGTTTGTTACTCTTTCACGCAAAAACTACTGAACGGATTTTGATGATCTTGGAATACATATAGTTTGTGACCTGGATTAACACGTAGGCTACTTTTTATCCCGGTACCACCAGGGGCGGATTTCCCAATAGGCCAAGTAGGCCTAAGCCTACAGCAAAATTTAGGGGGCGGAAAAACTTGGTTAAATAATGAATTTATGATAAGACCAAAATATGAAATTATCAAGAAATTATTATTTTAGCAAATCATCTACTTGTTTTCGCACTGAATACCAGTTTTTTCACTTACAGAGTAGGTTTAAATCGAATCACGATTTTCGAAGAGCTAAAGACAAAGAGCAGTCTTGAGGGTTTTTTTAATGTTTTCGCTTTACAGCGAGTAAGGGGGCGGCAATCTTTAATATGCCTAGGGCGACCAACGGATCAAATCCGCCCCTGGGTACCACGCGTGCGAAGCCGCGGGCGGAAGCTAGTGTGAAATAAATTCACAAAAACCACCCCGTAACGTGTTCGTAAAGGCTCATACCAATTAAAACTTGACCCAGCGAACCCGTTTCCATTAAAAAAACTTCAGCCACAGAAATAATAAAAAGTTTTCACCAATTTCATACAAACAAAGTTTTTGGCGTTGAATTTAGACATCATACCTGCTGGTCCGCGCTGTTGGCCAAAATAAAAGTTACCAAATTAGTTGGCCAAGCTCACTGCCTACAATTAAATACAAAGCGACGTAGAACTGAAACTAAGAAACCAACTAAATACATTTTTTATAACTAGCCTTCCACCAAGCTTAACTCACTTACGTGGTAACTGGAGAACAATAGCCTATCATTTTGTTGTTTCAAGTTATAAATGCAATTTTTTTTATGTTTCATCCAAATTCGTTCAGTCTTTAACAGAGTTGGTCAGTTTGACCCACTGGTATCCCAACTTGTGGCAAATGTGATCGTCCCAGTCCTATAAAGGCTTGGTAAATCCAACAAAGATCCTTCTAAGGGCAATATTATAAGTTTAAACTAAGAAGTACTCAATGTTTTGTGAGATATATGTGTAACCTTGTGGGAGGTATCCCGACTTTCGAACCTTTCGTGGGTTGCATTCCCGAAAAGTTGCATTAAATTATTATAAACAAAAATGTTCAAAAGCTTATAGTTTTATTTAGTTTGTTAGATACAATTTATTATTTTAAAGCCCTAATAGTATTTAACAATGTCTGTACAGCCAATTTAAATAACAAACTCGTGTAATAAATTGGTTACTTTTGATAGTTAATGTTAGTCATTTAGATAAACTTGCTATCTCTAAACAAAACGCATAATTAAAGTTTCAGAGATCCACTCAAGATAATAAATTGGTAATAAATAAAATAGAACTTGGTATGAAAAAATAAAATTCATATCATGATATTGTATTCGGGTCAGTCCGCGGTAATTACAACCACAACACCAAAGAAATGTAATGCGAAAATGAATGCTAAAATGGATGCGTTACAGAATATTTACCTAATATTTAGAAAAAATTAAATAATTAATATTTAGAATATCATCTTTCATATGATCCAACAAAAAAATCTGATTTTTCTTACTCATTTTCATAATATTTTACATCATCATCATCATCATCAGCCTATGGCAATCCACTGCTGGACATAGGCCTCCCCTAATAGCGCCATTGCGCCCTATCCTGAGCTCGATTCATCCAGCTTCTACCAGCAGCCTTTCGCAGATCGTCACTCCACCTGGCCGGAGGGCGTCCTACACGTTTGTCGAGCCGCGGTCTCCAACCAAGAACTCGTTTACCCCAACGGTTATCGGTTCTTCGGCAGATATGGCCAGCCCATTGCCACTTCAGCTTGCTAATTCTCTGAGCTATGTCGACAACTTTAGTTCTATGTCGAATATACTCGTTACGGATTTTATCCTTCAGAGAAATTCCGAGCATAGCCCGTTCCATAGCTCGCTGAGCGACTTTAAACTGGTGGACTAGCCGTACTG
Organism: Horisme vitalbata; assembly: GCA_951804965.1. NCBI lineage: Eukaryota > Metazoa > Arthropoda > Insecta > Lepidoptera > Geometridae > Horisme > Horisme vitalbata. The sequence goes on from OX638099.1 coordinate 783,595, forward strand.
TGAGTATTATTCATTAGGGGGTTTATGCCCATAATCCCCACGCTGGGCAAGCGGGTTGGGGATCGCAGGGCACACCTTCTCGCACCGCCGACGCTGCCGCCCATCAGCGGCCAGGGGATTTATCTGTGCCGATGTAGGCTGCGCTATGCCGCAATCAGCCGGCCGCCAGAGCCTCGTCCGTTATTTAGCAGGGTGCACCACGTGCAGGTGAGGTTGGCTTGGGTACCGAAGATAAAAGTTGGAACCCCGTACACCCCCCATATACATATTTTGTATATGTATGTACATATTTTACATCAAACCTAGAGAAGGTTAAGCTAGTAATGGTATAAAAAATATATAAAAAGTTTGCAACACTTTTTTGTGTCTTATTCACACTGCCAGCGCTCTTTTTCCATTGCTATTGGAAGCTACAACTTTTGATAATTTATCGTAAAAAACCAACTTTAGTGCTGGTGATTTAATTTTTTTTTTCATCAAGTACTTCGGTCATACCCGTATCCTAATATACATAATTATACAAATTTATTCATAATGAACTATATCACCTTTTATACTGTACCAACTTCCCAAAAGTAACGATAATCTACGGTCTAAAGATCGAATTTAAAAGACATAAACTATATTTTACCAAAACTAGAAATCATAAAATAATGATTACAAAGACATAAATTATATAGTCTAAGGGACGCAATATATCTAATATCTCACCAGCAGACTTATGTGTGCAATTTATGGGTCCGACACAACACACGCTTATTTCACGGCTCAGAGGTCCACCATATAAAAATACAAGTATCTAAGACTTTTAGCTACTCAAACGTTGGTCGTGAAATATGATTAAGACATGTGACTTCAGTTTGTGATTAGCCTACCCGGAAATTTATTTGAGGATGGTGCAAGAGCTTTTAAAATTCTATTAGCGGAAACCTGTAATAATAAGCCATCTATTTTTTATAAGTTCTGCTAGTGTATTTATTTAGTACTGTTGGTTTTCCTTAAATAAATTCTTCTTCTTCTTCTTCTTAAATAAATAAAAGGCCTTTTAAAAGTAAACTACCGGCTCTCCCACACAACGCGTTATCAGTCGATAATAACGGATAAGTTATTGCGATAATGCATCCCGATTCCCTTAACATAACTGCGTTTTTATCGTCCGCATTTCTATTTCGTATATGTTTTTGTGAGGTTTTTCTGTAACGCTTTATTATTTGTCGATAATATCGGGTGCGTTAATGCTGGATCGCAAGTGTCTCAATACAAATGTTCTAAGAACTCATATCGGAATATCTCAGCAGTTTGTAACTTTACTACTCGTGCTACCTACCCATTATGTTATTAATATAATTTTAGCTCTTGTCGTTGTAGTGATGCAGTTCTCTCCACTTCGCTCTTTCCTCTCTTTTCTTTTATCACTTATAAGGAAGTGAAAGAGACCTACTAAGTAGGTACTTATGTATAAATGGATTTTCACTCTTACTTTTAGTACTACGTGATAGATTTTCAGATAAGTTTTTTATTGGATTATCACCACACCACACCAGCCTATATCAGTCCACTGCTGGACATAGGCCTCCCCTAATAAAGGGGGATATGCCCATAATCCCCACGCTGGGCATGCGGGTTGGGGATCGCAGAGCGCAGCTTCTCGCACCACCGACGCTGCTGCCCGTCGGTGGCCAGGGGATTTAGCTGTGCCGAAGGCTGTGCTATGCCGCATTCAGCCGGCCGCCAGAGCCCCGTTCGTTGTTTAGCAGGGTGCACCACGAGCAGGTGAGGTTGGCTTAGGTTCCAAAGATGGAGGTTGGAACCCCGTACACCTATTTGGTTATTGGATTATCGCACAACAAAAATTTTGCTATAAGTTAAAATGATTCGTTATTTCACAAAGATTAAATTTAAAATTGACTGTGATCTTTGCATCGGAATAACGAGCAATCGGTTGGAATTCTTGGTAACGGAATATCCAGGTAAGGCCGTTTTGCTCTCAGAGCATTTTAAATTACAGTCGATGTGCACCCAAGAACATAGTAACATAGCTTCCAAAACCTCCTGATCAGAAATGATTTTGTGTCCGTTTCACATATAACATTTACAGCATTTATATCGTATCTGAAAATTTACAAGGAAATAAACATTTCACTTACAATACACTTTTGTGCTACAAAATATTGTTCAATGAAAATATTTCTCATGCTGGATACCGGAACGGACGGTTCAAATCCCAAGAATTCAAAAATAGAATCAAAAAATGGACTTTGCCGCGAACGAGAACTCTTTGAAAGATAAAATCCTCGGTTGGGAATACGAGGAACAATCCTCATTGGCACGGTATAGATATGCTCTGAGAAACAGTAAAAACACGGCAATAACTTATTACTGAAATAAATAAAATATATACGGGGTTTTAATCATCCGAAAACAATAAATAAATAAATAATAAATAAATAATGCGGGACGTAATCACACAGCATCATGTTGCCCCAAACTAAGCAGAGCTTGTATTATGGGAACCACATGATTGATATACTACACATATATTTTTTTTTTGTAAATACATACATATCATACATAGAAAACACCCAGACCCGAGACAAATATCTACAGAATATGCAAACATTTGTCCCGCAGCGGGAATCGAACCCGCAACCTTCTGCGTCTCAGGCGGACCTTCGCCCACTGCGCCACAGAGGCCGTCATAACAATGATAGGAATACAGGGTAGATATAATTAATTGTAAACTAATTAATAATTTATAACTTTGTACAAGTTTCTTCATAACACACTAATCAATTAAGAAATAATGATAATATACATTTCACTGTGCCTAGAAATTTGCCTCGCTTCTTCTTGAGAAATACTTTTACTTTAAAAACAATAACAACAAATCTTGGTAATATTTCTCCCCTTAACCGTATATTAAAATCATATTATAACATAAATAATACAGATATTGATATCTTCCTTAGTTTCTTAGTTTAAAGAAGAAAATTAAAACAAGCTATGAGCTAGTCTCAGCTGAATAGTATTAAGTTGCCTTGATCTCATCTAGTTATTAAGTGCCTAATTTCTTTCTATGTTTGCAATGCTAAGTTGTATGCTAGTTAGTACATATCTACAGACTTGAGTATTTTTAAACTTACTTATATAAATAGTAAAAATATTTGGTAAACGCCTGTAATGGCAATGTCTCACTGTCCATTAATATTTGTTATAGATTTTACTGTTCTTTAATGTGAATTCTCGTTGGTGTATCTAACAATAAATAAATAAATAAATGAATAAATAAACAGTAAATAATAAACAAAAAGTAATTCTAGTTGTCCTGATACAGGTGTTGTTGTTGTTGCTTTTGTAAGTAACATTTTAGCTTAAAAATTCGAGGATTAAGTCCATTAGCTATAATTAAAAAAAGCAAAGGACAATGCTGTCTGACGTATGGCGCTCGGTACCAAGACTAAAGTGAGTGCGTCAAAACGAAACCAATAAGTTTTTAGTCGATTCTACTGTCTAAATAATAAAAAAATGAGGGTTGATTCCATAGTAACAGTATATATCAAAGGTTGGTGCCATAGTAACAATGGTTGTTGCAGTCTAATGGTGGCGTACGGCGGAAACCAAATCAACAAAATATATTTTTTACTTGATTATTAATCCCGTCGATGCGTAAAACTAAAGAAAAAATTTATGTAATTTATAAAATATAATAAATTTTAAGGGATACGTTTGGTTTTGACGCAATTGGTACGGGTTCTCAGCATTCTCCTTTAATATTTTCAGTTTATGGAGGTAGATACTGTTACTAATAGGTTTTTTACTGTGCTACGTGTTAAGGCCACAGTAAAGATAGTGCAGTAAAGCTTAGTTAGATGCTAGACCAACTATTATAAAGAAAACTTTAGTCTTTGTCTCGGTATCTAAATCTTACAACAGAGGATCGTTGAACTACTGCAGTATTTATTAACTGTGAACTCAGTTCGAATATTACATACTAGCTTTTACCTATGACTTTGCCACTAAAAAATTACTAAGTATTTTGTGCATACTGCTTATAACTATTAAAAAGTTACATAATATACATAATTGTTGAAAATAAATAAATTAAATTGAGAAATATTTATACCCTCTGCTGGGTAAAGGCCTCCCTTAGCTTTTGCAAGTTTCCTCTGTCCTGTGCCTGGCTCATCCAGGTTTGCCCAGTGACTTTTGAAATATCGTCGATCTTAGGGCCATATTTCACCAAGACACCGTGGCGGCGCAACCAGTCGCCGCTACGAAACACAGCTCTATAGAGAGTTACTCACCTGGTGTCCGTTTGGTGCGCTACCAATTGGCGGCGCGACCAGCTCGGACGTGTGCATAGAATGTTACTGGTCAAAACGCCAGCTGGTCGCGCCACCACTAATAATTACTATAACGCTGTATGGCATCTCACTCGGCCGCGAGTTCGGTCGCCAGTGACCCAACCTCATTGCTCCATTTTGATACTGTCACCTTACAACTTACAACACTCGAAGGTCCTTTTTGATACTGAGTCAGTGTGGTATAGCGACTCTAGTGTCTAAATGGTGTTTATTTTGGTAGATTACGAACACCACGGTAGCGTGGTTGCGCCCCATGGTGTCCCGGTCAAATATAGCCCTTACACGCTGGCGGACAGCGGGAGCTCTTTGGCTTTTTCGACCTCAGCCACCACTAGGTCAATGTTTTACTACACCGGCCATCACCACGTATTGCCAGGTGTCCTGCCCAACTCCACTCGTACGATTCACACCAACCGGCGCGCGTCAGAGAGCATCAAAGCGCATATTAAAACTTGCTAGAGGAAATTGAAACATCCACACAGCAGTTAAGTTCCTTTTTTGCATGCAATATCTACTTACGGATCTATATAGGTCAGTCTTTGACAACAATACATAGATATATATCTACATACTAGTACTACATAATACATAATTAGTGTTTACAGTTAAGGTTTTATAGATATTGTTGTGTTTTTTCTTTTATATGTATGGACTAATTTAGAATAAGTGAGGAAAAAATATATATTGTGTACCTATGCGTATAAATGTCCAACATTTTATTTATTTATATGTATACTAGATGCAAAAGGGCATACTAGTCCCAAGTTAATTGGGTTATCCCCGGTCGACAGAATTGGGTCTTGGGTCCTTGGCTCATAATTAAGAGAATAGCTCAATGATGAAGATGGCTAAAAATAATACTAATTAAACTCAAAAAATAATTTCGAGAAAGAACAAACTTTTTTTTATATTTCCCTAAATTGCCTCAACTTACCACAGAGCTATTTATAATTCGCTGCCATACTCAGAGATGTTGCTTAACGTAATGGACATAACTCTGTAAGTGGATTGAATTATTATAAAAAACCTGACTTACTTGACATTTTTGACATTATTTTAAGTTGACTATTTAAAATATGTTCATTTTACTAACTAGTGGGCAATTAGTTTTGTAGTAAAATGGATAATTTTCATAAATTATTTTGTAACAGCTCAGAGAAGAGCTCCAACTAATTTGCTGTGCCCACACTGAGAGCGTACTTGTAATTCTAACTAATTTATGTTACATAGATCTAAGCAACCAATTCAATGTACTTGTATGCAATAAATATAAATTAATATGGATTTCGATGCATTATTTTCTTCGCAAGACGAATACGCTATGATAATATTCTTTGAATGATTTATTATTTTTATTTTATTAAGAATAAGAATAAGAATAATTTATTTTCATAAAATTTATACTAAAATTTATTTTGTAACTTAAATATGTAGGTACCTATTTATGTATTTGGAGATGACATAGGTGGTTATAAAACCAAACCCTCCGTACTAGATTGAACTTTGTTACGGCAGGGAAAGCTTTAAACTCCTATATTTTGTAAGTGAGTCAGTCAGCTTTTGTTGGAATTTAATTACTTTCATAGTTTTAAAACTATTTGTAGGAGTAAGGATGTCTTCTTATTTTTATTCGTTCAATGAATCGACGCCGAGTGCGGCCGAAACTTGAAATAATTAAACTCGCGAATTTTTGTTCCGGAATTAATTACACATTTACGTTAATGTGGAAAGTGTTCGGCGAAAATTAAGTTTCGGGATGGCGGGATACTGTCTACTTTTAATTAAGATATTTTTTAGATAAGAAAATAGCTTATTTACAAACAGTTTGCCAAGTTTCAGAGCCAAAGGGAAACAAAGATGGTACTCACATTACCTGGAAAATTTGTGTTATTAATGCTGTGTTCTTCAATCTCTTATCCGCAAGCCTAGCGCGGGGATCGTGGGCATTATGTCCCTATATTAGTAATGAGATATGTCCAGCAAAGAACTGATATAGGCTGATGTTGTGTTTTGGTTTAGCTGCTATCTCTTAGGCTATGGCAAGATGGCCGTCTGAACGCGTTACCTCACCGGAAAATATCTGAAAAGAAACACAAAGAACAATTTAATCTCAACTATTTATCTTGGAGTCTTTTTCTTACGGAAATTTTCGCTCTTTTACGGAAAATAAAGATAATGCAAAACAAACTCAAATTCTAAATAAGCAGTTGGGTTTTGATAGGTAATGAGCTGGCTTACTTTCAGAAAATATCTACATCTTTTGTAGGTTTTTACTAAAATATATTATCAAGAAATATGATAAAATAATAATAAATAATGCTGGACTATCACACAGCATCATGTAGCCCCAAACTAATCAGAGTGTTATGGGAACCACATGATTGATATATTATATTATATACATTTTTTTTGTAAATTGCTACAATACATAAAAAACACCCAGACCCGAGACAAATATCTACAGAACATGTAAACATTTGTCCCGCAGCGGGAATCGAACCCGCAACTTTCTGCATCTCAGGTGGACTTCGCCCACTGCGCCACAGAGGTCGTCAAAGGTATCAAAAATATTTCTGTTTTCTGAATCTTTCGTGTTAACAGAACAGACTTAATTGACTATTAAGAATGAAAGAATCTAACAAAAATAATCATTTTCTCTGCATTTATTTATAACTTAACTATCTTCAACCAATAACAAAACCACAAAAATTCGATGTTTGTGGTTTTTTCTCTCAACATAAGGGATTTAATGAGCAAAATCACTCAATTTGCGATAAATTGAACTTGAAATAAATTAAATTATTTCTCAAACTGTAAATTGGATCAGAATATCAGGTTTCATTATAATTTGACAATATTCCGAGGGTCTAGTTCTCAGGTCTACTCTAGATATTAATAAAGTGGACGAAATTAAACACCAAATTAGGCCGAAATAGGAATAGTTTCAAAATCAAATCAAGTACCCTCTCAAGTAGAGATCTAGTCCACGCGCCCGTACACCCTTTTTACGCAATACATTTAATACACACTAATACAGGCCTTTCTTTAGAAAAAACTACAAATATCCGATTGATTTTTAATCAGAAAAATATCGAAGACCTTTTCTATAGACAATAGACAAACATTTATTTACCACTTGGCATACAATACATACAACAACCTATGAAAGTAGTTAAATAGTAGGTAAACAGTATCGTCCTTGCAGGTAATTGTGTGCCAAATCAGCAAAAAGGCCTCGACTCGGCATTAATGCCTTTTCTCATCTTTCCTTTGATAAGGTTGGGTTAGTTCTGAGAGGTGATGGTCAAACCTAGACTAGGCGAGGATCTAACCATGTCCCATACACCAGCGTCCCGGTCAATGAGTAAAAGTTGCCATGTGATATTGATTATTATCATCTAGACTCGTCTAGTTCAGACCTTAGTTTTCAAGTAGCGGCATGTCATCTTGTGGCGTTATCATGTTGTAGCGTTTTTTCACAAAAACCAAAATCAATAAATAAAGTCAGAATTAACATCAAAGCTTTTTAGATCCTCGATTTTTTTGAAATCCGTTGGTAAATAAAGTGGAACAAAAACTAACGGATTCGATTCGGTAACTTTTCGAACGTTTGTTAATAGCCCGGGACGCGCTCTATGCAAACTTGCAAATGTACAAAAAACCTACTTTTTGCAACAAGAACTGAATTAAGCTAGTTCATTAATCTTTCCGCATATTAATGAGGGTATTTTAATTTTAATTCAGTTAATGGACTTTACTCGAAGTTTCCTAAAGCCGTTCGTAAAAAGCGGTTTGCGGTTAGCGTTACATAAGTTGGAATTTAAGCTTAACAGTGAACGAATAGAGTTGGTTTTATTAGCTTTTGTTAAATATTTACTTATTTTTATACTAGCCATCTATATCCCACTGCTGAGCAAAGGCCTCCCCCTATTCTCTCCAGACATCGCGATCCTTCTACCCAATTTATTATAAATTTATCAAATTCGTCCCACCATCTTTGTTTCGTTTACTAAGATATTTTGTGAAAAATTATCTGAGTAGAAAACATTGTTTTTCTGTATAATATTAACACATTTATGTACGCTGAGGCGCCGCATCGGAGCGCAGCGCAGCGCGTCGCAGCGCGTCGCAGCGGATGCGCGGGCACGCGCCGGCAGCCAACCAGAGCCGCCTAAAATCTGACTGGAGACTGACGGACGCGTCGGGCCGAAACAGTAGCCGCGAGTATCCGCGAGCAACCGAGAGCAGCCGGCCGTGTACGCGAGTAGGTCGCGGAGTTCGAGCGCAGCCGGTCGGCGTGACAAAGCTGCGTAAATAGCATTCAAATAAGGAACGTAACTGCTTTGTTGATGTTTCAATTTCCTCTAGTAATGTTTTAAAATGTTCTCCAACGCGCGCCGGTAATGTGAATCGTACATAATGTTTCAGACTACTCAGAGTTAAACTAATTCATCATAATCATCCTTCACATCCCGACGTTATCCACTGCTGGATATAGGCCTCCCGAAGTTTGTCTCGTGCTAGTTGCATAAACGAATGCCTGACAACTAGTACTATGTCATCGACCTATCTCGCTTCTGGTCTTCCGACGCTTTTTTTGCCTATCCTAGGCCACTATTCAGTCAATGTCCTGCTCCACCTGTCATCACCACGCCTCGCAATGTGTCCCGCCCATCCCCACTTCCATAAGTCGATTTCCAATGTCCTATACTTTTGTCCGTTTTCGGATCTCGACTATGGGGCTCGATCTACAAGTTTGAGGCCAAGCGTAAACTACTTAGTCCTAGTTAAGTTTCAGTAGTTATTTAAATATTCACAAAATGCAGTACGCATCATGTAAAAAGAACGCTGGAAAAAGTGTGCATGGGTAAATACAGTTTTTTTTTTATGGTACTTGAAGATGCAATAAGCACATGGCCTAGCTGATGTTAAGTGGTAACTATTACTTATCACAAAGCATTGCATCGTAGATCACGTTTTTTGGAATGTGCTCTACCATGCAACGCCCTTCGTCCATCAACTTGAGGTCATCATCATTTATTTTATTTTTATTTTTATTTTTATTTATTCAGGAAACAAACAGAACAATAAAACTTATAAACTAAAAGTATTATTATTATTATCATCATCATCATCAGCCTATAGCAGTCCACTGCTGGACATAGGCCTCCCCTAATGAGCGCCATTGCGCCCTATCCTGAGCTCGACGCATCCAGCTTCTACCAGCAGCCTTTCGCAGATCGTCACCCCACCTGGCCGGAGGGCGTCCTAGACTACGTTTGCCGAGCCGCGGTCTCCACTCAAGAACTCGTTTACCCCAACGGTTATCGGTTCTTCGGCAGATATGGCCAGCCCACTGCCACTTCAGCTTGCTAATTCTCTGAGCTATGTCGACAACTTTAGTTCTATGTCGGATAAACTCGTTACGGATTTTATCCTTCAGAGAAACCCCGAGCATAGTTCGTTCCATAGCTCGCTGAGCGACTTTAAACTGGTGGACTAGCCGTACTGTGAGTGTCCACGTTTCGGCTCCGTATGTCATGACTGGTAGGACGCACTGATTGAAAACTTTCGTTTTCAAACATTGCGGTATAGGTGACGAGAAAACTCGACGTAGTTTTCCAAATGCCGCCCAACCCAGCTGAATCCTCCTCTTGGCCTCCTTCTCGAAGTTGTTTCTACCCAACTGCAATATCTGCCCGAGCAACTTGAGGTATCAAGATGATAAGCCTCATGTGCCTGTAATATCACCGACATCCACATTCCCCTTCAAACCAAAATACAGCAGAGCTGCTTCACGGCAGAAATAGACATGGTGGCAGTACTTCCCCGGACGAGCCCTTCACAAAGAACTCTCTACTTCTAAAACCGATGTATCGCCTAATGAGCAGCTTACCGCCAACGTTTTTTTTACGTAACGCGACCTCTATCACTGAAATTGGTGGCAAAAATATAGTTGGCAATATTGTTGGAGTAATAATAGTTTCTATATATGGGCCGGATTGTACTAGGAATGGTCGAATCATTTACTGAGCCTTATTTTAGAGGGACATAGTTCCGCAGTGACTGTTGTACACACTCTTGGTCCAAATTCAATATCTTCTCTATGTATCAGAAGCTATTAAAGCACCACATAGCATCTTGACCAATTACAAGTCTACAGTTCTGGTTCCCAACCCGCACTGAGCAGTAACGAGGGCGTCAAACCCTAGTTTCACAATTATTATATATGGTCAAATTTGGCTAGGTTACTCAAATTACCTTTGGCTAGACCAACCCTTCAAAGGTTGATAAGTTATAGGTTTGATACCTTGAGGTACTTACTTGAGTAGGCGCCCACTAGAATGAGAGTTATTTGACCTTAATAATATGGGTGGTCGTACAGTTATGAAGACTTTCGTAATTTTATAATTATGCAACACATTATAATAAAATTAAGATTTTTATGTATCGCAAAAATTTTGACTCAAGCGGGATATATAAACATCTTCCATTTTCCCGAAAGTTAGGGCTAACACTTAAAATACAAAAAATCATTGAATAAAAAAAAAATGCAGGACGTAATCACTAGCATCATGTAGCCCCAAACTAAGCAGAGCTTGTATCATGGGAACCACATGATTGATATACTACACATATAATTATTTTTTGTAAATACTTACATATCATAGAAAACACCCAGACCCGAGACAAATATCTACAGAACATGCAAACATTTGGAATCAAACCCGCAACCTTCTGTGTCTCAGGTGGACCTTCGCCCACTGCGCCACAGAGGTCGTCCTAATTAGTTTAAACTTATCTTTATCTATATCAATAAAATATTATACAGATATGTATATGGATGTCCATGCTATTCATGTTGCCGAAATGAAGATGCTAAGGAGAATGCCAATGTGGAGTTACCAGGCGTAGAGACATGGTGGCATGCAATGTTTCCGATGCAGATGTCGAAGATAGAGAGAAGTGGAAGAAAAGTTGTAGGAAGACTGACCCCATCATCATGTGGGATATCTAGCCAGGAAGAGAAATAGAGAGTTATTAAACAGATATTATGTAAAAATGCTATATTTAACTCATAAAATCAGAACTTCAGTATACTAAAATTGATCAAGCGGTATTTAATATCTGTTTCGCGGAAAAGATAAAATCAAAATAGTAACTTGTTTGATTTTTTAAACAAAAAAAACACCAAAACCAAGAACAGTAAGTGTACTTTATAATACAGTTTATTGACAACTGAATAAATTAAAAACCAAATGCGGAACCAAACTAAGCAGAGTCTGTATAATGGGAACCACATGACTGATATACTACTTATTCGTTAAGTTTAATAAGTGGTTGCACAGGTCACAGTGACCTCTGACTAACTGGAGTAATGATTTGAGAAAGGACGCTGGATCAATAATTTTGGTCTGGGTCTAGGTAAGTAAGCGGTGACCTTAATATAGAATACAGACTTAAAAACCAATTTACATAAGAAATACGTAATGGATTGAAATGGTAACTTTAGTCTGAGTGCCTGTAATTCAAGCGCCCATTTTCCTATTGTATAATAACGTATTTTTTTACAAAATTATTATTACAAGATAGCATTTTTAAATTTATTCTATTTTTTAAGTTTACTGGCGGCCTAGACATGCCCCGACTTCGCATGGGAACAATGTACTAAATATGGTGTAAAAAATTTAAAAACTCGCTTTTTTTCTTTGAATTCAAGAATTTGCATGTATATTGTATGCATGAAAACCTTTAAAATGATATTTTATTGTCAAAATACATGAAAATAAAAAAAAAATAAAAAAATCCATTGCGTAGCTTATAAAAACAAGGTGCGTAAAAAAACAATTATAAAAGGTATATTGTTTAACTTTAGAGACAGAGACAATTAGTTAACTAATGGTTTTTGGAGGTAGTAGAGTTCTTTGTGAAGGGCTCGTCCGGGGAAGTAGTGCCACCATGCCTATTTCTGCCGTGAAGCAGCTGTGCTGTGTTTCGGTTTGAAGGGTGTGGGTGCCGGTGAAATTACAGGCACAAGAGGCTTATCATCTTCATGCCTCAAGTTGATGGACGTAGGGTGTCGCATCGTAGAGCACGTTCCGGAAAAAATTGATCTACGATGCAATGCTTTGTGATAGGTAATGGTTACCACTTAACATCAACTTAGTATTCCTATCGCTAGTCAATGGCATCGCGGTTTTATTCAGAGTATCTTTAAAACAAAAAAGATTACTCGGATAATATTGTGTTCCGCGTATGGCAACACCCTAAATGTCACTGATTTAGAGCTGAACCCGGATGGTCTACCTGCTCACAAGCACTAACCCATTATGCTTGGGATCGGCTTACAGCTGATACTGGGTTGGGAGGGTGTTTATATTTCAGATCAACATTCATAAAATTACAATTGGACTTCACTTAGGTAAGTTAGTCCAATTTTCAATTTTATTTCATGTTGATCTGAAATATAAATTGATTTACAGTGTAGTTGTTCAGAGTCAAGACTGCATAATGGGTTTTTCCATCAGAGTTGGGTACTAACAAGTTATTATATTTATTAATAACAAGGCGAAACATTCGTTTATTAATAAGTAATAAGGTTTTGAGCGATTTTAGCTAATTTTATCTTAATAAGGTAACCCAAACATAATACCTACAAGGGTTGTAACAATCTATGTTCAAGTTTAGAAAGTAAGTTATATTTGCATAAATATTAAATCCACCAAACTATTCAATTATTGAATAGTAACTATAATTTAATTAGTATTTATTATTATACCGGTGAGATCTACCTATTCATAAAATACCTAAGTAGTAAGGTACTTATTCATTTTATAAGTATGTAATAATATACAATGTCTTAGAGAAAGTAGGAATGTATCCTAATCACAGTTTGACCATAGTGAAGGTAGTTAATGTATACTTATTTATTACTAATTAATTGATCTTATAGTTATTCACCCAAATTAAAAAATAACAAAGCTGAACAAAGTAATGTACAATGATTGTTGACCTGGTTAGGTAAGTTATAAAACTTTGCCAAGGTCAAAGAACTCTCAGACCAGCCAGCTGTTTTCCATACATAGACACTCTGTTTTAATATTAACTGGTGAGGTGATGAGGTAATTCATAATAATTCATAATTCATTTATATTATAGGTAGCTGAGTGTCAAGTATTATGTTCTGTAAACTTGTATAATATAAATTCAACTCTTAATAAGTGTGTTTTTTAAACACCTCTATGATTGATGATTCCACATCTCTTATGGGAGATGTGTTATGGATTAAGTCTTTAAGTATGCTGGCTGAGTATTTTAAGAATCTTAAAGAATTGGATACTGTTATCTTATCAAGCTTAATAAAGGTAATGGTTTGTACCCGCTGGGCAGTCGCCAAGGTTAGTCAGGTTGGTAAATTTGGCTAGATAATTCAATACAAGACATGGGTATATGGTGGGCCATGTGCTTGTTCCATCTTCAAATAGTATTAAAAAAAAACCAATTGATTTTATTTCTTTAAAAAGAAGGTAAGTACCCACTTTTCTGCTGCTACCTAAATAAAATACTAGGTGTCTAGTAGGTACCTACTCACAAAATAACTGGCCTCTTCGTAAGCTCGCATAGTTGAAACTTAAGAAGCTTAGCACTTTGCAAATTAGGCGAGATGCCGTTGCTACAAGTTATTAAATTTACGATGAACTTTGTCACAGAAAATGTAAAGTACCGAAACCCTTTATTTCAGTAAAATTTAATTTCCGTTGTACCCTTAATGGGAAAATTGGACTCTGGACAAGAGGAATACAAATGTCATTATAGGTAATGTATTAGTTAATGCTGGGCACAATCACACAGCATTATATGGCCCCAAACTGAACAGAGCTTGTAGTGACGCATATGGTAAGTTTATTTATTACAAGTACATTGGTTGTTTACTATTTTTTTTAATGCTAAAACTGGCAGACGAACCGACGGGCCACCTGATGGAAAGTAGTCACCGTCGCATATTGACACTATTTGACTAGGATTACTGTAATCGACCAATTTAAGTTGCACGATGAGTCGTACGATTCCCACCTACCGGCGCGCGTCGTAGAGCATCGAAGCGCATTTCTATATATTTGCAATAAGGAACTTAACTGCTTTCCTCTAGCATGTTTTAAAATGCGCTTCGATGCTCTCCGACGCGCGCCGGTATGCGTGAAGTGTGAAAGGCTATTTTTGTGCTCTTCGATCTTCAACCCGCATGTCACCGTTGTTGCTGTGGGCACTGCGACAAACCCTACGGGTTTTTACAGTGTACATTGTTGAAAATAGTATTCAGTTTTGAAGAATAAAATTACATACATATATACCATGGACATTATAGGCATTTCCTTCTTAGTAGGGCAAGTGATTTTGTTGTTGAATTCAAATTATATTTTCATACAACCACCTAACTAAGCCTAAAATTTTGCACTATTTATTTAACCATTACATTGGAGTACCTATCAAATTCGATTCTAAATACCTTGAACAATAGATGAAAATTTTGATGCTTTCAAAATTGAACTCAGCAAGGCTACGCAAATAAACCCAAATAAAACACTTATTAAAGTCGTTTCGAATCCTAATAACCCTGAAAATACCTTAATATTTTCCATTCCAATGTCCATTTGTACGATTAATCCGTACACGCCGTACAATTCCATCTGCGAATGAGCCTTGATGGAAATTAAAAAGGTTCTTTTAAAGGTTTTAACGAACCGTCCAATTTTAACATTCATTCCATACGATTGTCCATGAACTGACGTTTAATTTTGTACAGATGAGGTAATTTACAAGCCAAACTGATAAAAATAAATTATTTATTTACATTTAAATTATGTGATTAAAATTAAATTGTGGAGCCGTGGTGGCCTAGTGGGATGTACCCCGACATAAGATCTTGAGGTTGTGGGTTCGAATCCCAGCCGTGCACCAATGGATTTATCGTTTCGAAAAATTTATGTGCGCATTACCACGAGCTCGAAACGGTGAAGGAAAACATCGTGAGGAAACCAGCACGCCCTCGAACTAACAAGTTCGAAAAGTGTGTGAAAGAAAGAAAAATCATTTATTTGTGAACAACATTGACAAGGAAACTTACATAAAGAAAGAAAAACATACTTACACAAAAATACCCAACAAAAGTATGTGCTAGGTTAGTGTTTCAATAATAAGCGGCGATGGGCTTGCAACCTGTCACGTGGAATGCTAGCTGCTTGCAAAAAGTGGGTATGTATCGAACGTAATGTTTGGACTTGCCTCTGACTACCCCGTTAAGGTATCCTCAATAGATTTGCGTACTGAGCAATATCTGAAGATATCGTACGACGTCGCAATCACTATAATAGATCTTCATGGCCGCAGTGATATGAAAGTAATAACGACCTCTGTGGCGCAGTGAGCGAAGGCCCGCCTGAGACGCAGAAGGTTGCGGGTTCGATTCCCGCCACGATCCAAATGTTTGTACGTTCTGCAAATATTTATTTCGGGTCTAGGTGTTTTCTATGTACAAGTAAGTATTTACAAAATATCTACGTAGTTTATCCTTCATGTGATTCCCATAATACAAGCTCTGCTTATTTTGGGGCTACAAGATGCTGTGTGATAGTGTCATAAATAAATAAATTGATCCTCCTACACGCCACCACACACCACAGCAGCCTATATCAGTTCTCTGCTGGACATAGGCCTCCCCTAATAAAGGGGGAAATGCCCATAATCCCCACGCTAGGCATGCGGGTTAGGGATCGCAGGGCATAGCTTCTCGCACCACCAACGCTGCTGCCCGTCGGTGGCCAAGGCATTTAGCTGTGCCGGTTTAGGCTGTGCTATGCCGCAATCAGCCGGCCGCAGAGCCCCGTTCGTTGTTTAGCAGGATGCACCACGTGCTGGTGAGGTTGGCTTGGGATTGGATGATGGAGGTTGGAACCCCTTACACCCTGAGCCGTCTGCTTGTCTCAAATTGGAATGGATGGTGGGATCAGTTCATGTAGATCCTGAAAACATTCACTGAAATGTAGATAATACAATATGGATTAGCAAGCAACCTTACGGTGGTATTCGAGACCTTGGATCTTCGTCTTCGAAAGGTACTTCTCACCAAATGAGTCTAAAGGCTCTTCGTTCAATCAAGTCCAGCACTCAAAGCTGGTATTGAGCTGAGCTATCCCAAACGTGGCAACAATACTCCATACCTGATGATAACCTGGGCTTGATAAAGTGAAAGAAGCTGTTCCGGTGTGAAGTAACGTTTAACCTTGTTTAGGATTCCTAGCTTCATGGCGGCTGTTTTAGCCTTGGACTCGATGAACGTACCAAAGTTGAGAGTTGCCCATTTAAACAAGCACCTCATTTGTTAAATTTAACAAGCTTATACTTTTGTATGATGACATTGTAATTCTGGTGGTTTTGTAAGAACTTTTAACGAGATAAAACTTTTTATGTAAACTGATGGTTAATTTTTTATGCTAAGATCCAAACTAACATTTTATAAGGTATGTAAGGTATGTACGGAGCGAACTTTGCGAGTTCTCCACAAGATAATTAGAAGTAAAATGTTTTTTTGTTTCAAGTCTTTAAAAAATGGTTAAGGCGTGTTCAGACGCCCCGCGCCGACTACGCACACGCGTCGTGCCTGCTCCAAAATCTGTGTATGCATCGCGCAAGCCTCGAGAACGCCTCACGTACGCCTCGCAACCGCTTTTACTAATAGTACTAGATTACTTCATTCATGAGCGCGAGGCGAGCGCGAGGCGTTTGCGGTTAGACTTCGATAAATGCGATTTGAAATCTATTAATGTGTCATAAGACTCAAATTTCAAAGTGGATTCTAACGCTTGGCGGGCGCGTGTCGTCTGAACGCACCATTAGTGTTGTTTATCGTGCCCGTAGCTCGGCCGTCTGTAGACCCTGTACCCTAATTGAAACAACGGAACGCCTCTCAAATTGCTATTAATTTCCACTTGTTTTGTAAACGAACCTTGTTGGTGTAACCTCATTTATTTCTGGTTTTACTCGCCAGCTTTTTCATTAGACTTGTACTTGGTACATTCCGTTTTAATCTTTGTAATTATATTGCTGTACAAAAATTACAAGCATTGTTCATCTGATTTGAAGGTTCGAGTTCGCTAGACATTGAGCGCTATTCGATTGGAACAGTTCGGATACGGTTATGGCCTGGCAATGGCGTGTCAAATATCTAAATTTATATGGTTATATTATGTATATTTACATTCCGTGAGTCAGTGCATAGTTAAAGGCCATCGAGATAATTATACCCCTAGAACCACAAACGTGGAAAAAAGTGTCTGCGCCAAAACTCGGCGCGCGCTGTCAAATGAGCCGACTTTAAACACTTTTTAAGCGACATAAGATCTAAATTAGAGCAAATTTGGCATTTTTATTTTGATTTGCCAGTTTTCACATGAAGATTGTAACACTATAGTAGTGGGTATATCACAATGGTAAAGGCTAACATTCACACGCGCACCCATACGCTGGATTTCTCACTGAGGACAATTACTCCGCGGAAATATCTACGTGTGTTCGTGATTCGGCATGTGGCTCACGCATAAATACAACTACTAAGGTGATTTTAGTGCGTTTTGAAGTGTGTGACTGATGACGAATTTGTTCACTTACTTGTAAGGGCAAGGCCACACTGCGTTCCTGCGACGCAAGTACACAACGTAAAAACGACGTTATGGCCTCACCGTAAGAAGCGGCGTACAGCCCGACTTAAGAAAACGTTAACTTATAGACGATTTTATCGCCTCTCAAAACGATAGATGATACAACGACACTTTTCGTTTACACTAACGATACATTATTGACACGACATCATTTTCAATCATTTGCTCTCGTTATCCATATGATAAACTATTGTAAACTATTTCCATTAGCTTGCTATCATGTCCCATTGCTAGGCAAAGGGCTCCGCCTGATCCCTCTAGTCATCACCTTGAGCTAGGCTGCTGGAACGATCCTTGGTCTAAAGATTCCCTGTTCTGAAGACTATGCTTATCCTAGGACTTTGCTTATCCAGGCAATTTTGACATTTTGTTGTTCGAAGCATGAAGTAACTTTGCGGTGTTACCAAAGTTTTGGCACTTTTTTCCACTGGGTAACTTTATAGTTTTTTGTGCTAACTTGCTTTATCGTTCCGAACATCCAATTTAAATAACTGATAACGTTAATTTAGTAATTTTTGGAGCGTAATCCAACTTATTTACTTTTCTTAAGATCCTCCTGGGTTACCTAACATTTGAAAATTACCTATTTTTTTATGATTACGTTGTAACGCATATACGCGAGGCCTTCGCTCGCTCTTCGACAAAAACTAGGCGCCAACGTTACATATATTGTTAAATTCAAATTATTGTTTTTGTTTCTTATAATTTAGCCTTTGATGCTGAAGCTGTAAGATCGTCCGAAACATTTTACTAACATTAAACCTAATCATAGCTAAAACGTTCAGGTTGAACATTCGCAATAATCTATAAATTCAAGATTGGAAGTTCAATATTGATCTAGCTCGCGAAGTTTGCTCAACCCGCGCGAATTGGGAATCTCATTTACAGTACATAGGTTAAATTGCTAATACGACGTACAACGGGTTATTCGACGTATCAGTGTGGTTTCCATAACACAAGCTCTGCTTATTTGTAGCATATGACATAGTGTGAAAATGTCCAGTATTATTTATTTATCATAACTAGGAACTAGCAAGAGAAGGTAGCTGTCATGCCGTATAGGGAAGTAAGGGAGGCTGCTTTGGAGAGAGGCAGATGGAAAGAAGTGCATTAGTAGCACCGACAAAATCACGGCTGTTAAATAAATCATGATGATTGGGAAATTAATTTGATGGCTTCGCTGACACAACAAAATTAGCTGGCTAAAATGCAAGAGCGGGTTAGGTTCCCGGAAAAAAGTTTGCATGATCTACAGATGTTCTTTAAATAAATAATAATAATAATAAATAAGGCTGGACGTTATCACACAGCATGATGTCGCCCCAAACTAAGCAGAGCTTGTGTTATGGTTATGGGAACCACATGATTAATATATTACATATTTAATTATTTTTTTTTTGTAAATACATACATAGAAAACACCCATGACAAAAAACCTATGTCTGGTACCAAAGATTACCGGGAAATCCTAATATGAAGTCAAGCTTGTGACTGTTTGGTGCATATTAAGTTACGATTTCAAATATTTTTCATCTTCCCCTGTAAAAGTCCAGAACTTTAATAAAATCAACCATCATCAGCCTTATAGCCTATAGCAGTCCACTGCTGGACATAGGCCTCCCCTAATGAGCGCCATTGCGCCCTGTTCTGAGCTCGACGCATCCAGCTTCTACCAACAGCCTTTCGCAAATCGTCACTCCACCTGACCGGAGGGCGTCCTACACTACGTTTGCCTAGCCGCGGTCTCCACTCAAGAACTCGTATAACCCAACAGTTGTCGGTTCTTCGGCAGATATGGCCAGCCCACTGCCACTTTAGCTTACTAATTCTCTGAGCTATGTCGACAACTTTAGTTCTATGTCGGATAGTCTCGTTGCGGATTCTATCCTTCAGAGAAACTCCGAGCATAGCTCGTTCCATAGCTCGCTGAGCGACTTTAAACTGGTGGACTAGCCGTACTGTGAGCAAAAATTGCTGTGAGCAAATCAACCATAAAAACACATATTTTTTTTATCATTACATAAATTTTAAAACACATTTGTAATAACTTGAGGACCAATTTTCCAATCATTATTAGTAACTACTATCTAATATTTGATTTGAAAAATGTACCCACGCCTGAATGAATACCTTTTAGAATTTACTCAGTAGCAAAGTTATTTACTGAATTAACTGATAATAATTAAAATCAAATTAGCGAATATAAAAAAGATATTTTTAAAACTAACGAAGCCGGTACAGTCTGCACAATGTGATAACAATTAGCTGAACGTACGTAAAAACCCATCTCATAAACAATGGCGAAACAAAGCCTTTGTATAGCCTGATATTGTGACAACCACTCACAGTATATCTGAAACTACAGAATTTAAGCTCAATAGGGATGAAGACTGGGCGAAAAATTTTAATTTTAATAAGTCCGTCAGATATATCATTAAAATATATTTGTTTAATTTATCAATTAAACAAAAAAAAGACGTGAGGCACTCGGAGACTGCCGCGGTAAAGCTATTGCATAGCATTTTGTATCAACTTATGCAATTATAATTATTTATTTATTTTATTTATGCAGTATTTCTTTTTCTTTGATATTAATTCAAGTTACACTTTTTGAGCGTGGTGACCGATAAGAAAACAATTTTTTTTCTTTTATTAAATAAACGAGCTTCGTAGAGTCGTACAATACGTCTAGTTGCACGCACACAAACACCGTGTCGAAGACTGCCAAAAAGAAACGACGTTAGACAATGCACGGCCTTCAAGCCACACCTCCGTGCCCGTCGGAGTGGGGAGCGTGAGGTTTTTTTTCGTTACGGAATTTCTGGATTCGGTCCCCGCGCTCAAGGCCCTCGATAGAAGCTATGCAATAGCTTAAAAATACAATGATAAAGTGCGTTGAAGTTCCGCATACTGAAGCCTAAAAGACTAAAGAAAAAAATACGTCTATAGATAGACAAAAATTAATAAAAACTTGATGGTCTCGGAAAAAAATATCATTATTTTTAATAACTTTAATGATAAGTAATAATGATTTGAAGAAAACTTTGTAAGACTAAAACATCACCAAGCAAAATTAATAGTAGATTAGTAGCCAAGGGCTCTAAGGCATCAATTGGTGCAATTAGTGCTTACTCCCGAGCTAACTATTCTGCTTTACATCTCGATTGTGAGGTAAGTAGAAAAAAAACCGGCATTACATGAATAAAACATTTTATTTGTTGAAATTTATAGTGAAAAGAGAACAATTTTAAAACTTTAAGGACAGGTGTTTTTTGGGTATGTTAATAGTTTGGGATTGTGATATTTGTTGGTCATGGACAAAATCTGACGGGATGAAGCTTTCTTCAGCAGAAGTTGATGGTTGCGGATCATTTCTTGACAAAGATGTTTCACTTTTTGAAAGCTGAATAGTTTTCGTTATTTTTTTGGTAATTTTACTTTTAGTTTGTATGGAATCTTCAATGTAACCTTCAACCACCTTGCTGGATTTCCACCGACCGTGCCTTTTTATAGTGGTTAAGTTAGCCCCAGCATCGGCTAAAAGTGTAGCCGATGTTCTCCGGAAGCAATGACCTGTGTACAATTCCGGGTTTGCTAACTTTAAATAACTTGCGATTAGCTTCGGCATACTTCTGATGGTATTTTTTCCAATAAATTCTTTGTAGCACTTGCCTTGGTGGTACTTCAAAAAAAACGGTTGGTGTTTACATTTTCAGGACGAAGATTTCTGTATTTTTGTACGAATTCGGAGAATTCTTGAGGAACAACAAATGTTCGGTCAATTTTAGTTTTTGTGTTCGGTAGTTTAATTACTAACAACTGACCCTGTTGTTCTATGTTCTCTATTGTTATAGTTGTCAATTCAACCTCGGCATGCGCCAGTTATACCGAAGATAAGAACCACCTAAAACAAGCGAAATATAAAAATAAGTATGTTTTATATAAAAATTCATTATGAAGTATTACCATTTAGTATTACCATTATATGATTATTATTTTACGTACCTTTACAGCTAAATATATATCATCAGGGGCTTCATTTATGAATGTTTTCACGTCTTGCGCTGTAAAAACCTTTGACTTTTTACTTTTGTGCCCAGCAGATTGTTTTTTTAGAAAAGATGATAATTTTGAATAGTACTTGATATTGATGTCGTGTTTAGTACTCATAGTTGCTTTTAACATTGAATAAATGCACCAAAAACTAGATGATAGCAATTTTCACTATTTTCAATTTTAATTTTTTTGATAGCTCACTAAAGTATGTTAAGAATATAGTCTCAGATACAACTTTACTCGTTTTTCTGTTCGCCACTTTATGAACTCGTCGTAATTTTTCAAATATCTCTCTTTAGGAGTTTCAGGCAAAATATTATTAATTGCTGCTTCAGCTTCCATTTTCATTGAATCGGGAGCTTATATCTTCATCACTTGAAGAACTCATGTTTTTTCCTAATTAGCACGTAATTATAAAAAAAACCCAAAAACAAACAATATTTAAAGTAAAAGTTTTCTATTCCCACCTTTTTTCATTCAAAAGAATCAAGTAAAGAACTTTTTTTTTTCATACACATAATTGAGCTTCGCCGTTCGATATTTAAAATTGATGACTATTATACTCACACGAAGACAAGGCTGAATAGCAAAGCGACCTCTTTGGTCATTGGGCTGAATGCATGATGTCTATTGCCAGTATGATGGTTAGATGTATGCGAACTTTTTGAAAGAAAGAAGTGTTTTTTTTTTAATTACTTACCGCCCTAGGGCTTTTCTAGCTACATTATTACCCTAGAGCGCTAATTAGTCACCTACAAGCCCCATTTGGAGGTAATAAAAACCTACTTACCGAACATGAGAGATGTAAAAATATTGGTGTGGCTCATCCTACACCACAATGTTATCTACTTGTATCACAAAGCACACCCAGCAAAATATCATCCAGCTTCTACCAGCAGCCTTATACATTATTGGTACCATTTCCAGGTTTTTGAGAGACACATTGAACATTTTGTGATTAAATTATAGTGCCTTGAAAAGTTAACCAAAAAAAGTATGGTTAGTATTTTTGCTTGGGAAAAGTGAAGTCGACTTCATGAATGGACCAAATGTGCTATGCAAATGTACAATGCATTACATTGTTTTAGTGGTCTAAAACCATTTTCGGATTAATTGTTTTCTTTTCATGTTTTTATAGAGAAGATTTCAAAAACGTCGAGTTTTTCCGAATTTAGTTAGGTACTTTGTAGAAACCTTTTTAATAGCGTATATCAAATATTCATGCGTTAAAAAACAAGAAATACAGTTTTTTTTATCGTAGTCCGTCAACATTAGTTTATTCTACCTTCATTGCGTATTCTATTTATTCCGACATTCGACGGGACGGTGTTGGAACAACTCTTTCTAAATTGTTTGTAACAATTCCCGAATTATGTCTTGTCCTGTGCATTATATAACACGGTTCTAATTATTTATTTATTTTAATTTTATTTTACGAAGAAGATCGGTCAGTTTCATACAACCTGTGACCTGACACCTGACCATAAAATGTCGCGTCTATAAATGACCTATGTCCTAATTGCTAGTTCTTATTGCAGGATATCATGTTCAATTACTCGTTTTTATTATTAAAGCCGGAGATTTTTGCTGGATATTTATTATATACTTTTAGGTTATGATCCATTAGGACACTGGTGCCATTAAACAAAAACTAACCAAGCGCGTGCTTTGTTAGTGGCAGTTTTGTTTTAGATGGTTGACATTGGGACGAGAGATGCACCATGTGGGTGAGAGTGCGTTCAATACCATGATTCGTTATGATAAGGCCTATTGCAATCAATACTTATTATTAACTTATTAAGTATTCCGGCTTTAATAAGTAAAGTTATTAATTATAATTTCAATACTCCATTATCAAGAATATTTTTACATAATTCGCATTTTTAGTCGCTTACATTTATAGTCAGGTCTGAAATGGCCGGCCTTCTTTAAGGAAAACTTAAAGCTATGAATAGACAATATGATCTTTATTTATGATATCACGCATGATATATGCATGATATGTTACTGAGGGCTAATTACAAGTTTCCACATGTTAATGATACTTAGTTATAGACTTATTTAAAAATCAATAGCCGACGACTTAAGGAAATTACATAAATAGTATTAATACACACAAGAAGGTACATTAAATTAAAAATGTAAATATAGTGTTTAATAGAACCTCGCTAACTGATAGGTAATCGGCTAATTATAAAATAGTCTTATCTTGGTCTATTCATAGTTTAGTCACTGTCCAAGAAGAATCCGGCTAAAAAGGACATGGTGTCTGATTTTTATAGATTGTTTCTTAATTTTTATTTCACTAGTCTTTGAAAAGAAAAAAAATATGTTAGAAAATATAGAAAGTAGAAGAGGAAATGTGTTTGGATACCTACAACAGGACAGTTTTATACGCAACATTACGCAGCACTAAACAGAAGATAGCTGTCGTGTCGTATAGGGAAGTAAAGGAGGCTGCTTTGCAGAGAGGCAGATTGAAGGAGCTGCATCAGTTGCGCCCACAAGAGCACAGCTCTTATATAATTTATTATGATTGCAAGCTTGGGTTCCGTCTCAACTTGTAGATGTAAGATGCTAGGGAGCTGTTCAGAAAAATAAAAATACTAACCCTACCTTGTTAGCTTATTCCACAAGTAGCTAAATACATAAGGTCTTCCTTAACACAGTTTCCTAAGCGTGCTGATTTGCACACTCACAGCTGCCTCACGAGAGGTCGCTGCCAACTTAGACTGCCATTCAAACGACTGTCTAAGTCACAAAAACATATAGACTTTATAGGTGTCAAAGTCTACAATAAATTACCCAAATTTGTTGTAGATGCGAATAGTATTGGAACATTTGTTAAAAAACTCAAAATACTTATATGAGACCGAGCATACTACTCGAGAGAAGAATTTTTATCGACAAATTTAATGACGACATTGATCCCACTTCCTAATTTTGTCAATACTTTACCTATGAATTAATAGGTACTATTAAAAGTGTATTTTTATATATTTTATTTAAAATAACTTTGACGTGTAAAATTGTATTTTATAAATACATAAATGAAATGAAATGAAATTATGCTTTGCCACAATTGCCACTTTTTATTGATGGGTAAGCTTTATTCAAAGATGTGTTGTAATCATCGGTTTTTTTCTTTTCCTTGTGGGTCAAATTAGTGCAACAGTGCTGATGCTGAATATTTAATTCACCTCCTTTTGGTATGAGCTGGTTGCAAACTTTTTAAGATTTTAGGCCGCCTAAAGCTTTGACGTGGCTAAAACTTTCAGTATTTCGGTCACGTTCCTAAAATTGTCACAGAGTATTAAATTTGATAGAAAGGGTATAATGTCTTGCGGTGCCCAGCTCGCAGAACCATCGAGAAACTGTGGAACTATCCAATTATGTCAGTCCGATCTAGCAGTGTGGCTTCCAACCGCACCCTCTCACTAGAAATTACATTATTGCTGACCCGAAAATAGTTTTACTCATTGACTTAAATTTTCGTAAAAAGTATTGCTTAGCAAAAGCTTATTTTGTGTATCATTAAACTTGTCAAAAATTATTTATTCAGTAGGAACTGTATAGTACACTTTGAAACGTCATTTTTTTTAATTTACCATTATTTTTTTTTTGTATTATTTTCCGTAGCAGACGCAAAAGGTTTCGGGTTCAATTCCAAGGGTATGACAAATGTTTGCATGTTCTGCAAAAATTTGTTTTGGGTCCGAGTGTTTCTTTAAATGTAAAGTTTAAATGTTCGATTACGATTTTGAATATAAGATATTATGTAGCTAACTCTTAGCTATGAAACTCATGATATAAAATTACTGTGAAGCTATTCCAATACGTTACTCTTTTTTTATCTCCTATTTTAGTATTCCGAAGCCATTTCTATTTGAATCACTTTAGTCTCAAAACAGTTGTGCGAAACCTCGTTATTTATTCAACTCGATAACGTTGCAAGCGAATACGAATTATTTTAGTTCAGTAACAAGTTGATAAATAGCACGAGTTAAACGCAGTTCTAACTTGTTCTGTTTGTTTATTTGAACTTTTTGTTATTATTTATGCCATAATTTACATTGCTGTGTATGATAATTATAAGTCATTTAAATAAAGTATTTTTGAATTGCTCATACGCTGGTCATTTGACTAGAGTGATTAATTTTTAAATGTGATATTTAAAAAAAAAATATCTTAATTAAATATATATATTTTTAACCGACTTCAAAAAGGAGGAGGTTCTCAATTCGTCGGAAACTTTTTTTTAATGTATTTTCACCGATGACTCTGTCAATTGTACCGATTTTAAAAATTATTTTTTTGTTTAATAGAGTATACTTCACAGGTTATAAGTATAAATATTATTCCTGAGAGATTGGTACTTTTCCCGGAAAACTCAAAAAACCTCATCCTCTTGTAATTTTCACCCTATGATCACCAATATCTCCGTGAATTGTGAACCAATTTTCAAAATACTTTAGGGCAAGAAGTAAGAAGTGATTTATTTGAAGTCGGTTATTTTTTTTTAAAGTCCTACTTGTATGCATTTATTGACGTTGACAATTTAATGACAACCTCTCGACGCAGTGGGTCAAGGATCACGCTTAAATGCAGAAGGTTGCAGGTTCGATTCCCGCCGTAGTAAAAATGTTTTTGTAATCTGCAGATATTTGTCTCAGATTTAGGTGTTTTCTATGTACGATATGTATCTTTATATTACCTACATAATTATTATGCATACACCCATGTTTCCATAGTACAAGCTCTGCTTAGTTTGGGGCTAAATAATGTTTTGTGTTGATGTCCAGCATTAGATAGATAGAAAGATAGATAACACTTTATTGATCACCACATTTGTACAAGGAAAAGTAAAGTATCTAAGTCTTAGTCATTATGAAGGTAACAAAATTGGTGGCCTTATCACTGATTCATATCACTTATCAATGATCACTTCCAGGCATTTTATTATAACCGCTTGTTTGTCTCACCTCCGCAAGATGGTCATGTCGCGCAAGGTTATGGTCATTATTTTAAGTATTTTTCTCTAACACTATTTTATTTTCTTGTAATGTTTCATGGTTAAAAATGTAATCTAGTACTTAAACCTAATATCCTCACGCAGAATGTTTTAAATGAATCTTTGTAAACGAAAATAAAACCGCTTTTTGCAAAAACACGATGATAATGAAAAAATGAAACTACTTTTGAGAAAACTAACATTTTTATTTTAATATTCTATTTAATAATAACTATACATTAAAATAGATTCCTTTATTAGTACCTTACATTAGTTTTTCCTAGAAGAAAAATCTAAAACAAACGAGGTTTCAAAAGGTTTACAGTTTTTCAGGAAAAGTGCCATCAGCTGCGTACCTACTGTAGAAGAATGCACCTGAGATCGATTTTCCACAATACCGTTCAACGTTCAACATTATTAAATGTTAAAACAGAATTTTTCTTCATTATTTCTGAAAGAAACCTTAAAGGAATCAATGAGATTTTCCTTCGACGATAGAAACATATTTTTTCTTGTTTGTCGTGTTTGTTTCACTTTGAGTTGTGACTAAACAAATGATGCTTTGTTCTAAAATTTCAACAACAATGCGATAAAAATGTTTTACATTTCATTCTACAATCCATTCGTTACATTATATATCTTTATTTTTAAAGTATTCCTACTAATTTACACTTCATCATCATCATCACCAGCCTATAGCAGTCCAATGCTGGACATAGACCTCCCCTAATGAACGCCATTGCGCCCTGTCCTGCGCTCGACACATTCAACTTCTATCGGCAGCATTTCGCAGATCTCTTCTTGGCCAGAGGGCGTCCCACATTAGGTATGCCAAGCCGCCGTCTCCACTCAAGAATTTACACTTGGATTTTATTAATTGTACAATTAAATTTTGATTTGTTGTATCTAACGCAGACTAGCGACCATATTGAAATCAAAATTGAAATCAGATAGGTGAACTCAGAAGTTCACTCAACTATGTTAAATTGGTGCTAAACCAATTTGCATAAGTAATTCAGAATCGCGTTATTTTTACAAAAGTCTAGCCAAGAGTCGGTTGAATTATGTAAAACTAATGAAAATCGAAGTCTCAAATAGCCTAAGCGCTCGATAAAATAACAATTGTATTTTCAAATCTGATTAATTCGAAAGTGGAGCGTTATTTTTGTTGGAAACTAACGCCACCTGCATAAAGTTCCCGCCAACTTGCCATAATTATGTAAAGTCGATGTAAATCCGTCACCCTCAATCGTTTAGAGGCGGAATAGGCGCCTCAAATTGAATATGAAAGTGCTTAAGGAAACGGTAGGATTAATTTGAATTTTAAAATGACTTTAAAAGGGTCATGGGTTTTTGTGATTTAAATTATAGCACTTAATGTAGGTACTTATTTGTTTTAACGTTAAACCTACTGCATTTTTATTAGTGGTCGTATTTGACTGTAATTTTTACGATGCAAGTAGTAGAGTTTTTTGTAAGGGCCTCATCCGGGGAAATGTCACATGCCTATTTCTGCAATGAAGCAGCATTGCTGCGTTTTGGTTTGAAGTGTGTGGGTGTCGGTGAAATTACAGGCACATGAGGCACCTCCATGCATCAAGTTGATGCATGTGTTGAATGCATCGTAGAGCACGTTCCAAAAATGCATGACCTACGAAGCAATACCTTGTTATAAGTAGTGGTTACCACTTAACATCAGATGGGCCATGTGCTAGACTAGCACATGGCTATAAATAATATATATGGCATCCACACCACCACACCAGCCTATATCAGTCCACTGCTGGACATAGGCCTCCCCTAATAAAGGGGGATATACCCATAATCCCCACGCTGGGCATGCGGGTTGGGGATCGCAGGGCACAGCTTCTTGCACCACCGACGCTGCTGCCCGTCGGTCAGCCAGGGGATTTAGCTGTGCCGATGTAGGCTGTGCTATGCCGCAATGAGCAGGCCGCCAGAGCCCCGTTCGTTGTTTAGCAGGATGCACCACGTGCAGGTGAGGTTGGCTTGGGTTCCGAAGATGGGGGTTGGAACCCTGTACACCCCCACACGTATATATGGCATAAGTGGTTTTAAATAGGGTAAGATTATAATGGAACTACAATATTTGATAATGGAACAAGCACATGACCTATTAGCTGATGTTAGTTAACCTTTACCCTAAACTTTAGGGTCTAAAGTATTGCATAATAGGATATGCATGTTAAAAACGTGCCTTGCGATCTTAAGCACTGTGTCATGTTCATCAATTGAACACGTTGACAGTTACGTTATCCGGCACTCATAGCGTTAAACCTCTTATATAAAACGCCTGCATATACACAGCACTCTTTTGAATATTTTTATTGTTTCCATAAGTAGGTATACAGGTGGTAGGGTAAATGGTAAGTTCTTATGGACCCCGATAGGCACTACAATAGTTTGAGAGATCACCCAAAATCTTCAAACCGAAATTTATAAATGTCAAATAAAATAAATTACGTTCTGTCGTCAAAAGTTCATAATAGTTTATTTCCACAAAACGGAAAATAATTAATATACTTCAACACAAACCTCTTGACGACCTCTGTAGCGCAGTGAGCGAAGGCCCGCCTGAGACGCAGAAGGTTGCGGGTTCGATTCCCAGTGCGGGACAAATGTTTGCATGTTCTGTAGATATTTGTCTCGGGTCTGGGTGTTTTCTATGTATGATATATATGTATTTACAAAAAAAATGTATCTATGTAGTATATCAATCACGTGGTTCCCATAATACAAGCCCTGCTTAGTTTGGGGCTACATGATGCTGTATGATAACGTCCAGCATTATTTATTTATTTAAAGTATTAAGCTCGTATTATATTATTGTATAGTATTGTACATTATGTAAGTATCACACATAAGTAACAGTTAACTCTCTAGTAGGTACGTTCTGTATCGCAAATCTATTAAACATACCTTAAAAAGTCTAGTCAGAGTCCAATTATTACATTCGGTACATGCCTTCCAACCAAGAGAGTAATACGGTCATACAGCGAATATTTTTTTTCGCAATAAATACGAGTATAACTAGACTGCTAGCTACTACAGCTCCTCGCATCATAGCATCTTATAATATTACTTTACATATAGACTCCTACTTTCCTTCCTAAGCTATTTACCCCAGATATCAGTTAGGGTAGTTCCAGCTCACAGATAAGGCAGATAAGACTGGATTGGGAGCCATCGCGACTATCAATAAACGTAAACCGTCTGCTATGATTGACGGCGTGACGAGCTGTCCTCATTCAGATGGGAGTTACAAGCTGACGCGTTATAGGTTTAAAGCATCGAGATATTTATACTCTAGAGTGGAAAACGTGTGTCACTCTATAGTGAAGACAATGAGAACAGTTATTTAATATTTTGTAGGTACTGTATTTTTAGGCATAACTTTAGATAATAAGCTTCAATGGGGCGCTCACATAGATGGGTTGTCGAACAGACTCAGTTCTGCAGCATACGCAGTCAAAAGAATCCGTCAACTTACTGACGTAGATACGGCTAGACTAGTTTATTTCAGCTACTTCCATAGCATTATGTCGTACGGCATTTTGTTGTGGGGGAATGCTGCAGATATCAACACCATATTTGTGTTGCAGAAGAGGGCTGTTCGTGCAATTCTGTTCGTGCAATTTATAATATGGGCCCCAGAGAATCACTTAGAAATAAGTTTAAAGAAATAAATGTTATGACAGTGCCGTGCCAATATATATATGAAAACTTAATGTATGTCCGAAAACATATTAACATGTTCAAGAAAAATAGCGACTATCATAATGTTAACACTAGAAATAAAGATAAACTAGCTGTTCCCACTGTAAGGCTCCATAAAGTTAGTCAATCTTTTAAAGGGATGTCTGTACGATTTTTTAACAAAAATGATGTGATTAATCTATCTGTAAATAAATTCAAAAATGTTGTTAAACATAATCTATGTAATAAAGCTTATTATAAAGTATCTGATTATTTAGATGACAAAAAAGCTTGGGATGAAACTGCCTCCAACTCCATCAAAAACAATGTAATAGATATTAAGTACAATGACGTTAAAAACATATAAGCCAAGCAGAGTTTCTTGCCAATTCTTCTCTGTTTGGTCACGTTACGAATTGGTGGTAAATTAAAAAAAAATGACGTTTCAAAGTGTACTATACAGTTCCTACTGAATAAATAAATTTTGACTTTTGACTTTTGTAATACACAGTCTATATATACACAGTGGTATACAGGCATGCCTACTCATCTCACGCATTCATCTAATTTTGGTAGAAGTTTGCTATTTCATATCAACATTATAGCCAATTTGAAAAAAGCTTGTGACGGACGGACAGATGGACATACACTAGAGTGATCCTTTTTACCGAAACTTGGTTTTCTGGTAACACTATTGAAGAAGAATTTAATTCGCAACGAGACTATCTGACATAGAACTAAAGTTGTTGACTAGCTCAGAGAACTAGCAAGCTGATGTGGCAGTGGGCTGGCCATATTTTCTGAGGAACCGATAGTCGTTGGAGTAAGAGTTCTTGAGTAAAGACCGCGGCTCGGCAAATCGCCCAGTTGGAGTGACGATCTGCGAAAGGCTGCTGGGCGGAACTGGATGCGTTGAGCTGAGGACAGGGTGCAATGGCACTCATTCTCCTAATACCTAAATCCAGCAATGGACTGCTAAAGCTGATGATGAAGATGAATAAAGAAGAACATTGACTACTGAAATATACTTATCTATGATATTTTTCCCGGAGTAGTTTTTTTTTGTAAATACATTACATTTTATACTTAAAAATACCAAGACCTAAGACAAATAATATGCAGATCCTACAAACATTTTTTTTGTCTAGTAGCCCAGGAAAATTAGGATTTTCACCTCGGAATGAGAGATAGTCGGCTATTTTTCTAAAACTTGTATCAAAACCTACTTATCGTAGGGTGTTAGCTTCTACAGATATTCCAAGGTCAAAGGTCAAAAAATCGATTTATTGCAAATATCATGTTTCCTATGGGTTTTATGATATTTATATCTGAATAAATACTGTAGAAAATATTTTCTAACTTTTGTTTAAACATTTTTTAATTTATTGAACCATTTTCAAGATAAAGGGCAGAGTGCGTGCAGTGTTTAACTATTTGGAGAATCATTCGAGGAAATCGAAGGAGGATCATCATCATCACTCCTAGGTAGCTTTTAGGTAGTAAAATATGGCATATGGCATCTGTTGCTAACGATATATATATCGTTACCCATTATGCAGTCTGTTTTACTTCTGTTCAAAAACAGAACGAAAGATTATTCCTTCCCGCTCTCGCTTGAGCTATGACCCGTCATAAATCGAGACGGGTAATCACACGGATCATTGCGCGGGCTCATCAGGCCGCTGACGTCACTGGTGACATGACGGCTACGTCATCTACTGTTTTGTTGACTTCCGCATTTTATATAACTCATTGCGGAGTACGTTAATTTTGTTACCTACTTACCACCTACACATGTCCCGGGTACTACATGTTTCAGTCAGTATGTAAAAGTTACCGCTGTAAATATCATTCAGGTTATTTGTTCTCTTGTCGTCTTGTTGGATCTTGTCGTTGTACAGTAGAACCATTCGACAAGTTTGTTGTAATCTGTTCGCAAGCACTTGCTAGTTTGACATAGTACTAATTTGTATACATCTTAGATTCTGTAGATACATACATGTTTCATGTAAGTATCTACAGTAACTAGTAGGGAATGTTTTTTATGATACCTATCGATGGAATTAGCATATGACCCACCTGATGTTAAGTAACCATTACCTATAACAAAGTATTGCTTCTTAGGCCACTGATGTTAGGCACAACCCCTACTATACAACATCGTGCATCCTTCAACGTGAAGTATGAAGGTTTTAAGCCTCTATGCCTGTAATTTCGCCGGCACCCACACCCTTCAGACCGAAACACAGCCGCTTCACGGCAGAAATAGGCATGATGGTAGTACTTCCCCTGATGAGACTTTCACAAAGAACTTTACTACTTTTGTTCTTTTAAAATAACTAGTTCGAGTAAACGAGTTCTTGTTTCTTGTTTTGGAGTCAAAAGCTTAATTCCAACGGCAAGTGAATGCTATTCAGTTAAATTTAATACAAGGAAATTAGCAAGCTAAAGACGCTGTTGCAATATTTGAAGACTAGGATCTAGTTTGTTGAAGTTTGAAATTCTAAGCTACACAATAACCGGCGGAGTAGCAAACAATCTCAACGTTGTTCGGCAAACATTGTTAGGGCTGTGCTACATCGCGCAGACGTTGAATGACGTATTGATGTGACAAAACTATTTGACATCGTTTGATCTGTGATTGGAGAGTTGGTCTGAGAGTGACGTATGGGATCAAAGACTGGTTGGCAATGACTTGGGAGAATTTAAAAAGATAGATAGATAGATAGATATAACGTTTATTTGCAGCTACAACAGTCATTTTTAAGATTTGACAATAAGGTAATTTAACATTAGGTATACATATAATATGAAGACATTATATCAAGAAAAAAATATAAAAAATTAAGTGCAAATATAATAATTTAAATTAAATTATTTGCGAACTTAATGCTATTTTATTTTATCTTGTTTATTAAAGAATCTATTAAAAAGAACATAAATGTTTTGATCCCTTTTTATCCGGATAAAGCGCATGTTCAGCCGCAAACAGAAACAGAATTTTAACATGTTGCTTACAAAAATGTCGTCTGAAAACAATTATTTCGTGTGGTGAAGTGCATATTCGACTCGTGTGAGGCACAAAGGAGTCTTTGTCCACATCGTCACCTTTGTCCCGGCGTCTTGCCTCGGGACGTCAAGTGGGACGTCCGGGGCACGAGAAATAGTGTATCGTGTTACTTAAACACAACTACTGTATTTTTTGAAACGAGAAATAGTGTACATCATCATTATCATCATCAAATCAGCCCTCAGGAAAATTTACAGCAAATCAATAGAATTATAGGTAAAGGTTTAATTAGAACAAGAAAGCCATAAACAGTTTTCAATTCAAAGTGTTATAGATATAAGAAATTTTTGAGGTAGTCATTTTTTTTAAACTGAACGCTCTTTCTCGTACCCTAGTGTATCCAGAATAATTAAATTATTACCAGTTCATTAGTACATGTACATAATTGTGTATCATCAAACATTTTATTGATCAACAATGTTCGGAACAACCCCCATCTTCGGCACCTCACCTTCCAGTAGTGCATGCGCCTGACTGATTGCAGCATAGCGCAGCCTAACACCAGCACAGATACATCCCTTGACCGCCAAAGGGCAGTAGCGTCTGCGGTGCAAGAAGCTGTGCCCTGCGATCCCCAACCCGCATGCCCAGCGTGGGGATTGTGGGCATATCCCCCTTCTTATTAGGAGATTCCTATATTTATTTATTTATTTATTAGGAGATACCCTATAGCCTAGCCTAAGCACGTTTAAATCCCGCCTAAAGCGCTGGCTTTTCAATCATTCTATACGTTCGATGAGTTCACTAGCTTAAAATGTCCTGATTAATAATAATTGTATCACCAGTTATTTATTATTTATTA
Organism: Horisme vitalbata; assembly: GCA_951804965.1. Lineage (NCBI taxonomy): Eukaryota > Metazoa > Arthropoda > Insecta > Lepidoptera > Geometridae > Horisme > Horisme vitalbata. The sequence goes on from OX638099.1 coordinate 818,330, forward strand.
GATAAAAAAAACGATTTAATTTTTAATTTACTTAATTTGATTTTATTTTATTGTAATTTTAATTTAATTTTGTATTTATTTCTTGTTTTGATCATGTGTACAAACTTTGTACAAACTTATACCGAAAAATTTACATGTACAAAATAGTATGAATAAAATGAATCTGAATCTGAATTTATACCTATATCCAGCAGATTAAAAGTTGATAAAACACAGTGGAAAATTGTTTTGAAACTGTATTTAAAATACATAACTTAATCAAAAGTAACTAACTGAATTATTTTTTCAGGATTTAATTTCACATTTTCAAACTAAGCAGAAACGACAAGAACTACTGAGTGGATTGCATGCAGTATGTTCGGTAATAGATTTTAAGAACTTAGTCTCTTTGAGCTAATGCAAGTTCAGAAGCAATTAGGTTCTCTTAGCGCACAAAGAGCTACTCCCAAAGTGCTAAACCAAAGCCCTACGAGCAAAAAAAACGCTTTCATGTCCTGGCTCTCAAATTACATTGATTGGGAGACAAAGAGGCCAATATCCCGGCATTCCCGGCCCAATCGAGTTATCCCTCGCAGAATTGGTTCTGTCATTGATTTAATATTAAAATGAATTGGTCAGGTTTTGGGACTTTTTGATGCAAATTAAGGTTGTGCCTAAGTCGTGGTTTTATTAGACGGTGACGATCACTTCTTTCATATTGAAGTACTAATGTTCTTATGAATCTTTGTTCGTATGAACTAGCGGCCAACTCAAATTTTAGTGTTTTTAGGCCGTCCGAACGCAACCGAAAAAGCCAGGACCAACATCATAACGTGCATTCTGAAGCACAGAAGCACTCAGATCTTTCTGCCACTAAACGGTCACCACCACGGTATCATCCATGTATAGATCGGGTTTCCTTACCAGCATCTTCCAGATGAGCCTTTTAATTAATAATTGAAGAGTTTTTTCTTATTAAAATATCCTAAGTTTAGTCATTTTTGGCCCACTCCTAGGCATATGCCTCCCATTGGTTATATACTTATTTAAGTAAAAAATTATTTGTATTGTAGAAATCCCGGTACCTACATAGTTTTGATGAATGTATCATCCAGTAGTACAGCTAATACAAGCTCCCAAAGTAAAGATCTAACTTGTACCTGGTTATTTTTAAAATCAACTATTTTATTTGTATTTAGGTATGAGATTCATTGCATTTAGATGGTTTGTATGAGGTTCCAATCTTCGGTGCTCAAGCCATCCTGACCTGCACTGGTGTACCCTGCTAAATAGCAAACGGGGCTCTGGCGGCCGGCTGATTGCGGCATAGCGCAGCCTACATCTACACTGCTAAATCCACTGGTCACCGATGGGCAGCAGCATCGATGGTGAGAGAAGCTGTGCCCTGCGATCCCCAACACGCATGCCCAGCGTGGGGATTATGTGCAAATCCCCCTTTACTAGGAGACGCCTATGTCCAGCAGTGAACTGATATAGGCTGGTGTGGTGGTGGATTCATAAGATTGTTGTTGGAAATATGTAAACCCCATCGCGTGTAGTACATCTAAGAAATGTCAATGTCATTGTCAGACTGACTGACAGCTGCCTGCTGTGACGGATGTTCCGGCTCTCTCCTCCAACTGCCACCATTGCGTTACAAGTGCTGTGTATTGTGCCGATACATTTATATTTTTTAATAACAGTGAATATAAACCTAAATAGTTATCCGGGCTTTTATTTCAGCAATTGTTTTGAATATTTTGTAATATTATGAAAGTGTAAATTGATATTAGGTAAGTAGTTTTCATCGATATTGGCGGTATAGATTGATGGTTTTGATAAACAAATCGGAAATTTGACTATCTTCACTGTTCATTGGAACTCGAAGCCTCTGTGGCGTAAATTCTCGTAACGATTCAATTTATAGATATAAATAATATAAAATAGTTTTTGTTAAAAATATCTTTTTCCATGATAATCATAATAATATTTATCTTTATATTTACCTAATTAAAAGCTTTTCCAGTCTTTAAGCTAAACGAAGGACATGGTAACCTAAAAACTCAGACACCAGATATTTCCACTGACTCATATGAAAATACTGATGGTTTTACAGTCTAGTGTTTAAGAAAAGTTTGACAACAAACTATGTAGGTACCTAGCTACTGGCCTGGGAAAGCCAGTGTTTCTCAAAGTAAGTGTAGTGACATTGGATCGATTAGTTTCGGGTCACGTCGAGAGGTGAAGCCGACACCGCACCTCACTGCTGAGCAAGTCGCAGGAGAAAGCGGAAACCAAATCTTAAACTTTTTAAATTATTTTCAAATGACCTTGTTGGCGCAAAAGGCAAACTGGATATAGCGGTTCCAGATTCGTTCCCGCTGCTAGATAAATATTTCATAATCTGCAGATTATGTTTCAAATAAAGAATAAAATATGTGTGGTGTACTTAACTTTCATATACACCAATATGGGGTAATGGCTATGTTAAGTAAGTTCCGGGTCGTATTAACAAAGATATGTAAAAATGAAAGGTATTTTCTGTTGTAAAAGGGCGTCAAATGCTTTCGATGGTCATATGCTGGTTTCGGCGAGACTTGCATTTTTCCTTCTAATCTGTGTATTGAAAGCATTTAATTTTTATTTTTTATCCATTTAAACGGAACTAGGTAGCTTTCCTGTAGCAGATAGAATTGAATTAATTTCGACCAAATTTCTCTGTTTTTTTTTTGTGTTTGCGATTGTCTTGTGTCTCGGACCAAACATAAAACCAATACTATCGGAATACAACACCTCTGAGAATTTGTAATAGCAGCCTTTTGAATCAATACCTCACAGACGGCCCTAATCCCTTTTCTGGGCACCTTCTACTGTACTAGTACTGCTGGAGCTTTAGAGAGCAATCTTATCTTGCAGGTCAACTGTGGGGCTCTCCATTTTAATTAATATTTTATTATTAATATTATTTTTTTATATAGCTATTATAACATTGTTTGTTATACAAGGCAAGTCAAAGTTTACAATTCATTAATTATCATCAATTATATATACCTTCCTATAACACAAATAAAAATTAGTGTAATAATAATAATAAAATAAAAACAAATACATTAAAATAAGTTTGAGTAACAGTATTCCTATGATAGATGCACCGTGTAAAATGCATTACTTTATTATATATATTCAGATGACCGCCAAATTAATTATTGTACTGCTGACATACTGCTGTTATACTGCTGGACTTTACTTTACTTTTTCGCTAAATACATACATATTATACATAGAAAACATCCAGACTCTAGACGAATATTTGCAAATCATACAGAAATATACCTTTCAGTAGGAATTGAACACGCAACTTTCTGCGTTTCAGTTGAGCCTGCGCCCACTGCGCCACAAAGGTTGTCAATTTATGATAGTAGTTTGGACTCTAGGCAAAAGTTTGTTAAAAAGTGAGAAACGTTCACGTTATAATGTTTAATTTATGTAATACATATTTATGGTGAGGTTCATAGGATAGGTTAAATGCATAACCCCTCTCTATGCTTAATCGTAGCCGGGTAAAACTTGACGCCCATCTAACAGCCAAGCAAAATAGCGGAGTTTATTGCTTTTTGTTTTAACATCAAACCAAACAACTTGACATCCTGAACCAGCGTCGTAATGTTCAATATCAATAGCTTTGACTAAGACACCATACAAAATACATTTCGAAACTTTCTTTTCGTTTTCTTCCTAAATTGAAACATATTGCGTTTACAAAGACGTAGAAATTAGCTTTTATCGGAAAAAAATATTCGATATTTATTTTTAATAATAATTGTAGAGGTTTGAGTGGAGACTTAATAGTAGCCGTGGTACCAGGCAGGTTTCAGATTAGGTACACATTCCTTCGTCGTTTGGGCTATTAGTCATACCTGGTGTTAGAGTTATCAAGCTGTCTGCAGGCCTCCAACATGGCTTAAAATAGTAAGGTTTAGTTTAGTTACTGAAGAAATGTTTCGGCAGAATACCAGCGCCTAGCTACTTCTCCGTGGCGAAGCTTTAATGCTGTTGAGTCGAGGCTTTTTTTCCTGCTGTGGCACACAACTACATGCCGGGACGACACAGTTTATTTACTTATTATTTACTATACTTCATCATCATCATCATCATCATCATCAGCCTATAGCAGTCCACTGCTGGACATAGGCCTCCCCTAATGATCGCCATTGCGCCCTATCCTGAGCTCGATTCATCCAGCTTCTACCAGCAGCCTTTCGCAGATCGTCACTCCACCTGGCTGAGGGCGTCCTACACTACGTTTGCCGAGCCGCGGTCTCCACTCAAGAACTCGTTTACCGCAATGGTTATCGGTTCTTCGGCAGATATAGCCAGCCCATTGCCACTTCAGCTTGCTAATTCTCTGAGCTATGTTGACAACTTTAGTTCTATGTCGGATTTACTTGTTACAGATTTAATCCTTCAGAGAAACTCCGAGCATAGCTCGTTCCATAGCTTGCTGAGCGACTTTACTATACTTACTCAATCGTATTGTTTTATGTATGTGTTGTAAATATTTTTTTGTCTATTGTATATTCTCTAACGACTGAAAAAGCCTGGACCAACTCCTTAACGTGCCTTCCGAAGCATGGAAGCATTCATATGCACTCAAACGCCACTAAACGGTCACCCATAAAATTATTTATCGGGCAGACTGTTGCTTAACCAAGATGACGAGCGTAACATGCATTTATGTATAGTTACGTAGGTTGGCCCTGTAAATTTGTAAGTTCAAACGTACCCAACCTATTATATATGTTTCCTCGCTTTACAGTTTTACATGTTTTTGCTAGGGCATATCTTGAATATTTAGGAATCCATAAGCATGCCATTTCTTGATGAAAGTCTTTCATTAGTAAAAAAAATTAATTTACAACAATTAATTAAAGCATACTCCAGTTTGACATAATTGCTAATTTGAGAAGTTTATTTTTAATTCATGTTGCCTTTATTTAAGTAAACAAGCATTATTTGTTAAACTCATCTCATAAAGAAGTAATTAGAAAGGGCGACCTTACAGTTGGAAGTTAAATTGTAAAACAATTTGTAGGAAAAAAATAAAGACAAAATAATTTATGCTTGAAATTTACTCGTGTCAAACGTAATTCAAATAATTTTAAAAAATAATATTAATATAACAATGATAGATAATTCGTTTTTTTATGCTTTTTTAAAATGTAAACTGTCTCAAAATTTATTGAAAAACAAAACTGCACTAGAAAGTAAAAAATAATTGCTTGTTTTTTGTTTCTACAACTTATGATTTATGATCAACCTTTTTTATCTTCAATTTATCCCGTACAATCTATGCGTTTACAACGTAGCTAGATCTAGATACTTACCTGTTATTTTTGAGTCAGTTACAGAAACACGATATTATAAAATCTATACCCCTCTCACCTCGGACATACCATTTGCGCTCCGCGCCGCCTACGCAATAGCTACCTACCAATAATAATAGGTAGTTATCTAGATCTACGTACGTGGTAAACACATAAATCCTCCTGCTTTTTAAAGTCGTTTAATAACATCTTATGAACCGTTTTTCTAATTATTTTTTGAGAATAGGTAATTACTTACTCAGCTTGTTAGCTGACATGTTTGTCGACTTATCAAATTGGTTTATGTACAAAATACGTTTATCTAGCCTATAGTTAAAAACTGTAAATCCTTGTTAAAATAATGAAATTTACATATACTTTTTAGCTTTAAAAAATATCTTAAAGGTTTCTTAATGTATAATTTTACATAAAATTTCTTAAACAATATTAACTGATCATATTCAAGGCTAATGACCCGATCGCTTTAATAAGGTTGATACAATTTGGCAGTAATCAGAGGAAGTGGGGTCAACCTGGATATTCCGTGTATTTCAGCGGAGCGGCTACGACACAAAGTTTTTGTTTAAAATACATTTAAAGAAAAAAAAAACCCTGTATTTTTTTATGTTTAGATGCTGGTTGCCTCACAAAAAATGACAACCAAATTTTTGTTTGCACAATTAGAACTATATCATGAAAATAAATAAATAATGCTGGACACTATCTCATCATCAGTATTTTAAAAGCCCCAAACTAAGCTTGTATTATGGAAACCACAAGAGTGATAATATGTTCTACCTATATACATTTTTTTGTAAATATATAAATATTATTAGGATATTTATTTACGAATATTTCGTTTAAAAAAAATTCGAATCAAATTTATAATAATATCTAACTATGCCTACAATCACAGTCGCTACATCGCAATCTAACAAACGTACGGCTACGTACGGCTACGAGCCTCTACACTCGTAGCACATCTACGGTTCTTGAAGTAGAGTTTTCATATTCGTAATACTCAGACTGATAATTTTACTTTTCCTTGTATGAATGTGGTGATCAATAAAGTGTTATCTATCTATCTATTCGTAAAACTTACGTAAATCTTTTTTTTTTTAATCTACATTATGATCATCAGCCTATCGCTTTCACTGCTTAAATTCATTATATTTTCTATTTGATTCTTTTCTTTCATCTTAACATTCCAACAACTAAGATTATTTTTTCATATTTGATAACTTAAATCTACTTAATTTAACTACAAAGTGTTTACATTCAATTAAATGTAACTTAATTCTACTAAATAATCCTACGAATTGATTATCTAGGCTCTAGTACAAAATAACATTTAGTTAGGAACTCGTCCCATCGCTATATAAGTAAACCCGATCCGTTGGGACGAGCGGCTGCACAGATACGGATAAAAGCCCTCATTTGCAAATCGGAATTAGATTTGCTAATTAGCATGCGGCGAGTGTTCCGTACCAGATTTTGATAGACTTGCCTTCAGTACCGTAGTTTGGTAATGAGATACTTTTGTCAAAAATAACAGCGAAAGTCCTCACGAGCTCTGTGGTGAAGTCAGCAACTGCCCGCCTGAGACACATAAGATTGCGGGTTCGATTCTCACCGCGAGACATAAGATTGTATGTTCTGCTAATATTTGTCTGGGATGTTTATTGTGTATTATTAAACCTATTATAACTTTATTGTTGTACCACACTTCACGCAAATAAATTCATTACATTTCATTTCAAATTCATTTTATTCACGTCAAATCCACGGGAATTCACACAATGTTTGGAATGGGTTGACCTTGGTGAGTTAGGGTATTTTTAAAGATTCTTTAGATAGCCATGCATAAAACATTCAAAATCTGGCTGCGTCTATATTAAAAAATACGTTTTTTCCATTCTTCTGTCGATAAGTCCCTTGTCTACGGTAGTTGTAGGAAGCCAGATAAGTTGGCCCTTAGCTTTTCAACATTTTGAGTTATTGAGGTTAATCAACTAAGTACAGGTAAGAGGGTGGATATTTTTCAAAATTATAATCTCCCCAATTTATAAAGAGAAGGGCTAATAAACAAACGTCAGTCCATTAATTGCAAACATTGTTAGGGTGAAATATTTCAGACTTTCCGACCCTTCGAAACCCATGTCAGGTTAAACAAGCTTTTTAGGAAAATTAACGGTATTGTGATGTATTTAGAATTCATTTTGCTTAACTTCTTTACTTAAATTTTGCACCGCAGCTGGAATCAAACGCAGCCTCTCGCCACACAGCCTATACGCCAATGAGGTTGTCAAAATACTAGATTTACTAATAATTAATTAAAAGCTGAAGTGGCAGTGAGCCAGTCATATATGCCGCGGGACTGACAACAGTTGGATTAATGTACGATTCACATTTACTGGCGCGCGTCGGAGAGCATTTTAGAACATTGCTAGAGGAAATTGAAACATCCACAAAGCAGTTACGTTCCTTATTTGAATGCTATTTACACAGCTTTTACGTGCCGACCGGCTGCGCTTGAACTCCGTGACCCACTCGCGTACGCGGCCGGCTGCTTTCGGTTGCTCGTGGCTACTCGCGGAAGCTCTTTTGGCTTGACGTGTCCATCCGTCAGATTTAAGGCGTCAGGCAGCTCTGGGGCTAGGTTCTGACGATTATATTAGATATATATCGCGGAAACTGTCAAATCTGTATGAAATTTGAGAGTTCTCGCGATGTATATCTAATGGAATCAAATATATCGAACGTCAGAATCAGGCTCCTGGTCGGCTGCCGGCGTGTGCCCGCGCATCCGCTGCGATGCGCTGCGCTGCGCTCCGATGCGGCGCGGCAGGTGTAAATCATATATAAGAGTTGAGGCCGCATTTAGGGAAACGTAGTATACGACGCCTCCTGGCTAAATAGAGTGAATATCTGCAAATTAAGCAGACAATGGATGAGAAGAAGAGGCAAGGATCGGGCTCAATGGTACGCCATTGAGCCCGATCCTTGCCTCTTCTTCTCATCCATTGTCTGCTTACGAGGTACGCCTCGGGAGATAAATCTACAGTACAAACGTGGTCTTCGATATTAGAGTGAAACTTTGTTCCTTACATACTGATATATGATTCTGTGTCTCAGGAAGGGTAGATGGAATTTGTTGGAGAAATTGCATCGAGGTGGATCATTTGGGTAATTAATTTGTTTGAATTATTTGTTCGTGTTTTAGGTTGTGGAATATTTATAATACAAAAGTTACTTTGGATTAAGCTATAAAGATAATAAAAAAATATTTACTCTGAAAGTTTTTTTGATTAGTCATTTGATTTGAAATCTTTATGTAAATAAAGCTAACGGATTAGTGTTTGCATTACATTATTACTTTTCGCAGAGTCACAAATTACTAATTAAATGTAATAAAATGAACCAAAAGATCTTACCATCTCTGCTTTTATCCAAATACATAAAACTGTAACATGTGACTAATTGGTTGACAATCAAATTACAGCCTTAATTACTTTAGTGTAGAGATAGGTCCCTTCAAAAACTGAATAGAATACAAAAAAAACTAGAAACTAAAGTACTAGAAAAATGCACAACACACAATGACAAAACGAACTCACAAAGAGGAAATAAGTCAAAACTAAAAAAGTTAGGAAAATCATCTTAGTCACTTATACTAAGAACGTGTTCAGACGACCTACGCCGACCACGCACACGCGTTGTGCCCGCCCAAAAATCAGCGTATGCATCGCGCACGCCTCGCGCACACCTCGCAACCACAAGCGGTCGCGACTACTAGTACTAGATTACTCCGTTCGTAAGCGCGGGGTTGGCGGGTGCGAGGCGTCTGTGGTTAGATTTCGAAAAATGCAATTTGAGATCTATTTGATGTGCCATAAGACTCAAATTATATACAACAAATTTCAAAGCAGGTTCTGACGCGCGTTGCGTGTGCTTAGCGGACGCGTTTCGTTTGGACGCAGTATTACACTTCAACCATCTGTATCTCCTCCAAAATCGTCGCAGCGACAGAAGCAGATATTGTTCCCTTTCTATTTGAATACGACTAACAAAACTCTAGGTTGTGATCGAAAATCTTTTGGTTAAAAAAGGCTTTTACTTAATAAAACGGAACTCTTTGATCCCGGCTCCGATTGACAAAGGTCTTCGTTCTGGGCGTTTGTTTTGTTTACTGATTTCTACAGTTATTTCGGTTTAAATATAGAAGAATATCTATGATTTGTGTAAAAAGCTAGTTCTCTCTATGGTGGATTTCTAGCTTTTTAGCAAAATATATATATAGTTAATTAGAATAAAAATCACTTTTTAAATCAATTATTATAATAAAGTTCTACAATAGTTCATAAATGGTACACAAAATAATCAATTTAAAACAATGTTTATGGTTGGTGAAATGGTACTAATTGGTTAAATAATGGTGGTTGAGCACGCGAGTGTCTCAAATGGTTAGAGGTCGCGAACTGGTCAAATTAACGTAATCGCGTGTGCAGTATATGCATATCGATGCGAAAACGCACAAACGCTGATATGTTCGGATTACTCCGAACATACTCCCGGCCGCGAGATGAAGAGATGAGATGATTTAGATGACGTAAATACCTAAATAACTTAAATAACTTAAAAAACATTAATTCTTAACAATAGGTATAAAAGCAAAACATCAAAGCACTTAATTAGTTGGTAAACATAAAACAAAACGTATTTAAAAGCAAAAAATATATAAGCAAGTATGAATACAACAAAAATAATTCATTCATTAAATGGTTAAAATTACAACTTTTAAAAACATTATAATTAAACTATAGTGTCTTCTTCCTTAGAATTGTTCTTTTTAATTGACGCGTATCGCACACTAGGCCACCGTTTGGCATAACTATCAACAATATCATTATCACTTATTTCACATAAATTGCTAGCACTCAACACTTCACTATGCACATTTGTAATTCTCGGCGGCGGCTGAGTCACCACGGACTCCAGCCGACGACGCCGAGATGGTCGCGGTGGCGGCGGCGACGGCGCACGCCGCTGGTGCTCGTTGTTGGTCTCCCACATTGCCCTTTCCTCCTCCACATCCAGATTGTCGCTCCACATAGCGCTGCTCCTATCAGCACGTAGCTAATAACGTAGTGGTGTATGTGGTGAGGTGATATCTCATTTATCTCACCGTCGTTGCTCGCTTTTAGCTTTTTTACTGCCTCTCCAAGGCTGGTTATCGATGTGTTTAGACACAAGTCCTCTGTAGATTTTTCATCTGGTATTTTTATGTTGATTATATGGTTTATCTGGTCGAATTCAGGTATATAAATCTCTGGTGCAAACTGTATTTGATTGGATTGGTGTTGTAATGAAAATAGTGAAAAGTCCTTTCCTTTTAATATACACTTTTGACTCATGCCGATGACCCCAGAACGGCTCAGCTGACGGATAGAAACTCGATCGTCGCATATGATTTTGATTACATAATTATCGCAGCAGAAGTACAGGTACTGCGACGTCGAGTGTAATTCAATCCATCGATTGTCGCATTTGGACTTTGTTATTGTACATTTATTTGTTTTGATATCGATTTTACAAAAACTCTCATCGTTTTTAATGTCCTGGATTGGTTTTAGGAACTAGCACATGTAGGTTTCTCCATGGTATAAACATGAGGTCAACTCGGTGTTGGTCAGACCGAAGTATGAGTCTTTTTTCAGATTGACTGCTACATATTCGGAAACTGGTATTATGTTGATCATGTTGGTTTTGGTTTGGTGGGGGATGGGCAACAACTTATATAGTTGGTAGCTTTCTCTGGCTATAAGCGGAAATGTGACTTCGATCACGACGTACTTTTGGGTGGCTCTGGCCTTGACTTTTATAAGCTTATAAATAAACTGGAGATCTGTATCGATGTTTTTGATAGGAAGAGTGAGTTTGCTGGGCATCTGGCCGTATATGGTTTGAAGCTCACTCTTGAGTTGTTTTGGTGTTAGCAGATGCATACTTATTTGACCATGGTAAATGTCGGTAATTGTATCGAGCAGTGTTTCTTGTAACCTCTTTAATTCATGTAGTAAGGTGTTTCCCGCCATTGCAGATAAGGTGAATTCCTGTATGTAAGAGATGTTTTGAAGTTCTCGCTGAAGAATACTCGAGTTCTCTTGAAGATCGTTTAACTTTTTGTTTACTAATTTATGTTGTCGATCGATGGTGATTTCCATTTTCTTCATGAGATTGAATTCAGATTCGATAACGGACGTTTGGTTCTTCCATAAGTTGGACAGATGTTTCTCGTTTCGTTGTATTGTTTCTATGTCCTTTACATACTGTTCCGCGAAACGAGAGTCCAATACGCCGAATAAATCGTTTGCGAGGTAACCGACACCGTTGATAAGACCCCGGTGCCGGCGATGTCTAGCGTAAACGTCGAAATGTTGGTTAAGCAAAAGTTCATTATAGTATTCGAGTTCCTGGTAATCGTGCCGAGCCTGTTGTGTTATTATGTTACAATGCGATTGTTTTTCAATTGTAGCGCATAGTCTATCTAAATAACTTGAGATTTTTTGGTATGTATCAATTCCAGCCCAATATGGTTTCATATCATGGTATACAATCAGCGTCCATTTATCTCGGATTAATTGTAATTTTGATATGGGATCGAAGTACAGAGTTTGGTTTTCTGGTAGAGCCTTTACGTCGTATAGTGCATGCGCGGGCGATAATAAAGTCATCAAACAAAACAGTGCAGTTGCTATCGTTGCAAAATTTGGTTTTATTCTTCTTCTTTTTTCTGGTATGGTATCTGGTTGTTTTGCCGGTTTTTGGTCGTTATTCTGCATTGCTATTGGTAAAATAGAAAGTTTAACTATTGGTCTTTTTAGGAATCCGTTCTTTGTTTTCAAAGTGACGGCTCGTACTAGACCGTCTTCTCCTGTGTGGGTGTTAGTAACGCGTCCCATTGCCCACTTCCCGGCTGGTAAATTATCTTCATGAATGGTAACCAGATCTCCAATGTCAATGTCTTTTTTTTGTTTCCACTTATTTCTGGCTGAAAGCTGAGTTAGGTATTCATCCTTCCATTTTTTCCATAGATCTTGGAATAATTTTGAGATTAGGTGCCACCTGGTTCTGGCATCCTGCTCCGTTTCGATTACTGTTGATCCTGGTCTGCCTAATAAAAAGTTTGCTGGTGTGAGGAAATCGAGATCTTCAGGGTCCTCTGATAGTGCACATAGGGGACGGGAGTTAAGGCATGCTTCTACTTTGGTGAGAAGAGTGGTGTACTCTTCGAAAGTTAATTTTTGCTGTCCAATTACTCTCTTTAAATGGTGTTTTAGACTGCGAACCGCTCGTTCCCACAGCCCGCCCGCATTCGGCCAGCTTGGTACATTGAAGTGCCATTCTGTTCCCATCTCTGCTATTTCTGTCAGGAATTCATCATTGATCACCTGTCGAAGATTGTCGTATCCTTCTTGCAGCATCCGATTGGCTCCTACAAAATTGGTGCCGTTATCGCTGTAAAGGTGGGATGGGGCTCCCCTTCGAGCAGCCATCCTTTGAAGGGCCGCCAAAAACGCTGAACTGCTCAAATCTGACACAAGTTCTATATGTACAGCCTTCGTCACCATGCATACAAATATTGCTATGTAGCCCTTGGTAGTTTTAATTCCGCGCCCTTTGTTTGCCTTCACTTCGACGAAACCTGTGTAGTCTACACCACAATGATAGAATGCCTTTTCGGGATTAACCCTGGCCGCTGGTAAGTCTCCCATAAGCTGATGCTGTCTTATTGGATCGTGCTTTTTGCATGTGACGCATTGTCTTATAAACTTTTTGGTTGCCATGTATCTACCTATTATCCAATAGTTTCGCCGAAGATTCGCTAATGTTAGCCGTGCGCCACCATGAAAGGTTAATTGGTGAACCTGGTCTATTAAGAGATTGGTTATACGATGGTTGTGTGGTAGAATTATAGGATGTTTCATCTCAACATTTATCTGTGCATTTCTCAACCTTCCGCCCACGCGTAATATTCCTTGTTTGTCAATAATAGGGTTTAGATTTAAAATTTTACTTTTAGTGTGAACTTTTCCATGTTTTTGTAGGTAATTTAGGTCGTCGGCGAATTCCGAGAGTTGAATGTTTTTAATAATAATCATTTTTGCGCAACGTAGCTCTTTCAATTCTAGGTAAGGTTTGTGAACTCGTTTATTGTAATTGGGCAATCGTAATATCCATGTAAAAATGCGAATTATTTTTGTAATCGAGCTAAATTTGTGAAGCAAATGATTCACTATTCTGGTAATGATATTTTCGTCCTGTTTAAGGACTACTGCGTTGGTTTGTTTCACGGTAGACTTCTTCATTTCTAGGTTGGTCTCATAAATGGTTTCATTGTTATTTTGGTATTTGTACGATGGTAGCCATGACGGACCCGGCCACCATAGATTGTGGTTTTGTAGCTGGTCAACTGATAAACCCCGACTTGCGCAATCTGCTGGGTTTTCTGCGGTTTTGACGTGGTGCCATTGGTTAGCTGGTATAATGTTGGTAATTATTTTTACACGATTCGAAACGAACGGTTTCCACCTTGACGGATTGCCTTGTATCCACCCTAACACTGCCGTAGAGTCTGTCCAGCAGTGTACCTCTGTTTGGTGTTCTTGCAAACATTTTTGTACCTTTTTCATTAATTGTGATAACAGTAGCGCGCCCATTAGTTCTAATCTAGGAGTTGATAAGACCTTGTTCATGGGGCCCAGTCTTGCCTTTGCAGCTACTAACGTTATGGTCGTTTCTTCTTTAACAACTTTGCAGTAAATAACACACGCGTAGGCTTTATTTGATGCGTCACAAAACCCATGTAGCTGAATAAATGTTTTTAATTGTATTCCCAGCCATCTTTCTATTTTTATGGTATTGATCTTTATTAACTCCATGCGTAAAGTATTCCATTCACTGGTTATTTCCTCTGGTAACTTTTCATCCCATTCTAATTTTGTCATCCAAACCTTTTGGAACATGATTTTCATGGTAGTAGAGATAGGTGTTAACCACCCTAACGGATCGAATAATTTAGGAATGTCCGAAAGGAGTGATCTTTTGGTAATTTTTCCATGAGATTTCGACTCTATCTTCCAGCTGAAAAAGAACTTGTCTTCTTGAGGTTTCCAGCCTAGGCCCAATGTCTTGGTGGAGTCTGTGTGTTTGAACTCAAACGTTGGTTGACTGCGCTGATCTACCTCCAATCCTGACAAGAGCTCAGCTTTGTTCGATGTCCACTTTCTTAAATTGAATGCCGCTTCTTTTAATAACGCTATAAGGTTAGATTTTAATTGGTTTGCTTTGTCAATGGTGTAACTTCCTCCACAGTAGTCGTCCATGTAGAAGTTGTTCTCCAATTCTTTTGCAGCTTCTGGGAACTTAGACCTCTCGTCTGTAGCTAATTTTTTCAAACACATCATTGCTAGCCACCCTGCTGGTTTGGTTCCGTATGTAAGTGTCGTAAGCTTGTATGTTTGTATTTTTGCATCAGGTGAGTCTCTCCATACGATTTTTTGATAGGCTTGATCCTCATCGTGTATCATTATTTGCCGGTACATTTTCTCTATGTCCGCTGTATAAACATATTGGTACTGACGCCACCTCAATATAAGCTCCTGGAGGTCCTGTTGTAAGTTAGGACCTCTATACATGACGTCGTTAAGGCTGTATCCTGATGAAGATTTAGCTGATGCGTTGAAAACTACCCTTAACTTTGTGGTGGTTGATTCTGCTCGGGTGACGGCGTGGTGGGGCAAGTAACACTCGGTGGTTTTGGTACTTGTATCTAACTTCATATGGTTCAGCTCTAAATATTCGGCCATAAACTTTTTATAATCTGTTTGTAATTGGATGTTTTTACTAAGTTTCTTTTCTAAATGGTGGAATTGTGCTAATGCTTGTGGTTTTGTGGCACCTAATTGGTCTTTGAGTTCTGGTTTAAATGGTAAACGGACCTCAAATCTTCCGTTTTCCAACCTTTTTGTGGTCTCTGAAAAGAATTTCAAGCACTCAAGGTCATCGCTCGACATATCTATCTGTTGGTTAATATCTTCGTTCTCCCAAAACTTCATAAGATCATCTGTATTGTGTAGGACGACATTGCAGTTGTAATATGGTGTCATGGTTCCACAAAGCAGCCACCCAAATTGCGTTTGCTGGGCTATTGGTTGTTCGTTTGACTCTCCTCTTAATATACCTCCTAACATGATTCTACTATATACTTCTGCCCCCAGGAGCAAGTCTACAGGCCGACTAATGTTGAAATCAGGGTCAGCTAGGTTGATGTTTTTTATGTGGGGCCATGATGGTTTGACAATGGTTCTATTCGGTAGGGCCTTGATTAAATGGTTCATAATAATGGCATCTACTTCTAAGGTGAAATCATTATAAATTGATTGTATTTCTACTTTTATCGCCCCTTTCGCATGGTTTTCTCGTTCTCCTATGCCGAAAATTGTTCCCTTGCATTGAGTTCGCTTTGAACCTAATATCTGAGCTGCTTTTTCGTTAATTAGTGAAATTTGCGAGCCCTGGTCGACTAATGCTCTCATGACGTGCTTAGTACCGTCAGCTCTCGTAACTTTGATCAGTGTGGTAGCTAAGAGTATTTCTGACATGTCCTCCCTGGTCACATGTGATGATCTTGTCACGTTTTCGGTGTTAGTATGTTGGAAACTGGGTCTCGCTTGCGAAACAGTATTTTGCTTTGTAAACGCGAAATGAAGCAAAGTGTTATGGCTACCTAAGCAGATTCTGCATTGCTTAATTGACGAGCATGGCACTTTGTTGTGGTTTATTAGGCAATTATTACAATAATTTAACTGGTTTATTTTTCGCAATCTTTGCTCGGGCTGCATTCTTATGAACTGTCTACATTGCCAAATGCCGTGGTCATTGTTACATATTCCACAGGTAATTGACCGCGACTCGCGGTATGTGTTCATGTTCATACCTGGTTTTACAAAACTTGTATTGTATGATGGTCGAGAAAAATTATTTTGGTTAACATATTTTTGGTTTGTATGGCGGTAGAAATTTGATAAATGTTGGTTTGACTGGGGCGTGGTTTTTTGGTATATAGGTTCGATCTTGCGACGGGATGCTTCTAATGTGGTAAACTTAGATTCCAAAAAGTCCAGGAACTCCTGTAAAGAGGGTAGCTCTCTGGGCTTTTTGACCGACTCCATGTACTCGGTGAATGATGTGTTATCTAGTTTTTGAGCAAGCAGGTGTACTAAAAGTGGATCCCATGTGTCTATGTCTACTCCTAGGTTTTGGATTGCATGTAGACATTCCTTGGTCGTGTCATGCAGCTTCTTGATCATCACAAGCGACTGCTGCGGCATGGTAGGCAATGAAAAAAGCATGTTGGCGTGAGAGGTAAAGATGAGTTTCTTGTTTTCGTAGCGATGATTAAGAATTTCCCAACTAGCCTCATAATTTTCCGAGCTGATTTGTAAATGGTGAATCAGTCGTTCAGCCTCTCCTGTAACTTTTCCTTTTAAGAACTGCATTTTTTGCGCGCTTGACATTGATGGGTTGTTGTGGATGGCTTCGGTGAAGAGATCTTTAAATGAAACCCAATCTTGGTATCTCCCGTTGAAGCAAGGAATTTCAATCCTTGGTGTGGATTTCTCCCTGTGGGACACCGACCACATTCTGGTATTAATTTCTTTCTTTAATTTATTGAAAATCTGCTCATATTTGCTAAATTCGTCTTGGTAATGCGTATCCTCGCCGCCGTTCTCTCCTTCAATTTCCCAATGCTGTTTATCAATAATGCTCCAACGAGATTCGAGAGACTTTAAAGCGTCCTCAAACTCCCATTTATTCTCTAGTTCGCCGCTTTATATGCTATGTACTGTTCTCATAAAGGCCCTCATGTTGATGGTTTGCTTTTTAAAAAAATCTTCTAACTTGCTGTTGATTGGAATAGTTGTCGGGATTATATTTCCGCAATTTTTGGGTGTGTCGGGCCGTGTTGATGGTCCAGGCTGAGCTGGTTCCATTGGTTCTGGTGCACGTAAACCGATTGGTTGTTTTATTGTTCCTAACTGCTCTACCGTTTTATTTAACGCCTCCTTCATGGTCACGTAAGCTGCTTCAGCCGTATCGTAGCACTGCTTTTTAAAATAAATATGGTCAAAAAAGGCTAATTCACACATTTTTTGGTGGTTTTTTTTGTATTCATTCCAGTAATTTTCTAAAATCTCGTTCTTTCGCTTGCAATAATCAAAAGTTTTTCTCTCCGCCCCATCTTTCTTAAAATTGGTCAGTAGCTTTGTTATAGCTTCATAAATCTCTGTCTGGTTGACGAAAAGATTCTCCATTTTTGAAGGTAGAAGGTCTCACTTAAATAAATAGATAAAAAGTATGGTTGGATCTGACCTGGTTTTCTCCTTCCGATATCCGCTCAATCCAAATCACTGCAATCCTTTTTTAATTCGTGGCACTGTTTCACTTGGTTAGGCACTGGTTAATAGTTCTCGAAGGACCATGTAAAAAGCTAGTTCTCTCTATGGTGGATTTCTAGCTTTTTAGCAAAATATATATATAGTTAATTAGAATAAAAATCACTTTTTAAATCAATTATTATAATAAAGTTCTACAATAGTTCATAAATGGTACACAAAATAGTCAATTTAAAACAATGTTTATGGTTGGTGAAATGGTACTAATTGGTTAAATAATGGTGGTTGAGCACGCGAGTGTCTCAAATGGTTAGAGGTCGCGAACTGGTCAAATTAACGTAATCGCGTGTGCAGTAAATGCATATCGATGCGAAAACGCACAAACGCTGATATGTTCGGATTACTCCGAACACTTTGTGTTAAAAATAATTAATGAAATAGAAGATGAGTAGCACCACTCACCTCACCAGCCTATTTCAGTCAACAGCTGGACATAGATCTCTCCTAAGGGGGATAAGCTAATAACCCTTATGCTGGGAAAGCGGGTTGGGGATTGCAGAGCACAGCTTCTCGCACTGCTGATACTGTGTCCCGTCAGTGGTCAAGGTATTTAGCTGCGCCAGGGTTAGGCTGTGCTATACCAAATTCTGCCGGCCACCAAAGCCCCATTTGCTGAACAGCAGGGTGCAAAATAGTTGAGGTTTTGCTACTTTAAAAAATTAAGGCGACTATAAGGGTCAAACCTCCTGCACTATTCAACATTTTTGAAGATATAAAATCACTGAATGTAGTAATGCAAAATAGCAAACCTTCACGGCCTAGAAAATAACAATACAAAGGTTCAGCAATAATATCAATTTGATTCTATCACGTTTTCTTACCAAAAAACTTGCACCAATGTGATCAATTTTGGTGCAACTCGTTGACTGCGGGCTTCGATCAAGGAGTGCGTGATAAAGAATGTTGTTTTTTCAGCACTCGAAGTGTTATTTATGCACTGGTAGTGATCAAAAAAAAAATTTAAAAAAAAGACATTTCTTCACTTACTTACAATACCCTGTGGGGTATTCGGGGTACAATATGAACCCACTTAAAAACACTACTTAAAATTTGCCATTGCTTAGTTATGCCTATCACTGTTTGTTAATATCCAATGATAAGAGATGGCAATAGTTTAAGCATCATTTATCTTTTGACAGATTTTTTATAAGTAAGGCCCTCAATTATTAACAATAAGATTTTTCTCATAATATAACACACCTATATGAAAATTGACCAATCGTTGAAGCCCAATTATTAAGCTATTGCATAGCTTCTATCGAGGGCCTTGAGCGCGGGGACCGAATCCAGAAATTCCGTAACAAAAAAAAAGACGTGTGGCACCCGGGGACTGCCGCGGTAAAGCTATTGCATAGCATTTTGTATCAACTTATGCAATTATAATTATTTATTTATTTTATTTATGCAGTATTTCTTTTTCTTTGATATTAATTCAAGTTACACTTTATGAGCGTGGTGATCGTCTCGATTCGTGCGAGCTTCGTAGAGTCGTACAATACGTCTAGTTGCACGCACACAAACACCGTGTCGAAGACTGCCGAAAAGAAACGACGTTAGAAAATGCACGGCCTTCAAGCCACACCTCCGTGCCCGTTGGAGTGAGGAGCGTGAGGTTTTTTTTGGTTACGGAATTTCTGGATTCGGTTCCCGCGCTCAAGGCCCTCGATAGAAGCTATGCAATAGCTTAAAAAACCTCACGCTCCCCACTCCGACGGGCACGGAGGTGTGGCTTGAAGGCCGTGCATTTTCTAACGTCGTTTCTTTTCGGCAGTCTTCGACACGGTGTTTGTGTGCGTGCAACTAGACGTATTTTTATTTAATAAAAGAAAAAAAAATGTTTTCTTATCGGTCACCACGCTCAAAAAGTGTAACTTGAATTAATATCAAAGAAAAAGAAATATTGCATAAATAAAATAAATAAATAATTATAATTGCATAAGTTGATACAAAATGCTATGCAATAGCTTTACCGCGGCAGTCCCCGAGTGCCACACGTCTTTTTATTAATTATCAGTTAAAGTTAATTATCAGTTATTATAAATGCGAAGGTTTGTATGTGTGAGTATGTTTGCTCCCACCGAACTCAGCAACGGCTGACCGGATTTGAGTGAAACTTGGAAATGAATGATAATATATAACTCCATCGTAAGCGTGCTCGTGTGAATAACGTTGGCTGCGCGCCTCACTCAAGGCATGCAAATTCATTTATATTAAAAACCTCAACTCTTTTACGCTGTCAGACACAGGATACAAAATAATAATTTCTCAAATCACAAACTCTGTGGAAATAGTTAGTAATTTGGCATTCGCGCCCCATTCCCCACTTATTCCGTGCCAATTGTAAGCTGGCAAGCGGAGACGGCCTGAATAAATAATTGAGAGGTGACTTTGAATGATTGTGGATTATGACTGGAAGTAACTTTAGTAATTATTAGTGACAGGTTAGTAAAATCAGAAATTATGAGCGACAGGGTGACCAATCGTTGAAGCCCAATTATTATTAATTATCTTATTATATATTATTATTAATTAATTTTAGATTAGGACACGGTATTTCCATAGTACTTCGTACTTGGGGAATGCGCTTTGAATAAAAATCTGTGCCTGATTTTATGATAAATATGCCCAAATTAGGGTTGACACAACCCTGAATACGTAAGGCACAGATTTTCATTCAAAGCACGCCCTCCCATACTAGAGGGTATTTCATACATTTTTCAAATTGATTCAATAGATAAGCTATTAAGTATTATGAAACATCACAACTGACAACTTCTAATTCTAATTCTAATTTGAAGTGGGGGGAAAAAGTTCTGCACCGACGTCCCGCATTGGGGTGTATTGTGCATTGCCCCCCTGCTAACCTGACCCCAGCCAGCCCAACTCCTTAAAATAACGGAGAAGGACTCTGGGTTGGTGGCAACATTGCTCTAGGATTCCCGATACTGCCTGCGTTTGTGAGCCTTGATCAAGCAGTTTTTGTAACCCGGATTTTGTTCTGGCTTCGTTTGTGGCAGTGCAGTGTAAGATGACGTGCTCCACTGTTTCTTCAGCTTGAAAGCAGCCGCGACAGGTGCCGCTGTCCGTGGCTCCTGACTTTACTAGGTGGTGGTTCAGGTCACAGTGGCCTGTAATAACACCAACCAGTATGCGTAGGTCATCACGCTTCATTTTTAACAGGGTGTTGGTTATTTTGTTGTTTCTTCTTGGTAGCATTAGTTTTGTATGTTTGCAATCCTGTCTCCGGTCCCACAATCTTTGGTGTTCGCTTTCAGAGTATTCTCTTAGCCTATTCTTGATCTCCACCGAAGGTGGGTTGGAAAGGCTAATATCTTTGGCGGTTGGAGTGAGCCTAGCTCCTTCCCTTGCCAACGAGTCAGCCTTCTTATGTCCAGGGTTGGAGCCGTGACTCTGTGTCCATGTTATGTTAACTGTGTAGTCAGTTGTAAGTTTTTGGAGGGCACTGTGGCAGTCCGCAATCGATTTGGACCTGGTGTCTGGACTGCGGAGTGCGTTAATCAGTGCCGCGCTGTCTGTTATAAACAAGAGCTGTGATTTTTTATTTTCTGATGTAGAGGCGTCAGTGTTTTTTATTGAGTAGTCTATCTCTGAGGCCCCTAAGAGAAGTCCTAGAGTTTCTGCCTGAAATGCTGTAGTGGTTCTGTTGAGAGGCTGTGCTTTGGATAGCCCTGTTTCGGGGCAGTAAAAGCCACAACCTGCACCACTTTTTGTCTTGGATCCATCTGTGAATATATGATAGATGGTGTTAGACGTTGGACCATAATATTTGTCCTCTATGTTGATTATCTGATACCCTTTGCTTGTAAGGTACGTCGTGGCTACTCTGTCCGTACCCTTCGATGCTTCAGGGATGATATCTGTGGCCTTATTTAGTATTTTACAGTGGTTTGTGGTCCTACTACTGCCTTTCCACTGGTTTGTTGACTTTATTCTCAGTGCAGCGGCCATGGCTTCTTGCTGTATATGCAAGTGCAGTGGCGTTAGCCCTAGTATAATATCTAGGGCGGCTGATGGGGTTGATTTTGTGCAACCACTGATCATCGAGCATGCAAGTCTTTGTACCTGTTGTAGTTTGTTTATAGTTGTTACTAAATTTGTTCTTGGCCACCATACAACAGCACCATAAGTGAGTACTGGACGGACCATGACCGTGTACATCCATAGACAAAGTTTGGGTTTAAGTCCCCAGTCCTTGCCGATGGCACGTGTACACTGCCACAGCACGTTGGTTGCCTTAGTTGTGACATGGTCCAGCTGTTTGTTCCATAGAAGTTTACTGTCCAGCCATATCCCTAGATACTTAACCTCCTTACTGAGGACGAGTTTCGTACCAAATAAGGATGGAAGTTGTAGTGAAGGTAACTTGAGCTTGCGAGTGAAAAGCACTAGTTCTGTCTTGTTTGGGTTTACAGAGAGACTGTGCTTTTTGCACCAGGCTTCCACGATACGGAGTGCCTTCTGCATCTTGTCGCAGAGGGTGGATTCAAATAGCCCTGAAATCATGATAGCCAGGTCGTCGGCGTATCCTACTGTTTGAATGCCGTCTGCGTTTAGGGAGTCAAGAAGTTCGTTAGCTACAAGCACCCACAGAAGGGGGGATAGCACTCCTCCCTGGGGGCAGCCTCTAGTTACAAGACATCTTGAGGTTTCCGTGCCCTCTATACTGGCTGCTCTGTTAGCTAGCATTTTCGTTATCCAATCGTTTAGATTATCATCGACTCCCCGATCTCGTAGGCCTTGTTCGATACTGGGGAAAGTTGTTTTATCGAAAGCTCCTTCAATATCTATAAACGTGACTAAACATGATTGTTTATTTTCTAAAGCGCATTCGATCTTGTGAACGACTTGATGAAGAGCCGTTTCGGTGGATTTACCAGACTGGTAGGCGTGTTGGTTTTTGTTCACTGGATTGTCGACTAGTGGTCCACTTCGTATATGTCTGTCGCACAGTCTTTCCAGGGTTTTCAGTAAGAAGGAACTCAGACTGATCGGTCTGAATGATTTGGGGTCAGTGTAGTCCGACTTACCTGGTTTTGGTAGAAAGATCACTTTCACTTCTCTCCATGAATGTGGAATGTATTTCCAGGCAATGCAACTCCTGAAAATAGCAGTTACCGTGGCTTCGATCTTTCTCAGGTTCCACTGTAGGAGGCCCGGGAAGATTTCATCGGTACCAGCGGCTTTATATGGTTGGAAAGTTTTTATTGCCCATATAAGTGCTTCTTCAGAGACTATTGTGCGGGCCAGCTCCCAGTCGTTATGTTGGGGTGTGTGACCTTCATTTGTCTCCCAGTTGTTTTTATCGTTTAGCGTACAGCCAGGGAAATGCGTGCTTAGGAGCAGTTCGAATTGTTCCCTTTCCGTTAGCGTGTATGACCCGTCTGGTTTCTTGAGGGTACCTAACTTGACTTGTTTGTCTTTTGATAGTATTTTGCTTAAACGAGCCGTCTCACTTTGCGTAGTGATAGAACTACTATACTTCCTCCAAGTGTTGTTCCGGCTATGTCTTATTTCTTTTTTGAGTTCCTGTCTCTTTACTCTATAGTCTTTCCAGTCTTCTTGGCTGTCGGTGTTCATCGCCCTGTTGAAGTGATGTCTTACCGTTTTTCTAAGTTTGGTGAGGTCCTTGTTCCACCACCTATCCTTGCGGTGAGCAATTTTATTGTTTTCGGTGTTGAGAGGACACGAGCTTTCGTAACTTCCCTTTAGGTTGTCAGTGAGAGACATTAGAGTCTTCTCTATCTCGCAAGGCGTAAGCATAGATGAGGATTCAATTTTTGATTGCTTATCTAGCGCCTTATTTAGTAATTCTATAAAGAGTACGGTGTCTGTTCTCTTTGGATTTCGATATGTGCGGGGTTTATATTCCCCCGTTTTTAGGCTATATCTGATCCATCTATGATCCGCGCATGTCTTTCAGTGGTAGAGACGTGCCATTTACTTACGTGTTCTGCTATTTCATTCGTTGCTAACGTAATGTCTATTATGGTTCGGGCCCAGGACGTCACAAATGTTGGTTCTGCGCCTCGGTTTAGAATGTTGAGGTTATGCCTTAATACAAAGTCCAGAAGGTCGCTACCTCTTTCATTCGTATTTCGGCTTCCCCATACTGTGCTGTGGGCATTGGCGTCGCTGCCCACAATGCATTCGATGTTGTGCTTGTTGCAATGGAGAAGAAGTTCGTCGAGTTCTTGTGGAGGTGCTTCCCTGTTGCTGTCCATGTATGCGGATGCTATGATGATAGTTTTTAACTTACCTTCTAGCCCTGTTTCGATTTTTACCACCGTAAGGTCATCTGTACATAGATGTGTTACCAGCGATGATTTTACCGTCTTCGGCACGTAGATGAGGGTACGTGTTTTGTTTTGCACTGGTGGGGAGTATACATTACCTTTAAGAGCAGTGAAACCAACCTTTCCTCGGACGATGTAGGGCTCCTGGACCAGTGCTATCGTGTTTGGTTGCTCTTCAAGGGTTCTCCTCAGGGCGGCGAACCCGGTGACGCTATGTTGAATGTTGGCTTGAATGATATTAATACTAAAATCTATGTCAGACCTATGGGTTTCTCCAGCTAGTCCAGAGGAACCGGGAGTGTTAGAATTATTTTTGCGAACCCGTGTTAACGAACTAAAAACGACTAGAAAAGGGGGGAGGGTTTTGTTTTTGGGGTGATAGGCTTCTAGCTAGCCTATTTTCGGGGAGATCCCGCAGGAGAAGAAACCATGTCCATTGACAGCGCCGGCGAGAGCAGGTTAAGGCCTGAAAGGCCCGCTCCTAACTCATCGTCGTCGCCGCCAAGGAACATGTCGATCTCCGCCTGCGAGAACTCCCTTTCCGCTGTGTCCAGGCCGGAGACGGGGACGGGGATGCCCGCCATGTCCTCCGCCGCGACTGCGCTGCAGCTGGTGCTGGGCGCATCCGCGGCGGGGGCCACGACGGGTCTCCTGACATCGCCGGCCTTGGGTTTCCTTACATGTATGAATACCGTCGCTAACTTGTAGTAGAGACGGTATTTCCTTTTTTCTAGGGCGGCCATCTCCTCCACCGGCACCCCGAAGACCAGGACGTGGTTTGTTATGGTCCCGGTCTCGGTGGGCTTGTGGGCAAAGATTGGCCAGCTTCCTATATTGAGGTGGCGGCGGTTAACGGTCGCCAGGTACTTTCGTATCTTCTCTCCGTCACCCACGTAGTCAGGCACGAAGACTACCCCCTTGTAATACCTCGGCAGCTCGTGCTCTGGTACTACTCTGTAGCCTTCCGAGCCCGACCAGAGGCCCGCCAGGTTCTCGACGATGGAGTGGAGCCATGACAGAGAGTAGTCGTCGCTTGGCTCCAACCTCAGTCCCCCGTGGGCTAGTCTAGGCATCGTCTCAAAGTTGAGAATGGCACCCTCCAGATGATCGTTCTTTTCAGAGTGTTCTATTGAGTGCTGTTCTATCACATGTCTAAGAATGGTGGCGCGTTCAATGCTCATGTGCTCTCCGGACTTATCCAAAATCACCACCCGAAGATGAGATCTGGCAGTCCTGGCGTACGACAGAGCATCACCCGCGTCACCTCCTTGATTGTTTTGGGTGTCGGCGCTCATGCCTGCGTCGGCGGCTTGGGTGCTATTAGACAGACACGCCTTCTTCTGCATTGCGGCAGATGAGGGCGAGACCAAATCTGAGCTCCTTTGCCGCTTCGCTGGTCGAGTGCCTTCACCTTTTGTCGCAGGCGGTAGTTCAGCGTTCGGGGGGTGATCCCGCTCCGCGTCCGTGCTGCCTTCACCCTTGCCCTTGTGAGGCATAGGTTTGGGCTCCGTACTCGGAACGAAAGACTCCTCCCCGTGCGCCTTCTCTACTGCCTTCGACTTTGGGGTTTCTGACAAAGTGCCAGTATGTGGTTTGGCCGAGTGAGTCCACCGGGGCCCTTCCAGCTGTGGGGTCCTTCCCTCCTCCGCAACAAGTCCCAGCGAGTGGGTTCGACGCTCCGGGTCAGGTCGGTCCCCTGCCGTCGTGGCTGGAGGTCTCGACTCGGTTGTCCTACGGGCGATGACTGTTGCGACGGCCGGAGCTACTTCCGACACGCCGGCAAGAGTGAGAGAAGCTCTGCCCTCCAGTCTGATTTTGTTCATAATTTGGAGGTTCAGCTTACGCCTCTCACTCCTTTTACGTTTGCGGCTTTCAGGGCCGCTCGAAGACTTACCTGCGGCCGGCTTACCGACAGGTGCTGAGGGCACCGCGGCATGCCGACCGGTACCAACATTCAACATAGCGACACCAGCATCCGCCGTTGCCGCCTCGAGGTCAGTCTGCTCCGCCATCCTCTTCGCCGCCTTCTTCTTCTTCTTCGGCTTCCTCTTCGGCACTGGTCCAGATTGGTCCAACGCCGAGGAGGATGAGGGAAGGGGGGCCACGTCCCTAGGTTGACAACTTGCCCTACGATGAAATAGCGATTCTGTAAGATACAAAAAATATGTCCATTTGTTTCGTCCCTTAAAACCTATTGCGAACTCCGAGCGTGGTGATTGTAACCAAGACTGTTACATATTCATAACTTTAAGATCGAAATATATAGGTAAAAACATTGTCACAAACTAGTTTCGACCGATTGGACACATTATGTTTGATTAGAGGGACATCCCTACCCATTCTAATGTTCCTTACCGTGTCTCCTCCCTATTAAAATTCTCTTCGAAAAAGTATCATGGCCGTGCGCACACGCATAACTAATTAAATAACATAACTTCATAAAAAATCATTCCAAGTGACTCCCAAGTTCCCGGACCACCATCCCAAGATCTCCATTCTAAATAGAGTAAAGCATAATATCTATCAGTAGAATTTTTTGTTTGATAAAATAAGATAAAAAGACAAATTAACAATACTAGGAAGATACGTATTTTTATAATGTCGTAAAAATTCAAAATACACCAACCTTCTGTGAACTCAGTAAATAAGATGTTTAGCGGAACAATTGATACCTCTAAATATTTATAACAGACTTCTGCGAAATCAACCTTTGTCAATAAACTTCGACTATTTTGAGGCATACACGAGGCTAAAAACAAATTTTCGACCGTTTATCTTCAGGCTATAGCAGTCATAGACATCATTATCATCATCATCATCAACAACCTATAAAAGTCCACTAACACTGAACATAGGTCTCCCCCAATGAATTCCACGAAGAACGTTCCTGAGCCCTCTCCACCCACCATGTCATAGACATATGCCTCCCCTAATTAGTGCCATTGCCCCCTGTCCTGAGCTCGAATCATCCAGCTTCTGCCTGCAGTCTTTCACAAATCGTCACTCCACCTGGCCGGAGGGCTACATACGTTTGCCGAGTAAAAGTAACGTAGATTTGAATATAGGTTATTTAACTTGAGCTTATCTAGATATGGCTGAATTCGCTCTGAATAAATCATATTTATAACTACAATGTTTCCTACAATTGGTGCGCAATAAAAATGCAAGAAAGTACAGAACTGCTTATTACGTCCGGAACGGGTCCGGACCGAGTCCAGGCTCGTAAAAACGTCGTAAATACGATTTAAATTGTTGCATCGCGTTGAAAACTGACATAATTGCCGCGTCCGTTGTACGGAATATGGGGCAGTCTTCATAAAAACAGCTGGGTATTTACATTTGGATGAAAGAACAAACATAAAATAAAATGGAGTACGTTAAAATTTCAATTTACTGATTCTGTCATCTATCTTGAACTCAAACAAGCATAACTTTCCATCTTGGTGTACAAAATATACATCTGAAGTAAATAATTGTTATTTGATGTGAGAAACCCTCTTTGGGAGAAGGCATCCTCCAGAGCATACCATGTTTCTGTCCTGAGCCAACTCTACCCAGTTAGTTCCTGTTGCCGAAACTAGTTCATCCTTCAATCTCTCACGTGGTCTGCCTTATGCACATTTACCACTACCCTTCCACAGAATGGCTAACTTAGTCTATCTCAGATAGTTTGTGTGCGGTGCGCTAGATGATCTGCCCATTTCCATTTTAGCTTCTGCGCTTGGTGTATGGTGTGTATTTCAGAGCTCTAAATTTTCTTTTTATTTGTTATTTAATACTTTTATTTATTATGACAAAATCGTTAGCCATATAAACATAAATTGACAAAAGACTTCAGTTTTGTTTCCACTCTTGAATGTATGAACTTATGAGCTAATCACTCGCTCATACGAAGAAGAAGAAGGAAACTCTAGAATGTAAAAGTAGCAGCATTATACGCCTGAATCATTGGGCCGGCAGCGCATCAGTATCACCTCTGGTGATGCAAGTATCCATGGGTGGCGATGTCTATGTATTTTCCATCAGATGGCCCGTTTGTTTATCCGCCAGCTTTGGCATAAAAAATCTAGTATTAACTTAACTTTAACATAGTAGTAGTAGTTCTTTGTGAAGGGCTCGTCCGGGGAAGTACTGCTACCATGCCTATTTCTGCCGTGAAGCAGCTGTGCTGTGTTTCGGTTTGAAGGGTGTGGGTGCCGGTGAAATTACAGGCACAACAGGCTTATCATCATCATGCCTCAAGTTGATGGACGCAGGGCGTTGCATCGTAGAGCACGTTTCAAAAAACGTGATCTATGTTGCAATGCTTTGTGATAGGTAATTGTTACCACTCAACATCAGGTGGACCATGTGCTTGTTCCATCTTCAAGTAACATAAAAAAAAAAAATTAAAGAAAAAAAAAACTTCACTTTGGATAACAGCACCATGTGGTTATTTTCACTTCACTGAACAAAATCAGATAAGATTTTGAGAAGTTTCAGCTGGTGTAGGCTTTACTCTATGAATACTCAAAAGTAACATAGCTGATGTTTATAAGCTGTACTATTGTCCCCTCGTAATTATGGAGATAATACAGAACGGTCGGCGGAGGAGTTGTTGGTAACAGCCGTTAGAATCAGCTCGTGTTTATCTACTTAGGTTCTACCCGCACGTAATTGGAGCTCATTTAAAAAAGGTTATTGTCATTATCAAAAAGTGCTTTAAAATATTTAAGCTTTTTTAAGAGCTAATTTTTCCAACGTTAGGTAGGTAATTGCTTAAAATGTTGATAGGATATATTTGCTAAAATCCTTCTTTTTTTCCTTCATTTTTCTTATCTTAGTGGGCCACTTTTGTGTCGCACTTTTTAGTTGGCCCGAAAGCGTCCGACATGGCTTGACGACTAAAAAAGCCGGAATCAACATCCCAACGTGATTTCTGAAGCACGGAAACGCTCAGATCTTAATGCCACTAAACGGTTACCCATTCAAGTAGTGATCGGGTGGAGTGTTAACCAAAATGATCTGCTAGGAACACAAAGTAAGCCACGCGACAAGCGCATCAGAAGAAGGAATGATTTGTAAAAATATGTTTTTTTTAAGTAAAGTTTACATAAGCATCTAATAATTCACTGTTTAATATTTAACACTCTCCTATGGAAACTTGACAATTTTGTGGCTGTCGCGTGTGGCTCGTTTGCGCCGGCCCTTAGATTCACAAACTCTTTTGAATAATCTGTGTTAAAAAAAAACCGTATTGAAAACCTCCTTCTTGTATTTAGCTCGGTTAAAAATGTGTTGTAAAAACCTAAATTAGGTCACTTAAACTGACATCTCCTAACATAGAATAGCTTGTAAGAAAATACAACACAATCAGCCTTTGCAAACTTTGTCAAAACCACTTCTCATAGTCCGGAACTTCGTCAGTTGGACTCAGTGGGCGTAAGGACTTGCCCCTTTACTTTCGGAGTTTGCCAATACTCATCCAAGTTCCAGCGCTTTGGGAGAGTGAGTTGGAAGATTTGAAAAATATTTGAGTGCAATAGAGTGTACTTTTCATAATCATTCCATTTATATTCCTTTTTTAGCATTTAATTTATATTCCTTTTTTTAGTTAATGAAATTTCGGAAATATTCTTGCCGCGGCTCCGCAAACGTCAAACCTGAACTCAACGCATCCAGCTTCTACCTGGCCGGAGGGCGGCTAGGTGGAGTGACAATCTGTGTAAGGCTGCTGGTAGAAGCTAGATGCGTTGAGTTCCGGACAGAGCGCAATGGTATTGATTAAGGGAGGCCAGCTGTGGACAGTTATGAGCTGATGATGGTGATGAATGTTCATGCAATTTGTAATCTTTCTCACTCAAAACAGTCAGGTAATTGCCGATAAAAGTAACTTTAAATTTTAATTTAAAAAACTATGAAAGTTTTCATAGTATACAGCTCGTTACTATATACTGATGGTCAGCGACGCGCTGGTAGGGTCCATTCAATCTTTGTATGCCTAATTTAAATGTAGTTTTTGTACATTTGGTTAGTACAATCGGTCCATCGAAGAATATAACTTCTTCATTCCATGTAAAAATTGTAGCTAAGATTAGTCTTATAGTAATTTATATAAATTAAATAATTAATTTAATCTCTATTCAATTTCTTAAGGCTAAGATCGACAAATACGGAATAAAATGTATTATTATAGTTAAATATTTTACACTGTGCCTGAACTAGGAAAATAGAGATAGATAGATAGATAGATAAACATTTATTTGTTTCTACAGACATACATATAATTTTTATTAATGGACAATTTTAAAATAAGCACAACAAGTTAAAATAAACACAAATATTTTCAAAAAGGTAAAAAAGTACTCAGAAATAATAATTAAAATATGAAATCTATAAATATACAAAAGTATTTTGAGGTACATTTATCCCCCATTTCTGTTATGGCTGAACGAATGTTTTTTTCATACTTTTTATAATAATAGGTGAGCGTATTTGCAGAAATATTAATATTACAATATAAGTATTAAAAATAAGTAACAAAACACAAATTCTTCTTAAACCATACAACGATCGTTCGTCTCACCAAAGTATCTATCCTTTATCTGTAAAGTTGAAACCGTTGTCCCTTATAAGTTTGGATATAACATTTACATCTTGCTCTTAAGTATTATGTATGTGGATAATGTTACGGTAGGCTTTTTATTTCTTTGCTTCTTTATGTAAAAACTTTTACAGGCATGATACATTATGACGTTAGTACCATTAGTAACAATATATATCAATGGTTAGTACATTTATATACATAATATGTCAAGATGTTTGTTACTCTATCACGCTGTCCAATCAGCTAGCTCAGTTGCAACCGAAATTATAAGAACCGGTCCTGTTTTACAAACTTTGATAATTTGACAATTGACGTTCAAAGTTTGCAAATAAAGGTCCGATGCCGACCATGAATGATCAGCTAAATCAGTTGCATACCAAAATGGCAGCAACCGGTCCTATTTTTAAAACTTTGACATTTCATCCGTCGAAATTCAAAGAACGTCAATTGGCAAAATATATCAAATTTTGGAAAACAAGACTGGTCACTATAATTTCGGTGTGTAACTGAGGTAGCTAATCAGTCAGCTGACTTTTTTAATATTTTTAAATTATTTGGTATAAGTAAAATACAGGCTACAGCCTGACAATAACAACAACAACAACACCAGCCTATTCAGTTCACTGCTGGACATAGGCCTCCGGGCTGGGCATGCGGGCGGGGGATGGCAGGGCACAGCTTCACGCACTGCCGACGCTGCTGCCCGTCGGTGGCCAGGGGATTTAGCTGTGCCAGTATTAGGCTGCGCTATGCCGCATTCAGCCGCCGCCAGAGCCCCGTTTGTTAGTTAGCAGGGTGCACCACGGGCAGGTGAGGTTGGCAGAGATTTGGTTTAGAATCCCTTACACCCCACGACAATTACAACGTCCTATTTTTCCTTACAGGCCTCTTCGCTTTGTCTCTATCATAAATCTACAAATTTATTAAGAAAATATAAACCACTTCTCTCCATCAAGGCATACGTCCCATTTGAATAAAGAATACAGAATATCTCGACGGCAAGGAGGTACAATGCAAGTCGTAAATGAAACATTCATGGCTTTTTCGCTTCGATTCGTACTGAAAGGGCCCGTGGGGCGAATACATAAACGGTATTACATTAGCGCAGGTACTTACAGCAGTAGGTATACTTCTGCAGTATCTACAAGTTATAGTTAAAGCTAAGGTGTCACTACGATCAGACGTGTCTCATTGATACTTTATAGTTCTACACAATACGACAATGCGACCATGCTTTGGCCAACGCTTGCGTTCTGTGTACACGTTATTATGCTTTTGTACACCATAAATGTGTATGACAACTATTAAAATCCTTTTTACTTCACTCCTTTTCCACTTCATTCCTTTTAACTTCGCAGGAAGTATTACAAAAGTCAAGGTGTTCAAAACTTGTTAGTATAGTTTTGTACGCCTAAAATGTGTCGGGCAACTGTTGAAAACCTTTTCACTTCTCTCCTTTTTCACTTCTTTCCTTTTGACTTTACAGGAAGTGTTATAAAAGTTAAGTTGTTGTAAAATTATTAGTAGATATAGTTTTGTACACCTAAAATGTGTCGGGCAACTGTTGAAATCCTTTTCACTTCTCTCGTTTTTCACTTCTTTCCTTTTGATTTTACAGGAAGTGTTATAAAAGTTAAGTTGTTCTAAAATGATTAGTAGATATAGTTTTGTACGCCTAAAATGTGTCGGGCAACTGTTGAAATCCATTTCACTTCTCTCCTTTTTCACTTCTTTCCTTTTGACTTTACAGGAAGTGTTATAAAAGTTAAGTTGTTCTAAAGTTATTAGTAGACATAGTTTTGTACACCGAAAATGTGTCGGGCAACTCTTGAAATCCGTTTCACTTCTCTCTTTTTCCATTTATTTCCTACTAGCTGACCCAGCGAACTTCGTACCGCCTTAGCGTAGCAATGATGCACTACTTTATTTTGTATTTGTATGTGCTCGAATTTAATTAAGTAACCACGTTTCCGAACAAACAATGCTCTTTCAATATAGTCTATGGCTGTGAATGACATTGACATTCGATACGCGCGTTTTTTTAAATATGCAAAATTAAATGTATAATATTCAATATTTCTGAAAGATTTACTTAATATTTTTTTCCGTAAGAACCTTCTCCTAATAATAACAAATACAACAAAAAAAGAATTAGTGAAATCGGTCCAGCCATTCACGCGTGACCAAGGAAAACGGGTTTCATTTTTATATATATATATAGAATAGAATAGATAGATAGATTGACTTCGCAGGAATTGTTACAAAAGATAAGTGGTTCAAAAGTTGTTAGTATAGATTTGAACGCCTAAAATGTGTCGGGCAACTGTTGAAATCCTCTGCACTTTTTTCCTTTTCCACTCCTATCCTTTTGACTTCGCAGGAAGTGTTAAAAACACTACGGTAGGAAACAACGTATTATAGTATCTCATAACACGATTTTTATCATGTTGGATCGTCAGCACTATTAAAACAGTTATTCCTAGAGAAACTGATCAAATTCAAAGTTGAAGACAAAACTTAGGATGACTTAGAATTACTAGTATAGCGAGCGTTGTAGATAATTATTGCGATATACAGCGAACTATAGTTAATATAGATGTTTTAAGGTTTCCCCGCCTCGTGGCTCACGATAAGGCTTCAACTCATTTGGAAGATTGCAACGCTATTGAAATTGAACCTTTTGTTGTCTATGAGACTACTCTTCGATGGGGCTAGGGCTAACTCAAGTACATTATAATAATAAATAGAATTACCCTAAGAATATAAAAAAATACATCATTAGCTTTTTTTTTTTTATGCCAAAGCTAGCAGACGAACATGCGGGCTACCTGATGGAAGGTAGTCACCGCCGCCCATGGACACCTGCATTACCAGAGGCAATATTGATGCGCTGCCGGCTCTTGAGGTGATGAAATACCCGCCCTTTGAAGGTCCCCATGTTGCTTTTTCATGAAGTGGTTTGGTATGGCTTACGTTGGTGTTCTAACCAAATCATTTAAGTTAAGCAATACAATCCGGTCTGTCTGGTCACTACTTTGGTGAATGACCGTCTGCCCATTCACTAACCGGGGGTGACCGTTGAGTGGCATTAAAATCTGAGCGCTCCCGTGCTAATGGTCCCAGCTATCTCGTTAAGCAATGGCGCAGTTATTCTGGCGGCCTAAAAACTCCAACACCAGAGTTGGCTCATACGAAGAAGGAAGGCATCATCATTATCAACCCGACCGTACGCTAATCTTAGTCACGCATTACTAAGAATATCGTGCCTTTTAAAATACTAAAAATAAACAAAACATTAAAAAAGCTAAACTGAATTTAAAGAAAAATTACAATGAATGCTCTAACAACTTTATTATTATCATCATCATCAGCCTATAGCAGTTCACTGCTACTTCGGTCGACCTAAAAACTTCGACACCAGAGTTGGTCACTAGCACATACGAAGAATAAGAAGTCCACTGCTGGACATATGCCTCCCCCAATGATCACAATTTTTGACTTGATATTAAAAATTTCGTCAGCACTGCGCTACCATTTACAGCTATACTGTGCCACAGGTCTAACTGTATAATACGAATAGAAACAAGGCAAATATGTTGCCCTGAGGGTAGGTACGAATTGGCATGCTTACTGTTAAATGTTATGTTACCCCTGTGCGTGAACTTGCAAGTTTAAAGGCTAATGTCGTGTGCTTAAGGCTTTTGTTATTATCGACTAGTGGAAACTCAGAATTAAACTCTACTATTAGTAAGGTCATTTTTGACTAACAATACAATAATAGTACACGTACTTTGTTGACGTTACTTTGTTTAGCATACTGTGTGTTTTAGGGCTCCATACCCAAAGGGTTTTACCTGAGACCCTATTATTAAGACTCCACTGTCCGTCTGTCTGTATGTCTGTCACCAGGCTGTATCTCATGAATCGTGATAGCTAGACAGTTGAATTTTCTGTTGCCGCCATAACAAAAAATAAAAACGGAACGAATTAAATATTTAAGTGGGGCTCTCACACAACGATACGGTAGTCTTTGTGCGCGAGTTCAACTCGCACTTGGCATATTTTCTAGCTTCTGATGATGATAATTATAGTGATTTGATTTCAAAAAATTTGTGTTCATTAACAGTATACAACCAAGAATGTTCTACAAGAATCTACAATTTTCCTTTAACTGGGCAAATTCACTATTCAACTAGCCCCTCAATATTTTGTAGATTCGGGTTTTTTCTCGTTCTATTACCTGCGAGTAACTAACTAACTAACTAACTTACTGTTCAAAAAATCTTGTCACTCAGCCAATTAAAGCCAACTGTTTTGGACACCCATCTAAAACAAAATTTAGTAGAGAACACGCTGATTCAAATCTATTATACGTAGGGAATAAGCTAATTATTACAAAATTATGTCACACTCTAGATACTACAGAACGTATAGCTTTACCCTGCTGTTTCACTCGCGTAAAAGCGTAAAGGCGTAAATTCTAAATTGTTACCCCGTTATTCATAACCAATTGTCATTTTATAACGCTCGATAAAGTAAGCATATCCCTGTCATTTAAATGTAAAAAATGGAGGTGACATAATTTTTTGACGCCATTTTAGCTAGGTTTATATAACTTTTATGAATAAGACTGTTTGTTTATTTTGGCTTTAGTTAACGCAAAACGCTTTCACAAGGTACCGTCTGTTTTTTGTGCAGCTAGAGGTTGGAACTCCTTACTAAAATATAATTATAAGATCAAGAACCCTGACGTTATAAAGAAAACGACACCTTGTGATCCCAATAAATGAATTAAATTACTTTCTCTATCGTACCATTTACCTCTTGCATTTCAGGTGACTGTTCGCCCAATGGTTGTAGTGGGAAAGATGGAAAGTGACCTCGTAGACGAACACCCAGCCGTTGGTCTGACCAAGTCAAGGCACTGACGGGGCTCCCTTTGACTGCCGCCTTGAGGCAATCCGAAGACAGAAGCGCGTGGAAGCAGTTCATCAATACCTCAAGTCTTTCATGACGGGCACGACCTTCAGCAATGAAGAATACGAGGAAGAAGAAGATTCACCCAATACACCAATAGATCGTCAGACAGAATTACTTACATTTACTATTATACTAATGAATGGAATTATTCGTGTGAGAATCATTATCAACATCCCGCGGGAGCTATAATGAGTACTTACCCTAATCAACATGGCGGGTGCTTACTAAGTATCAGTGTTTACTCAATTTAGATGTTTGAATGTAAGATAACGGATATGTAGATACTTAGCAAATAATGTAGGTAAATCATTATGTAGGTATTTGCAAATCTTGTATAAACAAATTGCTTGATTGTGAATCTTAATTTGGGCGTAGGAGGCATTGCATGAAGGAGGAGCTCTGGTCGAAGGGTGTCGTGTTCCGATGATTTTGTGGACGAATAATGGACACCACGCGACCCACGTCGTGTATATTACGTGGCAAATAATAATAATTTGTATTTTAATTATAGTTTTATTAATATGTATGTTAGTCTCTAAGGTATATTATATGGGCCGTAGGTTAAGTAAAACACCATCTGTATTTATTCTATTGTAGCCTGATATAAAGTTTATATTATTATTATTATTATTGGGAATTGCACTTCCCTGACCACTGACGTGTAGCAGCGTCTTGGTGGTGTAAAAAAACTGTGCCCTGGATCCCCAACCCGCATACCCAGCGTTGCGATTATGGGCAAATTTTCCTATATTATGGGAGGCAAGTGGAAAGAAAGATGGTGGTGTTTGGCTTTGGATGCATTGATTATTCAATCGTTGAAGTAGATCGCATTTCTTTTTAAAACTAGATTTGAAATTATAAAAATGTTTTAAGTACAGTAAACGGTGATCCTAACTAAAACCCTTTAATAATACTCTAAAATCTTCCAAAGGTCAAGGAATCTGATGTAGAACAAAATAAGCGGGTTATATCAAAAATCATAAATACATTATCCCAAATTTCTGGCCTACCATTATCCAGTAAATAATAAAATTCCCAAGAAAGTACTCAAGGCCCGGGCTTTTCGTAATTCCATTGTCATGTCCTAAAACTCATCGAACTCTAATGGAATTTCGATAAATTCGCCTTTTGATCCCGCGGTTCAGTTTAATTTTCTTAAATTATTTTGTTTACGGTGAAATTGCCTATTGATATTGAGTTGGCACTGCTTTGTTAGGGATTCTTAATTGAATCGTGTTTTGTCAAGTCTTAATCTATTTTAAATTAGAAATCGCACGGCGCACGCAAAAAGCACGCAAGTTTGGCCTGTACCAAACTTCAATCCATATCGATAGATTAGTACAGGAAGAACAAAATGTGTTTTAAGCGTGATTAATTGAAAATGAATAGCTCATTCTGTATTAAACAACTTGAATTAATAGGCTTTATTAATTTTATTCCGGAATTATTTATTTTCTAAGGTAAGCTTAAGAATTGCACTACAAAACTATAATTTAGCACAATTAACTCAATAAATTAGTGCACTGAGTAGTTATTTTGATGAAAGTATTAAAACGGAATAAATACCGCAGCAATAAAGAAAATTTAGTTTTTGCTGCTTTTATAGAAACAAAGAAATACGTTTTATCTAAGAAGTATTATTCTATCAACCCTGAATATCATACCTTCAAAATCTACATAATCGTACTGAGAATTTATCTTAAAACATTCAGAGAATTGTTTAATTTTAATCAAACAAGTTCCATTTCACCTTACCGTTTGCCAAAGAAATATCTCAAATAAAAACTATCCAATCTATAAAAAATATTGTAAACAAAAAAGTAACCGCAAAACGTTTCTGATACAAAACGATATTATGTCTAAACAGACTTCATCTAAAAAACCTTTTCCAAAACAACCGAACCAAAGCTAGTTTCCATAAATATCACTCCTATAATTTAATATTGGCAATTTCCAATTTCACAAATTCGTTTCACCTCCCTTGGCCATGCAAGTCACGCGCCGGAGTCGATGAGAGCCAAATAAATTGTACGATAAAACCGATCTGAAGGTACACGGCTCGATACGCATGTCTGCTTCTGCATATTATTAGAACAGTTTCTATACTTTACGAAGGGCTTTTCTGTAGCGCAGTTTAAAGCTTAGTCGTTCTTTGCAGCTGAGTAAAAATACATTCATACTAGCGTTATTTCGTGCGCATGTAAGCTCGTGTCAGCTTGCGATATTGCACGCGCGCATTTATTTTGCGCTCTATAAAACCGAAAACAACTTACACGCTTTTTCCAGCATGTTCACACGAACCAGTAGGTATTTTCCTTACGGCTCGCGCTTATGTTTAAACGCGCAGCTTATAAGCGCTTAAAAGTAACGCGTGTGGTAAAAACCACGCATATACGCGCCTACGTGTGTTTATACGCACCGAAAAACGCAAGTTTGAAACCGCTCTGCAGCAACTTTTTCATCTTTTATTAGATCACCATTATTTGATCTCTTAGTATCATTTAGATTCTAGAGCTACGGCAAACATGTTGAGAGTTTAAAATCCTAAAATGTCGTATGATTTGTATCGTTACGAAGTAGTGCAAAAGAAAAGTATTTTGTGAGAAGGCGTTTTTAAAACTTATTTCGTTAGATACGTGATAAAATATTGGCATGTCGAAATTTGATTTTGAGAATTTATAATTAGTTATAGCTCATGAGATAAGATAAAATTTTATCTTATCTCATGAGCCAGACAGACTCATAAGATATAAATACCACTGTAGGTCAAAGGCCTCTTTTTAGACTTCTCGATCTTGGGAATTCACTAAATATAGAAGAAAGAAGAAGAAAGAAGAAGAATGTAGTAAAATAACACAAAAATAGCATTTCCTTTCCTTCTCTTTTAGGCATTCATCACAAAGTCCTGTCCACCATAACCAAGGTGGGTTGGAATGCTTGTATAAATGAACAAAAATAAAATTGCCTAGCTTTGTTGTTTCCTTGAAGTGGTTGAAGATGACTGGCAAAACCCAAGAAAATAATAATACTCGATACTTATTCCGTGACAGATACGTATAAAATTCCCATCAAACACCAATAAAACCGAAATTGAAAAGTGTGCCTTTGTTCTACCAAGGACGAATTAAATTCAAAGTCACCTCTACACGCAAATATATACCATTACTACGTTTCAATATAGCCGGTTTTGCAATAACAGAGCAAACATCTCCTGAAAGTGTAGTTTTTGCCCACGTGACACATCATCTCGCCTTTCAAATTTTGTCTCTAAGCCGTGGTATTAAGGCTGGGTTTCCAGTGTATGTGAGTGTGGTTTCCGGGTAGTTTAGGGCCTGCTAAGCCGTTTGATGAGGATCTATGACGAAGGTCCATCTGATCGCGATAACCTCAGGTCCTGGCGACCTTTGGGTCAGTGTTGGTAATTTGTCTTCTTGATTGTCCGAATATAGATTTTGACTGTTGATATCTTAATGTAGTTGAAAGGTTAGTTCGAAAATGGTTATTAATTCTGAAGGAAGTCTATTGATGTTTAAATATTTATTTGATTGAGTTCTAGAGGTGGCTTTCAGTTTGAATTTATTTGGAAATGAATTATTTCAGGTTCCAAAATCAAATTTGATTTCATCCTGTAGCGGATCGGTCTGTTTAAATATTGATCTTTGAACCGAACCTACTTTCAAACTATTTATTGTTATTTTATTTTTATTTAATGAAATGTTATGAAAAGAAATGAAATTGTTTATAAGTATGGTATAAAAGATCAATTTTTTTTACATACTCCACCGATAAATCAATAATTTCACTTCCTAATTTGCGCAATGTCGTGAAAGAAACCGCAATGAAAAGAGCAAAATGAAAATAAATGCATCACTAGACTAGACAAGACAAGACAAGAGCTAGGTTTTGAATTGAATAATAGTTTAATGATTCAATGGAAGCTATATTGTTGTTTTCCAAAACATATTTTATACATTTTTTGTTTGATTTTTATTACAATTGATACCTCAAAACATCTCATTAAACCTTCTGTTTTTTTAAAATTCTGAATGATTTTATTTAAAATACCAGTTCGAAACATATTATTATTTATGTACAAAATATAATATTAAACATAATAATAATATATCCTTTAGAAAAACAATTTCCAGTCGTGATCTAGACCGAACTTGCTCCACAAAGTCTAGTTTATGATAATGACAACTCGCTACTTCCAATGCAGAGTTGCGGTCATTGATAAGTGGACTATAAAACATCGTATCTTATCTTATCTTTGAGCCTGTCTAATGCCACTGGTGGATGAAGGCATAAAAATACAAAAAAACACCTAAAAATACAATAACACATACATGTACATTTTTGAAACATATAACATAATATACGTTAAGATAATACTTTATTTGGTTCAAACAATTACAGCACAGAAAAATAGAAAAACACTTAATGATACAAGTAGGTTTATAGGTAGGTAGTTACAGTAATTTAACAAAGGAATTATACAGAGAGAGAAAAATACTTGCACAAAACTAAAGCTAGAAGAACTATAATAAAGTAAGACTAAAGCTGTGTGGTAACGACCAAAGTGCAACGTGTCGGGCAAGTGTATAGCTGCTCAAGGGACGTCACGTCGGGTTATTCCGGTTTGATACACTCTGAATTTTGCAGATAATAACTATTTGAGTGCTGAAAACACAGATGCTGTGGGCCGCGTGCTACTTGTGCACCCTGCTATCTAATAAACGCGGATCTTTCAGCGGCTAACTGCGGGATAGCGCAGTATGTAGCTAACTGCAAACAGCAGCATCAGACATGTCGCTGCGACACTACTGGTTTAAATGTATGTCTATGAAATACCTTCCGTGACTAGCAACACGTCATCTGCCGCTATGGGCCGAACTTTTATCGCCCGACCGCAGATCAGTATTAACCAAATGGTATATACGTACCTGCAGTCGGGTAATGACTGCAGCGACATAACGTCGACAAGATGACGCAGCGACACGTCACCTGCTGCAGTCACTTGCAGACGGCTACGAACTTATATATTTACTGCACCTGTTTGTATACGTGCTACCTGTGGGCGGAGTATACGCTCGTGCCATTCGCTGAGAGTGGTGTTGAGGCTGCCCCGCTACTGTAGTGCTTCGGGGATGTTTGCGGCGGCGCGGGTTGACTGTTTTCATAACACCATGAGTAGTCGCGCTGCTTGGTTCGCTGCGCTCCCTGGTGCGCAGTTTGCTGGTCAAATCCAAGACCATCCTGGCAATGATAGCTGAGAGGGTGGACTGTCTGTTCACCAGGTACTGCTGTGAACGCCACCTTCCCAGCAATCGTATTAGTTTTTAAAGTTCTTTTGTGTATTTTTTTTCTTATATGAGCTGTAGAGTAGTGGTACACCAAAATAAGGCCGAGGCTGCTCAGCGCTTTCATAACGATATTCAAGAAATGGAGCGTCGTTACCATACACTCTTATAACCTACTTTTATATTTGGCATGTTGAAGGACCTTTATGACCTAT
Source organism: Horisme vitalbata (assembly GCA_951804965.1). NCBI lineage: Eukaryota > Metazoa > Arthropoda > Insecta > Lepidoptera > Geometridae > Horisme > Horisme vitalbata. Next base: position 859,585 of record OX638099.1, read on the forward strand.
TAAGGTTCATGTGAAAACTTAAAAATGGGTCTTTTTGTTGAACAAAATGATCAGTCAACTACCTCTGGCGTAGTTGGTGAAAATCCGCCTGACACAGAAGGTTGCGGATTCTATTCCCGCTGCGGGACTATCGTTTGCAAGTTCTGCAGATATTTTTATCGGGTCTGAGTAATTTCTATGTATGATATGTATGTATTTACAAATAAAATGTATTTATGTAGTATTATCAGTCATGTAGTGCTCATAATACAAGCTCTGCTTAGTATTGGGTTAGATGATGTTGTGAGATTATGTCCATTATTATTTATTTAATTCATTTATGGTAAATTTTCAGACTTGAAAGTTTCGTTAGAAGTTTGACGGTCGACCGTTAAATAATTAAAGCAGTTTGAAAAATTCAATGTGTCCAAAACACAGACACAAAGCTGATCAGATCGACACCCTTTTCCTCATCTTAACAATAGCTAGAAAATATCTGCAATACTGTGCTTTTTCTTTCGCGAAATGCAGTTGAAGTTTCAAGTCCGAACTGTATTATCTCGATCTTCGAGAAACTTCGACAAAGCGATTGTCAATCCCACCCGATACAACTTCAGCGCTTCATACAAACTTACAAACTTTGACCATAAATATTGCAGTAACAAATACTTTTACATAATCTTATGCTGTTCCTGCAAATAAATTAGGCCCCTCTTTTCCTCCAGTGAATTTCACTCTATTAAAAACATACAAAATAAGAGTACTATTACATAAAAAACTTAAGCATTTTCATATATTCTAGGTGCATTTTATGCATTTTATGTAGGGTGGACCTACCACACAACACCGCACCAGCCTATATCACTCCACTGCCTCCCCTAATAAGAAGGGGTATATGCCCATATTCCTCACGCTGAGCGAGCGGGTTGGGGATTCCAGGGCACAATTTCTTGCACCACCCACTCTCCGTCAGTCAGGAAATTTAGCTTTGCCAATGTTAAGCGGCGCTATGCCACATTCAGACCCCGTTTGTTGTACAACAGCGTGCTCCACGGGCTTGTAAGTTTGGCTTAGGTTCCAAGAAAGGTTGGAACCCCATTCCGCCCAACAAAGCTATATCTATCTATCTAAATATTTATATTTTAATTTATATACACATAAAAAAGATGGTTAAAACGTATGGAATGATTGAGGGTTTCATTGCGATGTTTTAATTCACCGTTTTGAGCACCACTATAAGCATGGATTCCCACAGTGCCCTGTTGTGCTTCAAAAGGCGTTTAGATGTTGGTCTTGGATTTCAGTTTCTAACCATGTTGAAATCCTTCAAGCGGCTAAAATATAATTATCATCATCATTTGGTAGTCTGGAATAATTCGTGCAATACGATAAGACCACCTTATGAAACGCAAGTGCTTAGTTTTAAAATTATTTTTAAAAGCTGATTGTATCGGTCACTGTGTTATCAACAAAGACTTTTTATTTATTTATTTATTATCGCCCTGCCCTTATCTCACGTGTCTTAGTCTCATGTCCCATATTAGACGAGCCGGCATCAAATTATAAAGAAAACGGGCCATGTGCGAGTCTCACTCGCGTACAAATTTGTTGGTATGATATTTTTATTTAACACTCTGCGGTTTTTGAATATTCCCCTTTGTTTGTGCAGTCAGACATTGCTAAACACAAACACAGGGAAGGCCGACGAACAATGAAGAGGTCCTATAAGAGTTCTTTTTTTTCTTTTGAGGCATGTACCTAAAAAATAACAAAAAAAGGCTAGTTAATACACTAAAACCTATCAGAAGATTCCGAACTTTCGAAAAATAAGGACAACTTCAACATTATTCATCTGGGACGAGAAAAGATTCTCAAATTCCGAAGCAATTTATTCCTTATTTCAATTTTAAATAAACCAGCGGTTTTTGTTGGAAAGAGTTTGAAGGCGGTTTGCGTCTGAAGGCTCATTACACTGTACAATTTGTTGTCCCAACTGAAAAGGGAGCGAACGAAGGGATAGTTCTGATTGCTTTTATGTTAAGCTAGGTCTGCAGCCCTCGGAAAGAAAACCGAAGACGACGACCCCAATGTGGACTCCATCAGCACAGCCACAAATTCTCTGCTAAGAGTAAACGACTGAAAAGGAAGCACTCACCTTCGCAACTTCGATCCCGTGGTATACCCAGATAATAATAATAGTCTGAAAGTACAAGTTCGTAGCCGAATGCAGACAGCAGGAGTGTTTTATTTATTTATTGATTTAACATTTACAATATCATAACAGTATTAGACCAAAGCGATATTGAAAATTACAGTACCAAAAACTTATGACCTACTTAATATATGACGGCCCTTTCTGGGAATTTCGTCAAGGAAGTAACAAACAGATCAAAATCATTTCCTTCGCATAGTTTATTAATTGTACGAAGGGCTCTTGTTGGTGTCATGTCACTGAGAAGGTTACATATCATTATAACTAAACTTGATAGAACTATTTTAAAAATAACTACGGTCAAAATACCTACAGTTAAAAATACCTACAGGTTGTTTCACAGAATTTCAATAAAACTACTGAACGATATACCTAACGGAAAATTCACCTATGGTTTATTCATCTATGGTTAATTCACCTACGGTTGATTAAACTAACGGACGACTCACCTACTGGGGCCGGATTCTCGGGAATAGATATAAATGTCACGTTAGATAATAATGTCGAGAGAACTGTCAAATCCATACAGTTTTGACAGTTCTCTCGATATATATCTAAAGTGTCATTAATATCTATTCCCGAGAATCAGGCTAGTGATATCTGCCGAAGAACCGATAACCGTTGGGGTAAACGAGTTCTTGAGAGGAGACCGCGGCTCGGCAAACTTAGTGTAGGACGCCCTCCGGCCAGGTGGAGTGACGGTCTGCGAAAGGCTGCTGATAGAAGCTGGGTGCGTCGACCTCAGGACAAAGCGCAATGGCGCTCATTAGGGGAGGCCTATGTCCAGCAGTGGACAGCTGTGGCTGATTATGATGATGATGAGGCTGGTGAGCTGTGGTCAAAATTTGTATCTGTGTTTGTCGAATATTGTATACTGGTCAAAATACCTACTAAATTGTATTCTTCGTGTGCCTACTATATTTCTGGCGCTTTGGTGGCCGCTGCCGTGACACGCTTGCTACGCTCGCTCGCCTTGCGCCGTGTGTAATCACAGTTCAAACCTAACCTAACCAATAGATTTCGATCCATCCAAGCTGCATACTTAATAAACATAAGCGACATCTGCTTAGATCAAAATCTGTTGGTTACGTTAGGTTTGAACTGTGATTAGACAAGGCGTAAGGCGAGCGAGCGTAGTGAGCGTGTCGCGGCAGTGGCCGCCGAAGTGCCAAAAATATAGTAGATACTTAAAGAATACATTATTGTAGCTATTTCGACCAATATACAATATTCGACAAAAACTACAAATATTGACCACAGATCAGAAAAAAAAAATGAGTCGACCAATATGCGATGTGAACATAGGTGAATCGACCGTAGTTATTTTGAAAATAGTTCTATTAAGTTTAGTTATAATGATATGTAACCCGCTGCGAAACTACTTGTTTTTATTTATTTCTGTGTAATACCTTCCGTTGATAACTACACGTCATCTGCCGCTACGGGCCGAACGTGGTGTCGCCCGGCCGCAGATCAGTAGTAACCAACTGGTATACGGTCTGTTACTGCAACCTGCAGTCGGGTGCGGATTTAAGACTACAACGACATGACGTGAAATATCAACTTGATGTGGATGGTAGTTAGCAGTGAGTTTGAAGTTCCTATGGAAAGAGGTGAAGACTGCTCTAGTTTGGTGCTCTAGTATTTGTATTACAAAGTCAAAACCAACCAACAACATCACGACGATTTTTTCCCATTACTATAATTATTTAATACCTTTAATCTTCTAGTTTTAGGGCATGCTGATTCCGTCGCATTATTTTCTTTCACCATTTTGACTTTGTAATGCACACGATACATTTTTCACGTCCGGAAATCAAGCACACAATAGTTTCATGTAGTTTATTCGAAGTCGTAGCAATTTATCGGAACGTGTGTGTCAGACATAATGGATTTGTTCGTGCAGTAAATCTATAAGCGAAGGATATAGAGTTGAAGTACTGTTTATTTTGGAATGAGTCATACAAATTGAACGATTCCATTTTATTGGATAGAAAGATCAAACTTTTTACGGATTACGGATTAGTGTTATACGGGTTACTTTATCCAAAACCATTTTATGTCGATAATCTTATTATTAAAAATATGAAAATACTAGCTTCCGCCCGCGGCTTCGCTCGCGTCTCGTACCCTGATAAAAAGTAGCTTATGTGTTAATCCAGGTAATAAACTATGAATTCCAATCTTCATCCAAATCAGTAGTTTTTACGTGAAAGAGAAACAAACATACATCCATCCATACATCCATTCCATACTCATAAATTTTCGCATTTATAAAGTGTGTAGAAGGTTGACCTAAATAGGTTTTTTTATATAATAATCTCTGGCTTTATTATAGTAAAAGTTATTGTAATTTAATATTAATGAATCATTTTTATTCTTGAAATAAATGAATACTATTTTAGAGAATAATGTCAATAGACAATGGCGTCACCTTCACTAGCGAGTGCATCGCGATAATATCGCTGTGTGGAGACCGAGACACGTTCTATAGGAGTGTAAAGAGATACGTGGCACTCTACGATCTTGTCGTCGCGATGGACATGCTCGTGGAGGTGGCACCTAAGTTTATAACGAGACCATGACATTGGTCTGATCATCTTCGTCATCTAATTTTAGGGTGACGTTACCAAACCGGTCAAACGAACCCTTATGGTGCCGCTTTGTCCGTCCGTCTGTCCGTCTGTCATAGCTGATTATTTCAGGAACTACCGACTTGTTTGGTATAGATTTAAAATGCAGTGACTGAATAAGATTGCATTAATGGTTTTCATTTTATGATCAAAACTATCCAAAAAATGACCAACCCCCCCTTTCCCCCCTAATCTCCGAAGTTTGCAAAGCCAGAAATCTGAAACTAATATATGTTAAAGAAGAATATCTATATTTTACATGAAAGTTATAGCGTCAATACCCAACCTTAAACAGTTTTTGAGAAATCTTCCAAATGGGGGTTTGAAAAATAAAAGGATTGGTTGATAGGTCGAGTGGGGTATCAAATGAAAACTTGAATGATGAACTTGAACAGTATATAACAGGTTTTTTTTTATCATGCACAGTTTCTGATTTAGGTTGAAAAAGTCCAAAAAAATACCATACCATACATAATTATAATACAGACTGACTAAGTTAATAAATACGCCTAAATTAATCATTTTCAATGCCCACTGGCTTTTAAATTGCACCCTTGCCCCTCCGCTCTACGAAGACCTCCGTCAAAATCTATTGACACCAATTGTTTGGTGAGCCCATCCCTAGTTAAGATACAAAGCGAAGATACAAAATGAAAACCCTAAGTAATTTATAGTCGATCAAGGCGGCCATTTCAGTAATTCCGGCGTGTAATGTCCCTGTTATCGCTCATTAGGCCCGCATTGCGGGGCCCACTTCATTATTGCTGGCCCCTATTACCCGTGAAATAGTGGGGCCTTATGTATTTTACAGTTTCCTGCAAACGTAATTTCTTATTTGTGCCGCCTCCGCTCGTAATTAGTTCTGATTTGTGAATGTTGGCATGTTTTAGCTGTTAATTTTGTGGGATAAAATGATAACTTCCCTAATAATTTCAATGGGAAAGTAACTTAAGTTGGTTGTTAGGGATTCGGATAAACTACGATATCTACGGGAGTAATAAAGCGCACAGTATTTATAAGTATTTTGATATTTCAAAATTTATGTATATTATGCGGCTTCACTTGCGTAAATACCGCGTAAATCACGTGCGTACACCCAGATAAAAATAATTATATTATTTCTTATCTTGAACTACATAAATATGTCTATGTTAATTCAGTTTAAGTTTAAGCGTGAAAGGGAAAACATTTCACAAACTTAGCACTTCTTTCGGAGTGGATTCGGTGTCCTGTAGTTGGATTCTCTTGTAGCCGAAGTATGCAGCCAAAATAAAACCAAATTAAAGCAGTCATATTATACGTCCAGGATTATTCCAGGATTATTTAAACCTTTTTTTTTGTGAGAGTTAGTAGTAGACAAACTGGTCAACAACTAGATTTTTTGCAGCTACAATTTTAGTTGTACAATATGAAGTGGCTTCCACCGCGGCTCCGCTTGATTCAAGTGCTCGCTAGTTGCATACGTGGAATTACAAAAACTGTTAAAATTGTTGATAAAATAAAAATGCGGCTGTTTTTATTTTGAAAAAAATTAAACCTAACGAAATCATTTAGAGTTAGAAGAATGTAGAATGTAGAAAGAAATATAGGCGCGGTTTTTTATTTTGTAAATTTGTATTCTCGTATTTAGATTGATTAAAAACGAGATTTCTGAAAAAGTTAGATCAGCCGTTTATAGACATTATTTTGAAATAATTAATTTCATTTGTAAAAAATAGGTCCAGACAAACAAATATATTTTGACATTTTACGGTGCCACATTTTAATGTATCAAATAAATGAATATCTATTTTGAACTTTTTGCTACTATTTTTACGTTGTTTGGCGCCACAAATTGTCGTTATGTTAATTATTAGCATTGACTGTGCTAAAGGCCGATTCCTTTATTATAATATAACTGATATCACTTCGTTTTCCCTTGAAAAACATAATTTTCTAACTTCATGTACCCACCACTCTAGTTTCCCGCAAATTACTCGCCTATTGAAAAAAAACTCAATACGTTTTCCATGCAGTTTCAATTTATTGGATTTTTTACAACTTTTTAGAACTAGTTCATTTATTTACAATTTGTTTAGCAGATTGAGTCCGTGCATGCTTTTGAAATGGATTATTTGATGAATGGCTAGGAAATAAAACTGAATGCGAAATTGCAATTTTCTGGAGCATGAACTGAATAAAATTTAATAAAAATGTCAATTTAGGAGTGGAAGTGGCAGTTTTGTTAAAAATAAAGGTCCGGCCTTTCTGTTCGCTTTTTATGTTGCTACTTATCGATGTTACTATCACCAATCTGGTAGCCAAGACCATTGGTATCTGTGTGTATGTGCCTATGTGCGTATGAGAGTACACATATTTGTTCCCACTCAACTCCTAACGGCTGAACGAACGGGTTTAATGTAGGTATATGTTCAGTTTATCGGATGAAACTTAAAATATACATATATCTAGTTGGTTACTAACACATCTAAAAGTATGTTGCTACTTTTGTGTGGGTACCACTCGAGCGAAGCCGCGGGCAGAAGCTTACTAGCAGCCGCCTATAAATGTATCATCAAATATATTTACGAGTAAAACTGGGACTTGCCTCTCTCGCACTATCCAGAGATTTGTGCATTGAGCAATATTTGAAAATCTGAAATCCTGAAATTTATAAAACAAATAAAAATAAAGGAATATTATGACACAGAATCATTAGACCGAAGCTAAACAGAGCTTTTATTAAGGTCACCACATGACTGATATACTATTTTTATCTTTTTTAAATACTTGCAAATTAATATAGAAATCACCCGGATCAGGGAAATATTTGAAAATCTTACAAACATTTGTCTCGCGGCGGGAATCGAACCCGCAACCTTCTGCGTCTCAGGTGAGCTTTTGTCCACTGCGCCAATAGGTTTAAGTCGTGATGCAATACTTTTTGGTTTAATACTACGAAAAAATCAAATGTTGAACACGAAGAAACATTCTAATCAAACAACTAAAAGTAACAAATCATGTTACACAACAAATGTTACAAGACAATAAATTTCCAAGTTGCTCATCGCCGGTTCGATGTCCGGGCGTACAATCACCCGGACACTGTGTACAGTATAAACTTTTCTAGTAACTGTGTATGGCTTCCCTGACATTCCAGACTTAGTGTCTAAACACACTATAGCCGAAATTACGTGACGTAAGTTCCGCAGTTGATTTTGACAAGTTCGGCTGTACGCCATAACGCAACGTAATTTCAGCATAAAGTGTGATCTGTAATTCAAATAGCATTGCAGGCTTAATCATGACGAACTTACGTCGCGTTATTTCGGCTATAGTGTGTTTAAATACTAAGACCTACCAAATCTACAGGGGTATATTTTAACTTTTTAAAGGTATCCGAGTTTATTCTTGTATTCCATTCTTCTTCGTTCATCATTATCAACAGCCTATATCAGTCCACTGCTGGACATAAGCCATTGGCATTGCCATCATGTCCTCAGCTCGACGCATTCAGCTTCGTAGTTAGCTAGTGTTCAACTCTGGTGTCAAAGTTTTTAGGCCGCCAGAAGGCCTCCGACATGGCTTGACTGAAAACGCCGGGACCAACATCTTCAAAAGCCTTCCAAAGCACAGAAGTGCTCAGATCTGAATGCTATAAATCAGTTACCTATCCTAGTAGTAACCCGGAGTGTTGCTTAACCAAGATGATCTGAGAAGAACATCGAACTATGCCACGCCACGAGCGCTTGTGTTGCCCTTGGGAACAATACTTTTTTCTGGATGGCAGATACTCCATGTTTTTGTCTGTACCCCTGACAACTTTTATGGGTTTCAGGTTGAGTAGTTAAGGCGTGAAAGCGTAACAAACAAACCCACTTACACATTTTTCGTATAATTTTAGGAAGAAAGAGTAATCACAAAATGATATAATAACACCCAATTTGGCTAATGTTTGGAGATTGCATTTGAATTTTTTTTTTAATCGAACCCCCGTTTTTCTGCTGGTCGCTATGCTGCTTAAGTCATTTGCTTTGAGAATTCACTGCGATGTTCTCGACAAACAAGTTTTTATTTAACTTGTAGTTTCAGTACATTAAACTTTGTAGTACGTAGGTACGAGTACAATCGGAGAGATAAGTGTATACATTTATTTAAAACTTAAATTGACTGTCATAAGCTTATTCAATTAAAATATTTGAGTAAATACTGAAAAACGAAGATATTCTTCTTAATGTCATCAAAATGATTCCAATATTATATTCAGAACCGCCTTTAACTTTTTAATAATAATACATGTATATAAAGCCAGGATAATATCACACAAGAACGAGAGAAGAATAAAAATACGATTTATTTGACCCATAATACAACAAGTAATCACAAAATATAATCTTATGCTACAAAATATAAAAAAAATATACAAGGTTTTCACATTGCATCATCTAGCCCCAAGGAAAACAAGCTGAACGAGAAAATAATAGCTACATTTTATATACAAATATTTTTCTTATATTTTCACTATTGTTTTTGTCGCTGATTATACATTTGTAGTGTAAATAGAGGGATAGTTAGTTTTCAAAAACTTCGTCGCCCTCTCAAGTGAATGCGTTTTGCATTTTAAGTTTTATATTTGCACTTTCTTGTTCTGTAGTTTAGAATAATTGTTGAGCTGCTGCAAAGACCGACCTTTGTAAAAGTTAGGGGTGTGCGTTTGATTCTTTAGTTATAATTTTTTTAACAATTAAAAACACTTAGGCATATCTAAATGTTATCACTATGATGGTACTCGTAGTTGCTTAAACCCATGATCCCACACCAGGTTATGCTGGACATAGGCCTTCCCTATTAAAGGGGAATATACCTATAATCCCCACGCTGGGCATGCGGGAATCGCAGAATACAGCTTCTTGCCCCGTCGACGTTGCTGCCCATCCACGGTCAGGAAATGTTGCTGGCAATTTAAATTTATTTATTTATAACCAGTGTTATGCCGCATTTAGACGGAACCCAGAGTCCCGTTTGTCATACTACAGGGTGCTACACAGACAGGTGGCGTTGGCTTGGATTCGGAGGTTCCAACCCCTTAGATTCCTTGGAACTCATGACATCTATTATGAAAAACTCGTTTTTTTGTTGCCGTTGCATAAATTAATATTTAAGTGTGAAGATGTTTGCTACTCCTTCACGCCTTTCTTACTTCAAACTACTGAACGGATTGTGCTGGTAGTATGACAAATTCTACACCAAAATTTACAGGCTCCTTCTTTATCCGGGTGCAACGCAAGCAAACCGGCGGGCGGAAGCTGATAAAAATATTTCACAACTTTTGAAATATTAATACTAAGTGCAATATTTCTCAAGAAAACTTTTAATATTTCAACGTGTTCAAAAGCAATAAGGCAAACCGAACAAAACGCGAATCCATATCGAAAATGAGAAAAAGTAATATTCTCAAACGAACGTAAAAGACGTTGAATTATTTCAAAGGAGATTGAAAGGCTCAAACAAAATATCCAATACACGTTTTCTTTTAATTCCCTTTATTATTATAATAGAAGCGATTCCTTTGAACGGGACGGAAACCATCGGCAAAAACAAGCAAGTAAGTTGATGGCCGAGGAAAGAGATGCTGAATCGATGTTACTCGTAAATGCAACATAATTAGAAATAACGTTCTACTGTGTACCATTGTGTACGTCAGCTAGACGATATGCTTCGTAAGCAGAAGGTAAATTTTAAAGCTTTCAGGAGAACGGTAGAGAACTTAGAGGTAGAGTCCTTCCAGGAGAAATGGGAGTTCGAAGACGCCCTGCGAATCTTACAAACTCGCTGGGCTATGGTTGACAAAGCTCACTGGGAAATTATGACGGAGTTAGACGAAGATGAAGCCTACGAGTTCAACTTCAATAAGCACGAGCGTACCTACAACGAAAAGCGAAAGGCCCTCAACTCAAAACTGTGGTCAACCTCCTATCGAGAGAAATCTACTCCTCAAATGGATATCCCGGTATTCTCTGGTAACTTTAACCAGTGGGTATCATTTAAAGATCTTTTCGATGAAGCGATTCATAATAATCCCTCATTATCAAACGCTCAAAAGATGCAGTTTTTGAAGAACAAAGTCAAAGGAGAAGCCGAGCGTTTGATCCAGCATCTTCCGATTAGCACCGACAATTACAGCATCTGTTGGGAAATCTTGAACCAAAGATTTAATAACAAAAAGCAAATTTTTACGTCGCACGTGAGCATCTTTCTCAATCTTCCAAATATTCAGCAGCAGTCGTTTACAGCTATCAAACGGCTTCATGATGTGACATTAGAGTCTCTACGCCATAAAGAATCTGGGCGTTGATATCAGCACCTGGGACCCTCTACTTGTACATATTTTATCCCAGAAGTTGGATAGTGAGTCTTATTCTGAGTACATAGAGTCGTTAAAAAATTCGCGGGAGCTACCGGTACTCAAAGAATTTTTAGACTTCCTGGAGAGTAAGTTTACCACTCTAGAATCATCTTGTCGACGCCAAGATGTGATGCCGAAATCTCATCTTTATCAGCAGCAAAATCATCTATCAACTTCAAATAATGTATATCGTAAAAATAATTTTAAGCCTAATAATGAATGGAAAGATGTCACAAGACACGAAGTTACGAAATCCATGCACGTGTCTGCGTCAGCAAGTAAGTGTCCTCATTGCTTCGGTAGTCACAGCTTAATTAATTGTCAGAAATTCCTCGATGCCTCCAATGAAATAAAGTTGAAAATCGTAAAGCAATTGAATTTCTGCATAAACTGCATTTACGATCACAATGGATTTAAATGTTATTCCACAAAAAGATGTCGCAAATGTTTTGAAAATCATCATACATTATTGCACGATTGTTTTACTACACAGCATAAATCTAATTACCCGCCCGGTGTTGCGAAACGAAGAATCGAACCTACCTACAACAATCGTACTATGGAAGTAGGTAACAGCAATAGCAGCGGCGTTCATGCATCTCAGCGAGATAACAGTACGTCAGAGATCTTATTAGCGACAGCCTTAGTGAAAGTTACAGCAGCAGATAACACCCAGCATTTGATGCGAGCTCTTATAGATCAGGGCTCACAAGTATCGGTCATCACCGAGAGAGCAGCAAAGCAATTAGGATTAAAGCGAGAGCAATGTAAAGGTACCATATTCGGAGTCGGTGAAAAGGAAAATAACTGCAAGGGAAAACTTAAGATCACGTGTCAATCGACTTATACCGATTTTAAGTTTTATACTGATGTCCTGATAATGAACAATGTTATCAACAACTTGCCAAATAAATCATTTGACAAACCATCGTGGCAAAACTTAGCACACATCTTTTTAGCAGACCCGGATTATAACATCAGTCGTCCGGTAGATCTTTTACTGGGAGCCGACGTTTACTCCATCATCATCCTTGAAGGGTTAATCCGAGGTCAGGCTCCTTCAGAGCCTCTAGCGCAGCATACTAAATTGGGATGGTTGCTAACCGGCAGTGTGGAAACATCGTTTCAATGCAACGTTATTTTAAATAACATAGAAGATATTCAGCAGTTTTGGAAAATCGAAGATATCCAGGAGCAAAATGAGATGTCAGTAGAAGATCAAGAATGCGTAGAATTTTATAAATCAACCACCAAGCGTTTAGATAATGGTCGTTACGAAGTAAGGTTACCTATGAAGCAGCAAATGGAAGAACATTTAGGGTCTTCGAAAGAGATAGCGATAGCACAATTTAAGAATTTAGAGCGTAAGTTTAGCAAGCACGAAAGTTTAGCAATGCAATATAAGCAATTTATTAGCGAATATGAGCAACTAAATCATATGAAAAAATCTATTTCTAGCAGGCAGGGGTCAGAAATAGAATGTTTTTTACCTCATCACGCGGTTCAAAGAGCCGATTCTAGCACAACAAAGCTACGTGTAGTGTTTAACGCTTCCGCTAAAACCACTTCCGGCTACAGCCTCAACGATCTCATGTATAAAGGCCCAAACTTGCAACAAGATCTGCAAGAGATAATAATGAAGTGGAGGCAGTATCGTTATGCATACACGGCCGATATTGAAAAATGTTATCGGATGATTTTAGTCAACGAAAAAGATCAAAAGCTACAGCAGATTGTATGGCGGGATAGTTCAAATCTACCTATCATGACTTTCCAGCTATCTACAATTACCTATGGAACAAAATCAGCTCCGTTCTTAGCGCTCATGACTCTGCGTCAATTAGCAGACAATGAGGAGCATAATTATCCAAACGCAGCAAAAAGCATAAGAGAACAATTTTACATGGATGACTTCGTTTCCGGTTCTCATAGCATAGAAGATGGACAGAAGAGAATAGCAGAAGTAAACGCATGCCTTAGCAGCGGAGGATTTACTTTGAGAAAGTGGTCCTCGAATGATAAACAGCTATTAGCAAAAATAAATCAAATAGAAAATAAAGAGCCGGCATTGTTTACATTCAAAACTGAAAGCACAGCAAAAACCTTAGGTTTACAATGGAATTCCACCAAGGACAATTTTACTTTTAAATGTGATTTAGCCAGCGCTGATACAACGAAGCTAACCAAGCGAATGCTATTATCTGAAATATCGAAAATATTTGATCCTTTGGGTTGGTTGGCTCCGTTAACTACAAAATTAAAATTACTCTTTCAAAAGGTCTGGCAAAAATCAGAGATTAAATGGAATGACGAAGTCCCTACAGATATCAAAGAAGAGTGGGATCTATTAAAGAAAGATTTAAAAATCATCAGCTTATACAGCATTCCTCGGTGGCTACAAAGCAAAGAAAGCGACGTCATTGAACTACACGGGTTCTGTGACGCATCGATCAAAGCATACGCATGTGTGGTATATGCGCGAATCGTCAGAAATGACGTAACTTCAGTAGTGCTAGTCGCAGCAAAAACACGGCTAGTGCCTAGCAGCAAGATCGTCTCACTACCGAGACTGGAATTATGCGCAGCAGAGTCAAAAGAGGAATGTCAAAAATCGTCAGCAGCATCGATAACTTCATCGTTGAAGTATACGGTTGGAGCGATTCTAAGGTCACACTCAGCTGGATCCAAGGGTCTCCAGAGCGATGGAAACCTTTTGTAGCGAATAGAGTGAAGAAAATAATAGAAACGATGCCCATAAAAACTTGGCATTATGTAAACACTAAAGAAAATCCAGCGGATTCAGCTAGTAGAGGATTATCATCTACTCAGCTAAAAGATCATTCATTATGGTGGCAAGGACCAACCTGGTTATCGTCTTCTGACTTCAAAGCGAAACAGCTACAAATAAGCTTTACAACCGACGAAGAAGTTAAAAAGCAAGCAAACGTAGTTCAAAACAGTATCCCGAGTAAAAACATCATAGATGATTTACTTGATCGATACAGCTCATTTACAAAAATAACGCGAGTATTAGCTTGGATACGGCGGGCATTGACTCGTAAACAAAGGCCGCAGTACCTCGAATTACATGAGCTTAGGACAGCAAAATTAATAATAATAAAACATAAACAGCGCAATGAATTCAGCGAGGATATTGAAATTTTATTACATAACAACCAGCTAAAATCAGACAGCAAGCTACTGAGTCTGAATCCATTTTTGGATCGAGATGGAATTTTAAGAGTAGGTGGAAGACTCAAAAATGCAAACATAAGTGCTGACATGAAATACCCGATTATTATTTCATATAGCGGGCGCTTAACAGAGCTACTTATCGAGCAAGCGCACGAGCTCACGTTTCACGGTGGAGCTCGGCTTACATTGTCCGCGATTAGACAGAAGTACTGGATAATCAAAGGAAATAGAGCAGTTAAAAAACAGCTGTTGAGATGCGTGACATGCAAAAAACAAGAGCCCAGAAAACAATATCAGATCATGGGAGACCTACCTCATTATAGAACAAACCCAGCACCAGCATTTTATCACACAGGGGTCGACTTTACGGGATTTATCTCAGTAAAAGCTAATAAAGGTAGAGGAATAAAAACGTCGAAAGGATATGTTGCTTTGTTTATTTGCATGGTCACAAAAGCGGTACATATAGAGTTAGTTTCCGATTTAAGCAGTGCCTCATTCATAGCAGCGTTACGACGAATGGCAGCACGACGAGGAGCACCAAAGCACATGTACTCTGACAACGGGACTAACTTTGTGGGAGCAAATAAGATCTTGCAAGAAGAGTACCAACAGCTAGAGCAAGTTTTCAGTGATACATTCTACAGGGAGGTGGCGGAGATGAATATAGAATGGCACTGGAACTGTCCTTCCTGGCCAAGCGCTGGAGGGATCTGGGAGCCATCAATCAGAAGCCTGAAACAGCATTTAAAAAGAGTCGTAGGAGAACAGGCTTTAACCTTCGAAGAATACAGCACCGTGTTAGCTCAAATAGAAGGAAGCTTAAACTCCAGACCACTTTGTCCGATATCCGAGGACATCGACGACATAGACTAGCTAACACCAGCACACTTTTTAACTAACAGAGCTGGCCTAACGGTCATTGAAACAGCACATGACGCTAGAACTAGATGGCACTTAGCTAATAAGATTTTCCAGGACATCTGGAAAAGATGGAAAACGGAATATCTCAGCCAGTTATCGGTACGCAGCAAGTGGTTAAAAGTTAAAAAGAACATCGAGGTCGGAGATATGGTAACGATCCACGATGATAATATCAGCGCAGGAAGCTTTCCAGTTGGAAGAGTGGTAGAAGTCCACAAAGGAAATTACGGCCTTGTGAGGGTGGTGACTCTTAAAACGAAAAATGGGTACATAAAGCGACCAGTTATTAAATTGTCTATATTACCTATACAGCAAGAAAAGTCAGATGAAGTAGTAAAAGAGCAACAAAGCGAAAAAGCAAAAGCGGAAGTGGAAATTCATAAGCAAACTAAAGCAAGTGAAACAAATAGCAAGCCATCAGGAACAAGAAAACAGCCTAAATTCGTCAATGTAGCATTATCTTTATTATTTATTATGAGTTTTATATGGTCGAGTGAAGCATTTTACAACTTCATTCAATTTAAAACCAATCAAGCTTTATACTTTGATTCAGTGGGAAAAATGCATTTAATCCGGGATCAGTGGAAAATTGTCACTTATTACAACATGCAACCTTATTGGCAGGGTGATAAGGCTGTCAATATATTAAAAAAGCACTTAGAACAAACATGTGCAAAGGTTAAGGAATCTAGTCATTGTCACATGATTCTAGTGCAAATTGAACACGACTACAACGAGTTGACATTCTATAATCAGCTGCTGCTAAATCAGCACTTTGGCGCGCGGTCAAGAACCCGGCGCGGCCTTATCAATGCAATCGGATCCGTAGCGAATACATTGTTCGGAGTACTCGACTAAAGTTTCGCAGAAAAGTATCAGCGTGACATTGAACTTGTACATAGTAATGAGAAGCATCTAACTCAGCTATGGAAGAACCAAACGTCAATTGTAGAAGCAGAATATAACATTCTTAAACGTACAGAACAGACTATTGAGACCCAGCATAAGTTAATAAATAAGCATCTGATTTACTTAGATCAAGCAACCAAGCAACTACAGAAAGGATTTGAAAGCATGTCTATTCTACAAGAATTTACTTTAGCGGCAATAGCTACCACAAATATGATACAGCAGTTGAAGCGTGTCCAAGATACTTTAATTGACACTATGACAGATATTCATCATGAAAAAATTAACCTGCACCTATTAACTCCAAAGCAACTTAGCGAAGAACTGCAAATCGTTTCAAGCCAAATATCAAAAGAGCTTACCTTACCAATCGACAGCATACCGTCCAACTTATATCAAATCTATAAGCTATTGAAGATTAAAGCAAGAATGAGCAAAGAATATTTTATTTTTGAAATAACTTTGCCGTTAATTAGCAGAGACGACTTCCAGTTATACCACATAATACCGATACCTGGGCAAATAAAAAATCAAATGATAAGCATCAAAACTAGTACGGAGTATGTGGCGATAAACCTGAGAAGAGACTCTTACCTATCAGCGAGCACTAATGACCTTCAGAGCTGCAAATATCAGGAAGAGACATACATTTGTCAGCTGCAAGGTCCCATTAATCAGTTACATCCTGAAGAAAGGTTCTGTGATACAGGAAAAGCTGATACCTGTGAGCTCATACAGCAAAACTGCAAAAATAAGTGGATTCAACTACACGATCCATCGACCTATCTGTACTTCGTATGTGATTTATATTCAAAGAATAAATCAATCATATGCGACGATATAATCGGAGTCCGCCAAGTCAGCAAGGCCGGACTCATTCAACTATCTAAACAATGTATAGCAAAAGGACGGGACTTAACACTTTATTCTTATCAGCATGAGAATACGCTCACTCTCAAACCCGACATTTTACAATCAAAGATAGCTCCTTTACAGCATCCTCTGGTCAATATTACGCTCCCTCAATTTGATTTAAAGGAAGACAACGCTCACCTTAATATCTCACTAAAGCATCTCGGCGATCAAATCACCGCAATGAAGGAAGCAGCTCAGCAGGAAGTGACCCTCACTTCTCATGATATACATCAGTACGCTATATCATACCTACTACTAGCAGCAGCCATCGTAGCGTTCCTGTGGGCCCTGTGGAGGCGAGGAAGACGAGCCGTCAGCTCGCCCACGCCCGCCCCGTCGCAGGAGACTTCCCCTAGCAGCAACGTGTGTGTGAGTGTGCGTAACGTGCCTGTGCACGTGCCAGAGCAAAGTGTGAGTGCGTGTGAGCAACCCTTGTCCGAGCAAGAAAGTTGTGCGCGTGGGGCCAAACGGTGGTCCAGTTTGCGTTTGAAACGGGACAATTCCACCTCGCCTATTAGCAAAAAACAATCGGTTTTCACCATAGATAAGGATTAGAATTTAGCATCATTGCATTTATGACTCATCTAGCATTGTTTTAACTTTCATTTAGCGTAAGCAAATTATTGGTTCACCTTTGTAATTTACTAATCCTTTAAAATTGTAGCATCTCATCTCATTTCCTGCCCTCGGGAGCATGTTCGATGCATATCGAACACCTTACTAAGTAAATTTGATAAAGTAGGTCGCTTGAGCCTTACACGAGGCATCGCGTGATTTACTTTGTCAGTGCATATTCGGCTAGCGGACGAGCCGCACTCATCATCATCATTTTAGCGTACTTATCGAGTAAATAGTTCATAAATAAATCGAGTCTTAAAGTGTCTAAAAAATCTATCATTCCATCCTAATCAACATTTCGGCGACCACGGTCTTCTACAACGTTCTACTGTGTACCATTTGTAAGTTAAAACTATGCGTTTTAGCACGGGGAAGTATTTTTTATCAGATTATGCTATTATTTTCCTAACTAAATAGATAGATAGATAGATAGATAGAAAACTCTTTATTGTACTCACACCAACAAAAACAAATAGAACAATATACAATAACAATAATGAAAGTAGTATATACATAGTACCTACCTTCCCGTAAAGACACTTTGTTACTGCTCCATAAACTCACTCAATTTATTATTGGATAAAGCAATTATTACGAAACAATTCTGGCATAAAAACATTGCTTGTACCATACACAGTGAAAAGAACACAAAGATACACTGAGAAAACTGAAACTAAAGACGTATTTTTACGATAAAATTGCTGTGAGTAAAACTTACTACGAAAAAATCAGGGTATTCAATAAAAGATCAGTGCCACTATTGCTTACATCACACTCAACTACCCCCTTCAATTTTTAACTCGCATCAAGAAGGTTCGCTTGTTTCGTCGTGCAACTCAAGGCTCAGTTGGCTCATTCGGTAGAAGCCACGACATACAATCGAACACCCGGCGATCTAAACCCAGCGGGCTACAAAAATCTTTTGCGTTTTTTTTTCTTCAATTTTGCTTCAAGATGAATTGCTCAGCTTGTAAAGATAAAGTGAAAGTGGCGGAACAGTTGAAATGCTGTGGCTGCAATCATACCTACCATTACCAATGTTTGAACATATCGACTGCAAACTTTACTAACAAGCAAGTCGACTTTAAGCGAAATTGGCGTTGTCCATCCTGCATTAACGTGACAGCACGTGCTCGTCGTGGTGATAGCACACCAGTGCGTGCCCACGATGATACAATCAATATGTCATTTGACGAACCAACTGCGTCGCCTTTCGTCGCAGCTTCTCAATCTACTATGCAAGCTGAAATCACGAACTCTATTAGCTACGATATGTTTGGCAAACTTTTGGACTCTAAGCTGGATGCGATGAAGGCGACGATAACAGATGAGATAGTTACCTCGGTCACTAAGAGAGTTAATGATGCTTTCGTCAGAATTAAATCAGAGTTAACACAAACCACAGACTTCTTGGCCGCGGGACAGATTGAGTTCAAAACGGCACTAGAGAGTGCGAATAATAAAATTCTAACTCTTGAAAATGACAAAGAAAAACTCTCTTTAGAACTAGCGTATATGGGAAAACGCTTAGAGATTCAAGAGAAAACATCCAGAAGTCGCAACATTGAAATACAATGTGTACCCGAAAAGCGTAGCGAGAATCTCCTTGGCATTCTTGGTATTTTATGTAATGAGTTAAAAGTATCTATCTCGGATGGTGAGATTTGTGCTATCAGGCGCGTGGCCAAACTTGATCCTAAATCAATACGGCCACGTAACATACTTGTTACTTTTCCATCGGAACGCCATCGTGACACCATTATTTCGGCTTTCAAGCGCTACAATAAGCAAAATAAGTCTAATCGTCTCAGCTCCGCTCACCTCGGATTACCTGGTGAAACCATACCCATCTACATCGCCGAGCATTTGTCGCCTGAGTGTAAGCAGCTCCATGCGGCAGCAAGGAAATGTGCCGCTGAAAAATCGTACAAATATGTCTGGGTTAAATACGGCAACGTGTACGTGAGGAAAGATGACAATTCTGGTGCTATCCGTATTAAGGATCAAAACTGTCTAAGCAAGCTAATTTAGATAATTATTTTAGGTTAAGGCTATATTTAGAGCATCTGCAAGGTTCTCTTTTTTAAATTAATTATGGAGGTTTATTATCAAAATGCTAATAGAATAAGAACAAAACTTACTGAACTATTTTTAAATTCATTAAATTGTAACTATAACGTCATATGTTTAACTGAATCGAATCTTAATGCATCTGTTAGGGACGGAGAGTTGTTTGATGACCGCTACTTCATTTATAGAAGGGATCGAAGCAGCACATGTAGCACTAAGACTGAAGGTGGTGGGGTCCTCGTCGCTGTCAGCAAACATCTCAACGTAATTAGACTTGGTGATCTTGAAAGCAACTAAGAGGATATATGGTTGAGCATCGATGTGGGCATGGGCACCAGTCTTATCTATTTATGCCTATGTTATCTTCCACCCGATATGACCAGAGAAGACACTTATGCTTACTATTCACACTTACAAAATGTAGTTTTGAACTTACCTGACACTAGTCAGGTCTTAATAATAGGTGATTTCAATATTCCCAAGTTACAATGGACACAGAACTCGGGTGTCACGTCTCTTTCCCCGCTCTCCGCAGCAGATTATAAATCACTATTTTTAGTTGATACTTTGTCGCTTTGCAAGTTATTCCAGTACAATAGTATTCCAAACGATAATGGCCGATTTTTGGACTTGGTGTTATCATCTTGCCAAGAAGTTACTGTCTCCCGTGTGGAATCTCTGATTAAAGAAGATGTTCATCATCCTGCTCTCGAAATTTATGTACATTCAATATCTCCTCCTAATGCTCTAAGAAGAGGTCTCATTTCAGGGTTCAACTATAATAAGTGTGACTTTAATAAAATAAAATTAGATCTTTATAAAATAGATTGGCACGTAATACTTGCCCCCGGTGATGTTAATGCTTCTGTTGATGATTTTTATGATATCTTAGAGGGTATCATAAAAAAGTACACTCCACCTAAACGACAAGTTTCTGCAAAATTTCCAATATGGTACACAAATGAGCTTAAAAAATGCCTACAAAAGAAAAACAAATACCATCATCGATTCCGCAAATACAAAAATCCTCTGGATTATGATGAATTCAGTCATCAACGAGCTCTATCCAAAAAACTTATCAGAGCCTGCTATGATTCATTCTTAGCGCAGACAGAAGATTCTGTTATGAGTCACAATATGAAACCATTTTGGAGATACGTTGACTGTAAAAAAGGGAATAGCAATATACCTCAGTCAGTTCGTTTAGGAGACAGAGTGTCTAATGACGGTGATACTACTGCGGAGCTGTTTTCCCAATATTTTAGTTCTGTTTTTGAGAAAGATAGCAATTTTGAGATATCTGACACGATAGGCACGGCACATACTAATATTACAACTAACATTGTACTACAAAATCGAAAAGTGCTTGGTAAACTGAAGGCATTAGATGCTAGCAAAGGACCAGGCCCTGATGGTATTCCTCCAAAAGTTTTTAAAATATGTGCTGAGGAATTATGCACCCCCTTATCTATAATATTCAATAAATCGTTAGCAAGTGGAGTTTTTCCGGTGCGTTGGAAGATAGCTAATGTTGTTCCAATTTATAAATCAGGCGACAGAACTGATTGCTCCAACTACAGGCCAATAAGTATTTTATCATGTGCAGCTAAATTGTTTGAATCAATTGTTTTAGACTATCTGCACATGCATTTCAAACCGATCATATCAGATAGACAACATGGTTTTCTACGTGGTAGGTCTACAATTAGCAACCTACTAGAATACAAAAGTGATTTGTGCAAAGCGTTTGGTAAGCGCGGGCAGGTAGACTCTATTAATACCGATTTTCAAAAGGCGTTTGACAAAGTTAATCACCGTATCCTCTGTAGTAAATTGTCAAAACTTGGCATCCACGGAAATCTATATCGCTGGGTTAAGTCATACCTCGAGAACAGAAGTCAATTGGTCACAGTCAAAGGCTACATGTCAGCTCCAGCTAAAGTCACTTCAGGTGTGCCACAGGGTTCACATCTTGGGCCGTTATTGTTTGTGATTTTCATTAATGACCTTGTTGAACAACTTCACTGCCCTTGCCTTTTATATGCCGATGACTTGAAAGTGTATACGAACATTAATGAGCTGAATGACTGCATTGAGCTACAAGCTGACTTAAATACAATTTCAGAATGGTGTAAAAATAATCACATGTTTCTAAATGTTTCTAAATGTTTTGTTATAAGTTTCACAAATAAAATAAATAAGATAGAATATGAGTATAAGCTTGATAACCAGATTTTAGTTCGTAATTCCGTTGCTCGTGACCTTGGCATACTTTTTGATGACAAGCTCACCTTTCGTGCTCACTATGATCGTATAACACTAAAAGCTTATCAATTGTTAGGTTTTATCACCAGATTAACCAAAGGATTCAAGAAGCAGGCTAGCCTTGTAACATTGTACCAAAGCCTTGTTAGAAGTATTCTTGAATATGGTTCGGTTGTTTGGTCACCCTGCTATAAAGTACACTCTGCACGTATAGAGTCTGTTCAACGTAAGTTCCTCAGAATATTAAGCTACAGATATGGCCAGCACAGAATACTTGCATCTTATGAATCTAGACTCAAAGCCTTTAAAGTACAATCACTTGAACTACGACGGAAACAACTAGACCTAACGTGCCTACACAAACTACTTCATTCTATTATAGATTGCCCTTCCCTTACATCCCAGCTGGAGCTAAATATCCCCAGAAGGAATTCACGTGCCTGCCGCAAAAACCATACATTTACCCTTCATGCTCACTTGAACAACACTTCTTATTATAACCCTATCATTCGCATGTGTCGTTCTTATAATGAAGTTAGTGCTGATCTGGACATATTTGAAAGGAAAGAAACGCTGTTCAAAGGCAGCGTCATCAGACTATTATACAACTAGTTCGTACGAGTTTTTATTATGTAACCTTATTATATTTTGTTTAATTTTACGGGTACCTAAGTATAATTGTTCTGGGGTCTGATCTTCTTCAATAAACAAGCTACTGGTTATAATCCGACGATTATGTTGACGGCCCTTGAGCATATTGCGTAGGCACCTAAGTTTATACCTTAACTTTTAAAACTTGCTTTTTTATGCTCATATATATATGTATATTTTTATATTTTTTGATGTTACAATTTTGCATAAACTTTGTAGTTATAACACTGTGTCTTTTTTAAACAAGTCATGTAAACACGCTTTAGGGAATTGGACTAGATCAGTACACTGTATCTATAGTTATGTTAGTTATTAATAATGTACTCTTCCTGTTGTGTTTTCTTAATAAAATAAAATAAAAATAAAAAAATAAAAAAATAATGAAAGTACAATGGGCGGTCTTATCGCTTAGAGCGATCTCTTCCAGACAACCTTAAATGTATGGTGTCTGAAAAATTAAATGGTACAGCGTTTCAGTTGGAAGGGTGTGGGTACCGGCAAAATTACAGGCACAAGAGGTTTATCATCTTCATTTCACAAGTTTATGGACGCAAGGCGTTGCATCGTAGAGCATGTTCCAAAAAAACGTGATCTATGATGCAATACTTTGTGAAAGGTAATGGTACCACTTAACATCAGGTGGGCCATGTCCTTGTTCCATCTTCAAGAACCATAAAAAAACAGTTTTGTAATTAATAGCGAAATATCATCAAAAACATGTTTTGTCATATCACGGCTATGACACTTCATGCCCAGAGTAATATTTGGGTGATGCCACAGAATACAGAAAGGACAGAAGCTTCACTCCGCGCAATCATTTAAATAAATAGCGACTTTAGCTGCTACGCAATAAAGTGCTATTCAGCTCGCACCGAACTCAGTGCCTAACATTTATATTAACCTACACCTTGCATCCCTTTCTATCGTATAGCTCTATCTCTACTGACGTGGCACGTGTAACGTTAGGGTTGTCTTGAGAATTATTCTGTGACGAATAATAATAACCTGGCCGCCGACGGGCAGCAGCGTCGGCGGTGCGAGAAGCTGTACCCTGCGATCCCCAACCCGCATGCCCAGCAAGGGGATTATGGGCATATCCCCCTTCTTATAGGGGAGGCCTATGTCCAGCAGTGGACTGAATAGGATGTTGTGGTTGAACATTTTACTATCCAGTTACCTAGCCACCTATTTCTTTTTAGGAACAATGATAATTCAAATAATATCTACTTACCTAGTATTAGATCAGAAAACTATTTTACACTGGCTAGCTGCATTAAGAACTCAGAAAATAGGCATACCTACGAGGTAGGTACTTGGGTCCTTAACACTTACTCAAGTGTTTACGAAGTGTTTCTTGTGTACGAAAACTGAATAATCACTGTTTAAGGTAGGTAGGTACATCATGCTAAATCTTAAGAGAAATTTTAGTAGGTAGGTACCTACCTAGATATTTGCAAGAGAAAAAAACAACATTTGGTTTGTAGGTAACCTAGGTATCTAGTTTTAGTTGTTAGTACACCTACCTTTAGGTAACTTACCACATCGATTTGTCTACCTACACCTACCTACCCGACTGTTTTTAAGTAGATAACCTACACTGCCTACTTAAAGTTAAACCAAATAAAAATGTACCTAGCTTGGGTTTCTAATCTTGCTCTCAGTCTACATAATCAAAATCATAATACCTACTTACCACTGTACCAACACAAAAATTGTCTATGAAAAAATACCTACATAATAATATTACGTTTATTTATGTAGGTAGGTACCGCATTCAAATAGAACTTGTACCTAAGTACCTACCTACTTAAGTAAATACGGGAGACTTTGATATCTAAACAACGCATTATTTGGTAGAAAAACTTTCAGTTCTGTACCTACTATTGGTATTATTTACATTTTCTTATTATTATTCAGGCAACCAAATGCTGTGTAGTATTTTTTTGCCTTCATTTGGCGAAAAATATAGGTACATTAACAAAACCAAACTAAAATGCCGCGGCTGCTCAAGGACACTTTCGTTCCGGGCAGAACGCGGCAACCGACTAACGAACCACGCTCGATAGGCCGGCGATGCGTAGGTATATTTTTATACCTATTCTGTGGAGTGAAATAGGCCTGGTGATGCTTCATTCTTTATCCAGCAATTAAGTTGTCTATACAACTGGCTGGGGATAATAATTTGATTATTTTGTATTTTGTACAAATAGTACTTTGATAATTTGGTATGGTTGAGCTACGGTGACCGCTGGGTTTTATTTTATTTTAATGATTGTCTTTGTGGCGAAGGTCTTGTCAACGTACTTCGTTCGATTACGTACTTTCTTGCGGGTCGACAGTACGGTTTAAAATATTTATTTCTCTTAAGAATTGTAACAAAATTCACTTACAGAGAAAAACTTAAATCTAAAGTGGTTATTGTGCCTTTCAGCATTTAAAGAGTTAAGTAATAATCTACAAAAAAATAAATTATATGTACACAAAATAGTCTCAGTACATAGCGGCAGTAGCGGTAGCTTGTGTGATTTGTCTAATAGGAAGCGGGTAGCGAGCGAAACCCGGCCGCGGTGAGCGCCGGCCGCTCGCTGGCCCGCTGCTGTCGGTAATGAGTTTAAGGCTATGCCCACTGTGACATATTTATGCTACAGCAAAATTAGTAATAGGAAACTTTAAGTATATAATTAGGTACCTAGTGTAGTTATCAATGAAAAATCCTTTAAAATGTGGTTTTTGAGCAATCTTTTAAATGTGGTTTGTGAGTTTATTTCTTTAATGTCCTTCGGTAATTTATTATAAAGTTTAACACCCTCGTACATTATATTCTTTTTTCCATAGTTTGTTCTAGGAGTTCTTAGGATAATATTATTTGCCTGTTTTGTCATCCGTTTTTGCACATTTTTTTTCTTTGTAAATATTATCATTTGTGAGTGTATTTCTTTGGTTAATATTTATCTAATTAGTAAGCATGTATTGTATTTATAAATTTGATTAAGGTTCATCAGTTTTGTTTCTATAAAGATATTAAGAGTAGGTTCTTAGTAATTGTATCCAAATAATGTTTTAATTAATTTATTTTGGATAGTCTGTAATGTTTGTAAGTGTGTTTTTGCAGCCGTTCCCCAAACTTCAATCAATAATAATCTAGGTGAGGTTTAACGAAAGAATTGTATAGTACTAGATTGAACTCTTATTTCAAACCGTTTATTTGTTCCTTTATTTACGTGATTTATTAATTATTATGTTATAGATCAGTAATAAAACATGCAATTTTTTTTTCCTGGTACCAAGATTAAAGATCCACGATTCATTTAACTGGTAAATCGCCGTCGACAGGAGCTAGAAAAAAATAATTCGGAAATAATTTTATTCGTAGGATTAATAAGACAATTTCTAAGAATAAGTATCAAATTAAGTTGGTCAAGTAGAACGAATAACGATGCTTGATCTTGATTTGAGTCTCCTCGAAAGGGTAGATAGAATATCCAATTTAATTCAGTTAGGTATCACTAATAGGGTTCGAGTGTACTCCGTGACTGATGAGATGAGTCGAGAAAAAAATAAATTCAGTGAAAATTTTGCATGAAAACCTGATGCCCTCGAATTCTCCTTTGATTCTCTAATTATGAAGAAGAGCCCAAATTTTATTATTGTTGACTTTTATGTTGGTTTGATGGATGAAAACTGTGAATAATTATTTTTGATGACGGAAGACAATCGTTAATCTTGTTTTTGGAAAATTTTGTTCGTTAAGAACCCTTTTTTGTAAAGAACTTGAGATAAAATAATATTTGATTTGCCAAATAACAACAGCCTACTGTAAAAGTAACACGCAGTACAACCTGCATAATAATATAAAAAAATGGAATTCGGATAACATGCAAATAAAAACACTGATTTAATTTTTCCTGTGCATTTACAAAAATACCACGCAGGAGGCTATCGTTATAATTACAGCATTTATGAGAACTGCTACAATACGCTGCCTCAACTTTTGCACCCACATTACACATTGACGACCTCTGTGGTGCAGTGGGCGAAAGTCCTCCTGAGACGCAGAAGGTTGCGGGTTCGATTCCCGCTGCGGAACAAATATTTGCATGTTCTGCAGATATTTATCTCGGCTCTGGGTGTTTTCTATGTATGATAAGTAAGTATTTACAAAAAAAAGTTGTATAAATATTCATTATGGTCATCTCAAAATACAAGCTCTCCTTAGTTTGGGTGGTTTGGGGCTACATGAAGCTGTGTGATTACGTCCCGCATTATTTATTTATTTATTTGTTACCGTAGTAGTTGTGTGAAGGTGCACGTGGTATACAGGTACAGAGTTGTAATATTTTTTAACGTAGCCGGGATCATACTAATCGTACTTCCTACTTCTTACTTAATATTTAAACGTGAAAGTTTATGTTAAAGTATGAATGTTGGTTCCTCTTTCACGCAAAAACTACTGAACGGGTTTGGATGAATCATAAAAATATACATAGTCTGTGATTTGGTTCAACACACAGGCTACTTTTAATATGGGTTTTATTAACGCAATCACTGATGTGCTATGTGTGTGAATGAAAAAAATAACAATCCACAGAAACCATTCCAAAGAGAATATGACTTTTTTTACACAAGAATTGCCCAAATTATTTTTTGCACTAAGCGATGCCAGACCTACAAAAATTGGCTGTGCTACAGTCGCTGTTTCAAACTGATCTTTTACAAAATCTGTCCGAGCGTGTGCAATCTGTATTGCAAATTACATATTGTTTGTTTTTTTTTGCTTGTTCACTTTTCTCAAATTATAACTAAAGCGCATGTTCACCTTTTGTATGTAAGCTTTAAATTTCGAACGTTACCGAACTGGGTTATTCCGCAGATCCCCATTGCCTGCCCTCTGAGTATGAGCACAGCCAAAGGTACTAATGACAAAAAACACGTTAAAAAATAAACTGCTACTTTGTCAAGTTTTTCGCGTGACGTGACACCGTTGCAAAGCCACTGCGACGTCGTAGTAGCGGAAGCATTGCGCATTGGCGACGTGTCGTCGGAGCACATGGATTTCGACGAAGATCTAGGTTGCGTTGCTGCGTCGGTACTAGAACGTTGCAGCATCCCGGTGTAGTGTATCATGTTAGTTTTTGAAAGAAAGGACAATACATGCATCCGGCGCGCCAGTTGGCGACGCTGGAGCGGTTTCACCCATTAGTTCCTCCATGATTTTTCATCTATCTGTTGTCTTTTGCAAACAGTAATGATCAACACCGATCCTATTTTTACAAACTTTGACATTTCATCCATCGAAATTCAATTAGTATCAATAGACAAACTGTCACAGTTTGTCAAAACAGGACCGGTGTGAATTATTTATATTTGCAAAAGAGTTAGCCAATCACCCCGTAGGTCTAAAAAATTCCGACATCAAATAAAGACATTCAATTTCAAAAAGTCAATTTAGATTTGCAATTAATAACAGGCAATATTGAAACTAGTGACCTATTTATTTGCAAATGACAAAAGCGTTGGCAACTCTCATCGATGTTTAATTGAAGCTTAGACACGGCGAATATAAATCAAACTGGCCTGCCCTAGTTCTCACATTATTTTCACTTGGTCCCAGGGGGTTCTCACGTACGACTGTGGATTGCTGCTATGTTAAGTCTATTATATCGATCTACATAATTATTAGCTAGTGATAGATAAAAATAAAGATAGGAATTGTAAAAACAATCAATCATTTTACTTCATAATTTTGCTTTGGTTTTAAAACATGTGTTTGTTACGTTAGTTTCCTAGTCCTTCTTTTCCTTTTAGTTAAAATTTTCAGAATTCCTTCCTTATTCGTGAAATGCCCTTGCATTTCAAGAAAATTCATAATTTTACAGGTTTTTCACGTACTAACTATTTTCCATAT
This sequence comes from Horisme vitalbata, assembly GCA_951804965.1. Classification (NCBI taxonomy): domain Eukaryota; kingdom Metazoa; phylum Arthropoda; class Insecta; order Lepidoptera; family Geometridae; genus Horisme; species Horisme vitalbata. The sequence continues at coordinate 888,246 of OX638099.1, forward strand.
GGTAAGGTTAGCATGATTATCAATCGTACGCTTACAGGTGAACGTAAAAGAGCCTCGCATAATTTCTGCGCATTGTCTGAAATAAACGTTTTATTTTTTATAATTTTATTTCAATTAAATTTCAAGGTCTCCTTCTTCCTCGTCGTGGTCAACTCTGGTGTCGGAGGAAGAGTTTAGGCAGTCCTAAAGGTCTCTCACATGGCTTTCAAAGTGTAGCGCAGCATGATGTGCCACTTGCGTCATCATTTGCAAGTCTTGGCCCTTATAAGGCCACAGCAATTTTTTCTGCCTCACGAGGGTGATAAATGGTGAACGTGAAGCAGCAGAATTCTCGCCAAGCGTGAGTTATTATCAAATTCACTCGTTATTAATGCATTAGTGGTTGATCGGGGGTTGGTTTCATTGTGTTCCCTAACGTGATAGCCTATTGATAAAAAGTGTTTTATGTTACTTAATGATTAGATAAGTAAACCATTCTATTTAATACCTATTGATAATTCTCATTTCTGTGGTGAACTGACTTTATTCAATTTATAAAAAAATCTTACGGTTTTTTTTAAATGCGTTGGCTAATATTTCAATTTATTATAAATACCTATGATCATAACTGATTGAAATTCACTGATTCAGATAGTTAATCAGGATGAAATAAGGGGCTGTAAAAAAATCTTGTGGTATTGTATAAATCTAAAATATTGGTTTTATAGACATTTAAAATACCTAAAAATCAATACTCTTAACGTGCTCTCTATATTTTTTCATCGATTATATTGACATCTCCTATCGTAATTCAATGTAAGTATTTTTTCAAATCTTGTTAAATTACATTTTATCAATAAATTACATTTGATCAATAACGCCTCAAAAGTTATCACCTCAAAACCAATTCAAAGTAAAGCCTCTTAGACGAGGAGTCAGTGGCCCCAAGTAAAAACTAGATACAAATGAAGCCTTGAAATCTTTGAACACAGAGACTAATTTAGGATCCCAATTATAATATTTAGACGAACAGTTTTGAGAAAAACTGAATTTAAATGAAAGGAACTTTTCGTGAATATCTCGCTCTGGGAAGTACCATCATGCTTTTCACTGCCGTGGAACAGCATGCTGTCTCAGTTTGAAGAGTGTGGGTGCCAATGACATTACAGACAAGAGGCCTAACAGCTTCATGCCTCAAGTTGATGGATGCTGGGCTTTGCATAGTAGCGAGATTACGTCCCCATCATGCGTGGCTTACTGTGCAATACCTTGTTAAAAGTAATCCTTACCATTTCCTAGAAACATACAAATTAATAATGGGGATAATCAACATAGCTCAGAGAATTAGCTAAAATGGTAGTAATAATAGTAATAAATTTATTTTTTTCAGACTACAATTATTACATATACAAAAACATTAAATAAGAGAGTCCATAATACAATATAAATAAAAACGTTCACACACAGACAACTAATACTTTGTACAACGATTATAGTTATTTATTTATTTATTTTATTTTACTTTAACTACAACGGTGACAAACCAATTACAGTAATTAAAGATACACATTAGTAAAGACATATATTCCAAAGTTAGTCAACAAAAAATTATATCTATTGATATGTCCAATGACACAATATATATTTTTTATATCAAAATTATAAATACATAATTAGATATAACAATCAAAAATATTTAAATTAAAGTATTAAATTTATAAATAATGCCAAAACACACTCACTTAAACATCCTCACAGAACTTCAGACATACTATTAAAATTATGAGAGCACTATATGCGCTCTTGTCCACTGTTTCATAAATTGACAGTCCGTATCTAGCCTATCTGAAATAAGGCGTAGGTAGGTGTTGGAGCTGGTAGTGGGTTGGCCATATCTGGCGACGGGTTCTTGACTGGCAACCGCGGCTCGGCTAACATAGTGTACGCCCTCAGGCTAGGTGGAGTGATATGAAAGGCCGCTGGTAGAAGCTGGATGCATCAGGCTGTGGATAGAGTATAACGGTGCTCATAAGGGAAAGCCCATGTCTGCTTTAAGCTGATGAAAATGTGGGGATAGTTGTAAAAAATATGCAAACTTCCTACTTCCTACTATGGACGAATGTTTGTTACTCTTTCACGCAAAAACTACTGAACTGATTTGGATGAAACTTTGAATGTACTCAGATTATAACCTAGATTACATATGCTACTTTTTATTCCGGTATCACGCAAGCATGATACCACATACATTGCCACCTATGTCTTCTCGCACTGCGAGGTTCCTCAGGAATTTCCTCCCGCGAACAATCAAGCTGTGGAATGGTCTCCCTGCCGAGGTAGAGACTACAATATGCAGCGATACAAAAAGGGCGTTTTGAAAATTTTAAAAGGGTGAGCAACGCGCTTTTAATACTGTTGATGTTACAAGCGTCCATGGGCTACGGGAACCGCTTACCATCAGGAGGACCGTATGCGCGTTTGCTTACTTAGTAGTATAAAAAAAAATAGAGTTTATATCCCAAATAAGATCCTGGCTCCAACCCCGAGAACTTGTTATGCCGGCATTGTTTCAATCTGGGCCTTTGTTAAAGTTTACTAAAGTGTATCCGATGTTTTTTGGGGAAATGTTTAATAATGTAAGTTTGGCCTCTCAGGGCACGCTAATCAAAGTTCGAGGATGTACTTGAAACAATGTTGTGTAAGTTGATGAATGGGGTGGGATTTGGTTTTGCAGCCGGAAATTTGGGTAAAATTGAATAGATACCCGGTTGATGTACCCTTACCTTCCATGATATTATAATTGTTAACATTGGATGATCAACACTTAATACTTATCTCTTTACTGTTAAATACCTGACTAGCATTTTAATTGCCTATGAAATAATTGTTATTGTGTGTGTTTTTATTATTTTACTAACCTAAGTGTCGAAACATACTATTCTGAAGTAACGCGACCGAAGTTCGGCATGATTACGTCTGCAATGCCATTTGAATTAATGCCTGCAATGCTAGTTGCGTTATCCAATAACTTTGGCCGGGCGTAAGTTCAGTGGTAATTCGACGGGAGAGCACACATTATACGCGACCAAAATTCGGTTCAACTGACGAAAAGGATCCGGGGCAGGGAAAAACAAAAGTTACGCAACTGAATTTCTGCTGCGTAAGTTCGGCGTTTATGGTGTGTCATATCAGCCGAATACGTCATAACGTAAAATCAGCTCCGGAATTTCCGTCGCGTAATTTCGGCATAGTGTGTTTAGACACTAAATATAGAACTAACTAATGCTCTGTGGTCTTGTTGCTTATAATAATCGGGGCAATGAGACTTTTGGCCTTTTGTCTGTTATTAAGTGTTTGTGGTGGGTCTGGTGTTGGGTGTCGGTCGGAAGGACCCCTAAAATTAATCGCATCATTCTATTTTTTTTTTATCATAAATAAGAATAGCATGAGGAGTAAAAACTTATCATGTTTGATTGATTAAATTTTTATCTTTTATTATAGTTCATATCATCACGATTTACAAATTCGTTTTGTCTGTAGAAATTTTTTCAGTCTTTTCGTAAGCTTCCTTCAGCTCAGGGTCGTTGTCAAGTAGTTGTTTCCCTTCAGCCGTTTGGACGGACGGCGCCTCGCCGTGGTACGTGTCTTCAGTGTACACCAGGTTTTGCTTCCTCATGGTACCATGTAACTGTAGAAGGTAAACGTAAGTATTCATGAATAAATATATATCTTACCGTATTTATATAAATTTAAGCCTAGCGTAGGGATTTATGGGGTGTACGGAGTTCCTACCCCTATCTTCGGAACTCAAGCCAACCTCACCTGCACGTGGTGCACCCTGCTAAACAACGAACGGGGCTCTGGCAGCCGGCTGATTGCGGCATAGCACAGCCTACATCGGCACAGCTAAATCCCCTGGCCACCGATGGGCAGCAGCGTCAGCGGTGCGAGAAGCTGTGCCCTGCGATCCCCAACCAGCATGCCCAGCGTGGGGATTATGGGCATATCCTCCTTTATTAGGGGAGGTCTATGTCCAGCAGTGGACTGATATAGGCTGGTTGTGTTGTTGTTGTGTAGGGATTATGGGGCATATATCTCTTTTTAACAAAAAATTGTATAGCGCTTGACCACTATAATACCGGAAATAGGCAAAAATGTGATCTAAGATGGAGCAAGCGCTTGCCTAAACACTTCTTATTAGGGGAGGCCTATGTCCAGCAGTAGACTGACAGATGTACGTTACTGGCGGAGTTGGTGGTTATATTCTACTAATAATAAATAATAGGCAACAGTTTATAAAATAAATTGGAGATTGAAATGCGACATTTTTGCTACTCCTAATTGACAAAAGTACCTACATAATGGATTGACCTAAATTTTGCAATAATATTGACCAATATATCAAGTACCCTAAGTTTACTTTAATCGCTTCAAATCATGCTATTTGTGAGGATAAGATTAAGTTGTTTTGCGTTTACTTGATTATGATTATTACAAATAATCTATTGTTTAACTAAAAGTATATCCTATATTTATTTTTTTAATACGTTGACTGGCTAGATCACCACTGATAGCAAACGGCACAGAGGCAGGTTAAAGAAACGCTGGCGTGATGGCCTACTGTAACGGAACAGAACCCTATGGTGTGTTCCGTCACTCACAAATATAGGAAAATATAGTATCTAAATAAACCTTTTGGTAGACCAGTCTCTTTGAACGTAAAATTAACTCTTAACTCGATGGTAAATAAATAAACCTCTTGTTTTATTTGAAAATACGCGGGCAAAAACACTAGCGACAAGAACTAATGCATTAAAGAAGCTTAGACATAATATTGCTTAATAAATTAAATAGATGGCATCACTGCTTGCGTTATTTGAAAATACGCGAGTGAAAACACTAGCGACATCAATCAATGCATTATAGAAGCTTAGACATAATATTGCATAATAAATAAAAAAGATGGCATCACCGCTTGCTTTATTTAAAAACACTAGCGACGTCAAACAACGAATTATAGGAGATTCAACCATTTATTGAAAATATAATATGAACTCTAACGTATCAAGTATAAGAACCATAATTACTAGTTCTAAATAGTTGGGTAGGTCAATCAACAAACTGAAAAAAAGTTATTTAATTATTGTTAGATTAATTGAATTCATAAAGCTTTATAAAACATCTTGAATTTCACGAATGAATATAATCATAAAGTTAGCATAACAATAACTATTTTATTGTAATAATTTAACTGCAGAAATGCTACATTTAATATAAATGAGGGTAGATTATAAATGAGCTAACATCCGGATTTTGTTATTGCATTTTGTGAAAAATGCAGCGTAAACAATAATGAGTGGAAAGTTTTAGGTTGAAAACACACTTTAAAGCATAATTTAAACCTTAACTTTATAAACATAAAGACCATATTGGACTGGATGGGTCTGATCATTGAGTTAGCAGAGCTGCCAAGCGGGACTATATGGAGGTTCACTCAAATTTAGATAATGAAATGAACTCTTAACGCAATAGATATAATGTTCAGAATGGCCTGTTTTAGAATAATCCATCAGTTCAAGCGACGTAATACGAAAGGTATTTATTATCGCTAAATTAATGGAAATCCTGTAAGATAATTATTACTATTCATAACTGATTAAAAGGATAAACTTTTGATAGAAATACTTTATATAATGTATCACTTTTCTATCAAAATATTGACTGAGGTAGATTTAGATTGAGCGTAACTTCCGGAACTTGTTATTGCGTTTCGAATGCGATGAGGCGGAACGAAAAAGGTTTTAAAAAGGGGAATTTAGGTACATTCGGGATCATTCCACAATTATCGGTACGGCGAGACCATTTCCACAATTATCGGTACGGGGAGGAGCAAGAATAAGTCGAGGCGAAATTACGGACGGACGGTCCACGGTTCCCAAGAAGTTATCGTTCATCCAAGCCTTATCGCCATTTTTATACGATTATAATTCGTAAAGTAAATTCAGTGTAAATTATCAAGTGATATTACGTGGCTAAGACACCTTCATGCCCTTAAATTGGTCTAGTGAGCCTGCTGACCAAGCGTAATTTAAAGTGAACTTTCGACTATTATCTATTACGTGGCTAAGACACCTTCACGCCCTTAAATTGGTCTAGTGAGCCTGCTGACCATGCGTAATTCAAGACAGATAATAGACGAGAGTATAGCGAGTTCAGAGATGATCTGCTCTTTCTTTGCTTCTCAATACGTGGCTAAGACTCCTTCACGTCCTTCAATTGGTTGGTGAGCCTGCTGACCATGCGTATTGAGCAAGTAAATGAGAAGGGTAGAAGGCTTGTTTGAATGATCACTTCAAACGTAGTCCGGAAACCTTGCGGTGTTATACCCAAGGGCTACGTTCCTTGCCCTTAGCTTTGTGGGGTTCCATCATCCTCTCACTGCGGCCAAGACACCTTTAGCCGTCAGCACCCTGATCGGTCTTGTGAGCCTGCTTGACCGGCAGTGAGAAAATCTTTCCCTCATCCTTACTTCCTACCCACTTTCCATCTGTTGCCTTAGGTCGCTTGGTAACAGACTTCCCGTACTTATCTATATATTTATCTATCACACTTATATGTTTAGGGCTAGGGTGGTAGGTACACGTACATATTTGTAGTGACGTTAGGTCTAGAAGTTAGCCAGGTATCTCATCATTACACCCCAATGAGAGTCACGCACGTTTACATGTAAATGAGAAGGTTGTACTTCTAGTTTTGAAAGAATCACACACTTAGCTATTTTAGGGCCTACGTAGGTTCAGTTTCAATGGTAGGCTAGGAAAAGTAGGTAGGCAGGAATTTATTTAGTATATTTGTTGAATCTAGGTCCTGTATTTTGTTCACGTTAAATCCGGCGGGCCAAGCCGTCCTTTTTGTAGATTCTATAATATATATTACGTTATAAAGTCAAACCTGCCTGAATAAGCCTAGCAAAGTAGGCAGGCAGGAATTTATTTAGCCTATTGGTAAAATCTAGATCATTATGGTGGCAGCGTCCTAGCTAAGTCCAGCAGGCCAAGCCGTTCTATTTTTAGATTCAATAGTATATTGTTTTAAAATCTATCTAGCCTGTAAAGGTATATTATATATAATTATCTATCTACCTATTAACTGGAGAGAATGAGCAGTTAAGTTCTATGATTCAATATAAAATTGTCCAGGAATGGAATCCTTTGTTTTCATATTAAAATCCTCGCACAAGATGAGGTGATTGCCTAATAAAGGTGTTGATATATTTTATCAAGCTATTGAAGCTACTAAGACAAGCAGATGCAGTTCTTATCTACACAATAAATCCTCGCAATAGATGAGGTACAACCAATAAGGTTCACGCTACAAAGACAGGCAAATGTAAGTCTTTGATACTATCAGTAATCATGGTGAAATATATCATTGATTTCATATTCAAGTGTATAGCTAAGCTAACATTTTAGGAATCTAATTCCTTGGACATTTCGTATTGTATTAGCAGACAAATAACTGCTTCATTTTACCTAAGTTATAGGTATTATCAATATCAGTGATTTGATGCACCTTAGCTGAAAAATCACTCCCTCTTACTCCTTTGCTTGTCAAAAGACTGACCATACAATTACAGACAGTAATGAGGCATGTTCTCAACCCCCAAAATAAAATCTTGGTGGGGGGTACCCAAGTAAGGAGACGAAACCCACAGGACGCGCGGGGCGGAGCGCGTCCCTATGCCAATTTAGAGTCAGAATATGAGAGACAAAACTATTCATGATCACATGCCGATCAACAGAGCCAGTATGAAAGATAATTATATTCACAAGTTTTACGTCGATCGCTAAAGCCAGTATGAAAGAGAATTAGATTCAGAATGAAAGATTCATATCAATATAATGTATTACGTTTAATTGATAGCATATCTAATATACTATTTAATAACCATAAGCTGTTAAACCACTAGATTCAAGAGTAGAGAATAAAACGCCAATCTTAGGCCGTTAATTCGTTAGATAAGTATAGGAATACTAGAAAATAAGTTCAGGAAGAGTTTTCGATCAAAATTTGTGTTAGAATAGGTAGATAATCTTAGGGTAGGCTAGAGAAATCGTTTTAAAATACCTCAAAAGAATCGCGTGTTATGTACGGTATATGCGTAGGGTTCTAACCAAACTAGACATCATATGGCCAAATGAAAATATAAAAAGATACCTTTTTATGGGGGAGTATTTTTAGGGGGGGGGGGTTACACTACATATTTTGGCAAGAACTTGCACAAGACAGGCAAGAGTGGAGGGTGGCTGCGGAGGCCTTGACTTAGCAGTGAAACAGCTTAGGCTAATAAAAAATTGTTCTGCCTTTACGTTAAAAATAGAATATATAAAAAGACTTTGTACTAAATTCTGCTACTGCTTTTCACACCCTATATTCTTAAGGTCATAACCGGGTGGCAAAGAGCCAGCACATTCCACGCTGGATTGAAATATTATTCTTTGTTCGGGAAATAGATAGCTGGTATAATGCTTCGAGGAATTTTAATCATAACTTCATGACGTGGACTACCATCTTTGATATTAGGAAAAAAACGTTCATTTTGTGGATTAAATTTATGTTATAGCATATTATAATGTATGTAATTCTTAGGGCGCAAATATTAGGTGCTTAGGTCCGTTAAAAATTTTTGATCTTCTTGACTGATATTTTGTCTGTATAGTTGATGTTCAGTTATTATAAATAAAAATCAAGACGCGTACGTTAGTCTCGAAAATAGAATAAACGTTAAAGTTTACAAGTACATAGTACGTAAAACTACCTATACCTACAATAATATTACAAGGCTATACTAAATACTATAAAAACAAAGCAGATGCTAGACCACCGTCTACGTGGTGGTAAAATGTCAAGAAAGAAGTTACATCTACGACAACCCAGAACAGAGCGTCCTGGAGCAAAAGCACTAAAAGGCCCGACCCCAAATGAAGTAGGAAGAGTGGCAGGGAAAAGAATAAGATTAAATAATCATCATTTTTCACAGCCCGACTTTATCCATAGCTGAATAAAATAGCCGAAGTTTGTGTCATACACCACGGTCTTGTGTTAATCGCATCCACGATCAGCCGGCGACGCGTACTGTGTCGTCGACCCATCTCGCTATGTCTTTCATGGTCTTTCAATACTTCTTCTGTTTACTCTCAGCCATCATTCCGTTAATATCCTGCTCTACATACATTCATTCCAATTTGGTGCCGGCTGAACTACCTGCCTTTTTTGTTGCTGTTATAAATAATTTTATTTGTATGTTATTGTAAGCTCTGCATTTCTGTTAATCACTGTTTCTTTATGTGTTAAATAAAGTGATTTCAATAACACTAAAATAAAATAAAAGTTTATTCTATCACCATGTATTCTGTAAGCTGAAATACTATAAATAAATCAATGAAATGAAGTTACCTTGTCCCATAAAGACATGTTGAATCCAAAGTTGCAATGGAAGAACTCGTGGTGCTGATCGTGGAACTCAGCGTCAGGCTGCCACGGCTGCCACCACTGCGCCTTGAACGAAATGCCGCTGTGGTCCACTATACCATGGTAGTAGTTGTAAACTGCTACCACGTAGAATGGAACTGGAATAAAGGAGCTTCTTAAAGTAAAAGCTTTATCGTAGGCCAAAATATGTGCCTGTAATAGATTAGATCTTAGATAGATAGACTTAGAGAGTTATCAAACATTATAGCAAAAAGGATAAATCTAGATTAATAATTTAAAAATAATGGATGGTTTTAATGTTAAGCTATATGATCTATTAATAATACAGATAGATCATATATAAATACTATATGATCTATCTGAAAATTCAATATTTAGATCTAAGGCCAAACTAACAAAATCAGTTTAAAGTACACAAATGAAAATCCACTGCCCGTTTTGTATTTTTTTAAATCCGTTATTATCATCTAGTATATTGGAAAAAGAAACATCAGAACTAATAAAACCAGCCAAGTGCAAGTCGCACTCGCGCACGAAGGGCTCCGTACCGTTATATGGGAGCCCCATTTAAATATTTACTTTATTCTGTTATTTATATTTGTTGTTATACATAATGGCAACAGAAATATAATATCTTCTGTTATTTCAACTGTTTAGCTATTAATTATGGTTCATGAGATACATCCTCATGAAAAACAGGCAGACGGACAGTGGAGTCTTAATATTAGTGTCCCGTTTTTACCCGTAGGGTACGGAACCCTAAAAAGGGATTTGAAAAAGTTTGCTGAAAGCTGTATACTTTGCAACTGCAACCTGCATCGCAGTATTGATGTTTAAAGTCATCATCATTCAATGATGAGTAACACTCATGCAAACCACCATCTTTAAATTAAAGTAAATAAATAAATAATCTGGACACTTTCATACATCATCATGTAGCCCCAAACTAAGCAGAGCTTGTACTATGGGAACCACTAATATACATTTTTTATAAATATTTACATATTATGCATAGAAAACACTCAGACCTGAGACCAATATCTGCAAATGATGAAAACATTTGTCCCGCGGCGGGTACCGAACCCGCAACCTTTTGCGTCTCAGGTGGATCTTCACCCACTGCACCGCAGAGGCCGTCATTTCATTTAAGAACCATTTCTACATCTACATAGAACTCATTTACTAACTCAGTTGCACATTGAAATGATAAGCTCCGGTCCTCCTTTTAGAATAACAATATGTCAATTGACGTTCTTTGAATTTCGACAGATGAAATATCAAAGTTTGCAAATAAAGGTCCGGTGCCGATCATTTTGGTGTGCAACTGAGTAAGTAAATGAGGCCTCTGGAGTCAGTGTTAAAGAACTTACGCCAATGGCAAGGCATGGCGAAGAGCGGAACACACATGGTGAGCTGGACGTGCATGATCTCCACCGGGTGGATGGCGGTCACGGAGAAGGCGGTCGGCTGCTTGTACTTGTGGTGGAGCTTGTGGAAGTGTTTGTACAACCAACGAGTGTGGTACAGCCGGTGGATTATGTAGGTTGTGTAGTCCTGGAAATGATACACTCTCATAAATTATAGTAATGAAAGAAATAATAGAAATAGAAGCGCTCGTGGCGTGGCTTTCTTCGTTGTTCTTAACAGATCACCTTGGTTAAGCAACACACTGCCCGGTCACTACTTGGATGGGTGACCGTTTATTATTTAGATTATAGCGCTTCCGTGCTTCGGATGGCACGTTTAAATGTTGATCCCGGGGCGGCCAAAAAACTCCATCACCAGAGTTGGCCACTAGCTTCTACGAAGAAGGAAGGTCGGAAGTAATTACGTGTGGTGGCACAAAACTCTAGCGCTGACCGTTATTGCGCAGAAGTCAAAAGTAAGTTGTCATTTGGGAGCTAGAGGCGAGAGAGAGCGAGAGAGACCCATGCGCAGACGTTTTGTTCAGCGCTTTTTAGCACGTAACATGAATGCCTGGCTGTAGTTTAAGACCAGCGTTGGTTGCTAGTCAGCCAACTCATGCTGAATCAGACTCCCTTTTTTGACGTCCTGGCTTACGATAATTTTTATTCCATTGTTTTACTGTGTAATGTAAGTTTATGTAAGTCCAGTGTTACAAATAAAACCATTTTTTTTCTTTCTTTCTTTATTAAAAAATGGTGGATGCAGACAGTCGAAGATCGGGCTAAGTGTCACTGACTGGGAGAGGCAAAGTCCAACAGTGAACTGATACAGGATGTTGATGATGTTGGAAGCAAAGGCGACGATGGGCTTGCAAATACGTACAAAATAAAATTTATATCATGAGTCATGACTTACACCATTTTCAGCACGCAAACTTTTTCTATAAATAAAAATATAACTAAAATAGGACTCTAAGAAACAATCCTACCCGTTACGTTCATTATCATCTATACCTACCTACTTCGTCCAAATGGGGGTGTTAACTGTCCGGATACAGAAAAGCTAGTCCAGGTATTAGCGCACAAATTGTAACTTACATATACTTATGATAATTAAGTTTCATGTAGCTGCGCATAGTACTTAATTGTTATGCTTGATTATCTAAGTTCATTTTTGAGTCTTAATAAACATTTATTATTTATTTTATTAGTATTTATTATACATGTGGAATACTAATTTCTTGCAAAAGTGGACCTCCACTTGCCTCTGACTACCACTCTTATGATATCTTTAATAGATTAGCGTATTATCTGAAGATCTAGGTATAATGGGGACCGAGTAACGATGCTTATTTTTGTTGGTAACTATAGAGGTCATTTTAGATTGTAAAATTCCTAGATAAAGATCCATATTATTATGAAACATAGAAATTTTATTACTATAAATCAATTGATGTTTTCTATGTATAATTAAAATAACTAAACTGACGTACTATATCTGTCATATCGCTGACCTGTCTTCGGATAGCGAAGCATAATGCTGAGTCGGGACCGTTTTACTGCTGTAGCACACAGAACAACACTACATATAGATTTGTATTATCATAATATAGGTACTGTACTCTTTTAATTTTTCTATACTTTTGTTAATAGTAATTATGTATGTAGGTACTTAGGTTAAACATAAACTGTTTTAGAGATAATTATGCTGTATGTGTGCTTACGTAGTAAATAAACGTATGTCTATGTCTATGTCTATGTCTATATGGTTACCATTAATCAAGCTCAGCTCAGTTTGGGGTTATATAATGCTGTGTATATTTGTATATTTGTTCATTACATCATGCAGTTTTGCATTAGATCTTAGTATACAGTAGGTACTTATTGATAGGTAAATACATGGACCCTGTAAGGGCACCGCAAAGGTGAGTGCCTGACAAATTATTGTTAGGTATGTCTATTAAAATTATGTATGTTAGAAGTGCTTATAAATTTCTACATTATTAATGTATGAACTGAAATAATCAACAATCCAATTTACCATTTCTAACATTGGTAGTTGTTTGTTTTCCAAGAGACCTTCACTGGTTTAGCGCCGCATTCGCACAGTTCAGGGCACCGATCTGTTCTAGTGAACATTTGGGTAGTAACAATTATAATCAAATTCTGTGGCATTATTAATTAAAAAGCTATAAAACTAAGATTTAAAATTTGTAAACAGTTATTAATCAAAAAACCTTTAAAATACTTACAGCATATATGAAAATCACTGGAAACTGCAAGAAAAACCACAGCCAGCCGTACTCGTCGAATTGGAAGTAGACAGTGGAAGGGTTCCCGTTGTAGATGTAACAGGCCAGGAACGCGGAGAAGGAACCCACGATGGTGAGGGATAGAGTCCCGACCATGATCTCATGCCGCTCCAGTTCGGGTGACAGCCATTTTGTGGGCTGGATCTTCCACTCGTGCGCAAGATGTCTTCTGTTCACGTAGAAGTACCACTGGAGATGAGAATTTATTTAGAAGAATTCAACAAATGAACGGTCTGACTAAAAATTATAGAGAAAATAACACTTTTTTAACAAGAACATGGTCCACCTGATGTAATGAGGTAACCATTATGTATCACAAAGCAATGCATGGTAGATCACGTTTTTTCGGAACGTGCTCTATGATGCACGCCCCATTATGAATCATCATTATCATCATCTGCGTCCATCAAGTTGAGGTATAAAGATGATAAGCGTCTGGTACCTGTAATTTCACCGCCACCTACCCGAAACACAGCACAGCTGCTTCACGTCGAAAAAAGGCATGGTCGTACTTCATGGGTAGTACTTCCCCGGACGAGCCCTCCACAAAAAACTCTAAATAACCGTATTTTTTACACAATGACCACTTTGCCATAAAACAAGCTCTGCATGCTTTGAACATTTGCACTGCAGTATTTAATATTACAGTCTGATTTAGCATTAGCAATTTTTTTTAGTTGATATGTAAGTAAAGAGATATCCATAATGACAAAGCCTTTACGGAAAAATTACAATAAATTTTTGTAAAATATAAGGAAAAAGTGGGTAAAAACGACGCGACAAAAGATTATAATAATTTTATAAAACGATTAATCAGAGATTATAAATAATACTTTTTAAATCATAGATACTATGCTTTCAAGTTCGTCTCTAAATAATTTAATACCTACGGATATCTCTTAGTACCTAAAAAAAGTCTAGTCTCTAGTCTCTTAATACCTACGGAATGCTTGGTAATGGAAGTGCCCGTCATTTGAAGGAAGGAAAGAAGGAAGGAAGGAAGGAAGGGAAATATATGTATGTACAAAAAATAACGAGTTTATGGATCATGCCTTATCCGAATTTCATAAACTCGTTATTTTTTGTACATACATATATTTCCCTTCAATTTCAATGTTTATTCAAAAAATTCCAAAACACATAAAATGACGGGTTGGTAAAGGATAAAAAGGAAATTATTGTTATTACTATTACCATGAAAATATAAACCGAACAAAAAATAAGGTAACTTAATAGTACATACCTAATAGGTACCAACTGTAGGTAAGTATGATATAACGTTAGTTGAACAACGAAGTCTACAACTGAAGTTTCCAAAACTAATATTGAACACTGAATAGTCAACTTTGAAACATTAAAGCGCCATGCTTTAATGTTTCAAAGTTGAGAAAGCCTTGACTATCGAACTTACTATTATTATCATCATAATGCCATGGATGTTGATCCATTTTTTAAATCAATTACTTATATAACGGCTATGCACGGAATCACACTGAAGCATAAAATCTCAAGTAGCAGAGGGCTGGTCTCATATGCCAAAGAATCAATAACCGTTGGGGTAGACGGGTTCTAGAGTGAAGACTGCGTCATGGAAAACTTAGTGTAGGGTGCTCGCCGGCTAGGTGGAGCGATGACTTGTGCGAATTGGCTGGCAGAAAGTGGATGCCACCACACCAGCTTATATCAGTCCACTGCTGGACATAGGCCTCCCCTAATAAAGGGGGATATGCCCATAATCCCCACGCTGGGCATGCGGGTTGAGGATCGCAGGGCACAGCTTCTCGCACCACCGACGCTGCTGCGAAAGTGGATGCGGAGAGCCGAAAACCGGGCTGAGTGGCACTTTCTGGGAGAGGCCTAAGTCCAGCAGTGGACTGGGACAGGTTGAAGATGAACTTTTTAATCTTCAATACAAAAAGGGGTATCTTAGGGCGTGTGCATCTGTGTCTATTTGTGGCATCGGAACTCCCAAACGGATAAACCGATTTGATTTCGTTATTTTAACATTGAAAACGTTTGTTTTCCTGATCGAGTAAAATCAAAATTTGACAAAATTTCAACATTTTTTCGCTAACTTGGATCGAGAATTATGCAATAACCTTTTTGAGCTCGTTTTTTAAGAAAAACATGGATCTTGGGATTGAATTAAGTTATAGTTTGAGCCATCTTAGGAGATGGGTGGACAAAAACTGTCGACAGTAGAATGGCTTTTACACGCGAGGCCAGCCTGTGCTCCGTTTATTATAGCGTCAGTACGATAAAGTAAAATTTTTACGTGTGCATTATTTCTTAATTACATTTTCAATGTATTTGATATGATCCAAATTAAAATCTGTTTGATTGAAGATTGAATTGAAGATCATCAGCACTTTTCTAGTTAATGAAGGGAACTTTTAGAATTGTTTATATAATCGTTCCAAAATTTTGTATTCTGTCCCATCAATTATATTGGAAGAACATAGTAATCTTAACTTGATGCTGCCTGGAATCTGCAGGATACCAAACTCCTCACAAAAAGAATTACTTACAGCAGAGGAATCATGTTTGAGCTCATTGGAATGGTCTCGATGAATACGCTTTATATATATAGATGATGATCAGGATTTTATGATAGAGTAGAAAAGTGAAATGACGATTTTCCGTAGAGGGCTTCTGAATTTATACTTGTTTATATGAAATAAATAATTGATACTGGTAAAAAAAGTATGTCCTTAAAATCCTATGTGTTAATCCAAGTCTTAGGCTATGTATATTCCAGTTTTATCCAAATCCGTTCAGCCATTACGGAGTGAAGCGACAAACATACACCCACACAAACTTTCGCATTTATAATATTAAGTGTGATAGTGTGATTAATAATAATAGAAAAGAAAGACAATTACTAAAAAGCAAAATCAAAGATGAAACTTACATGTAAAAACCCTCCCATAAGGAAGTAGATACCAAACGACACCACATGAGCCCAGATGAAGATAATGCCGAAGTTCTCCATCTTGAGATCAGCTGTGGTGATCTGGTTGAAAATCTCTTTGACGGTGACATTTTGGTGACTTTGCGTGTGCCCAGCAATTTGCTTCATGGCGGCTACCAGAATAACTACCCATTCTCCTGAAATTGAAACAATTGAAATGTTAACTCACTTATTCACAAATATTTTTGCAAGTGTGTATGTTGATATTATGTATATGTGTACACCTCCTTCTACACGGACTCATTCCACGAGAGAGTTAATACGTCTGTGGAACTCTCTACCAGCAGATAATCGTAGTTCTCTCTCCTTAGGAATCTTCTAATACTTAATTTTTTTTGTAAAAAAAAAATAAGTATAGTAAATTTTGTAAAAAAAAATTAAGTATAGTAAAAACTTAGAAATATAGTAGTTTATGAGTCATGTGGTTTCCATAGTACAAACTCTACAATGGTAATCTATTCTTGAGTATGAGCAGTCATCTAAGATGCGATATATATTGATAACTAAAGTCTGTATTTGTAAAAATCTCTCTTAAAAAACATTTTCAGGTAAAGGTATATACAAGACAGCTCGCAGAATCTTCCATGAGTGGAGCAGAAGAAGAATTTGGGTCTTTTCAATATCCATATATTAATATTATGAAAAAAATTGAGTCTCTCTAAAAACACCCAAAATCCAAACACAAGAAGCGTCACTTCACTGGTATTTTCCTATCACTATGATCTCTACAGATTTATATAAAAAAGTCATCAACATTGTACCTACCTATACAACGTAAAAGAAAAATAGCTCATAAATTATAGTAAGCTGAGTGTTAGGTACTACAGAAATAATATATCAAGCGTTTTAGTTATGTAACAAGCAAATTATTAAGAATTTAAATGAAATATTTAATTATTTTATCGTAATAGTGATGATAGTTTTTCTGCATTGTTTCATAATCTCTGTTAATTCCGCATTCCTAGGTTTTCCATTGCAAAGTTATTGAAATACCAATAAATTAGTAAATCTTGAAGATAGTTTATCAAAACGATCGATCAAACAATTACAACGATGTAATCTTTTATTAGCGATTACAATATTGTTACTATGAAGAATGGTTACTAATTATAAATACACAATCAAATCAAGTAAAACATTAAATATAGATCATCTAATACAAAACTATATTTATATTTAAAAATGATTGAATAGATAGATAGATAGATAGATAGATAAATCATTTATTTGTTACTACAGGCACACAATTTACATTATTATCAAGGTATAAGCACAAAAAAATAACATTAATAGAAAGAAAGAAACACAAACATTTCAAAGTACCTAAGTCCATAGGAATTATGAACTTTATGTAAGTTTGTGTGTGCTGCAGCAAGAAAGGCCTTGCCTCAGTGAAATTTTTTGCTTTAAAGCGAAAACACTGATTTTCAGTCAAGACCTGATTGAGAGCGAGCAGAACGAGCCGCAAAATAATGTGTGGTTACGTACCTAGCTATGAAGTATGATATAGATGAATATAATAGAATTATATATTAAATAATTGAGTCCTAAATTGGTCCGCCAAAAACGACTTAGATACTGTCTATGATCTACCTACTACGTTATCATTGTTTTAGATAACTAATCAGTTACAAAAGGATTAATGTTGTTGGATTATGACCATAAATAGTGTGTAATGTAATTACAATAACGAAAAAAAACAAGTGTTTGTGAGTAAAAAAAAGCTAATATTTTTTCGTTTATCCTATTATTTTCTCGAACAAAAGAAGTACTTTCAAACTATATAAGGGTTCGGAGTGATGTGCTGAAAATAATGTCTAAACTCTACTAGAAAGAAGATCTTAGTATATATTTATTCTTGAACGTGCGATGGTTTTGATACCAGCTGCGTGAAGATAAAACGATTTATTCTTATATTTCAAATTGGTGAGAATTCTGACTTACTCTAACAATAAAAACGAAGAGCCAATTGGCGCTGTGACCTACCACATGATTAAATTAGATGCATATCACATAAAAATATAATGTCAAAATTTTCAAATGCTTATAGAAATAGAAATAGAAACATTTATTTGACACGACACAACAATCAAAACAAAAATATATATTAGAAAATGGATAGGTACCCAACCTACCATTATATTAACTTATAATAAAATTAAAATCAAATGGCGAACAGTCAACAAATAACTTAGACTTAAAGCATTGTCTAATAATACAGCTGAACCTACTCGCCCACACACCACCATGCATTAGGTACCTATCATGATCAAATTGAATTAGAGTACAGTTGCCGTGCCAAAAAGGTGACAACTCAGCATTTGTTGAGCAGGTATGACTAATTTTAAATTTTGAACTCATTCAGCAAAATAGAGCAAAATGTTTACGCTATTAAGCTATTGCATAGCTTCTATCGAGGGCCTTGAGCGCGGGGACCGAATCCAGAAATTCCGTAACGAAAAAAACCTCACGCTCCCCACTCCGATTTACTTAATTTTATAATCTGTTGCTTGGAAATAGAGTTCATATTCAAACTTTTTTATTCTATTAGTTCTTCGTCACAACGTCGCAGCGCTAGTGTTCAACACAGTAAAGATAGCTACACGTCCATGATTGGCCTCTGACACGAACTGACGTCTGACGTTTTTCACCTGAATCTAATTTCAGTTTTGTTTTGAAATTTGTTTTCTTATCGGTCACCACGCTCAAAAAGTGAACTTGAATTAATATCGAAGAAAAAGAAATACTGCATAAATAAAATAAATAAATAATTATAATTGCATAAGTTGATACAAAATGCTATGCAATAGCTTTACCGCGGCAGTCCCCGAGTGCCACTTTTTATTATTTATTTTCTAGATGAATATTTTTTTGAACAAAAATGAAACTATTATGGCTGTGTTTACCGCCGGCTTAGTTCTTTGTTGCCAAGTACTTTGTGCATTAAACATTGAGAACATTTCAAATGTGTCTGTGATCATGTTTCAATATGTATCAAAAGTGTATGTTTTTTTTAACGAAATAACTTTAAAAAGCTAGATTTATGAAACGTACTAGGTGCAAAAAGTACGCGAGTACTTAATTTTTATCATCCAATTTATCGTAAAGTTCATCAAAAATGAATTGAATTACATACATCGATGTAAGATTACTCGTATCTATTTAAAAATCAAGTCTTGGTAACACCTGGGTTCTTATTATAGAATTATCTAATATTACTTGTAAAATTGTATATTTCTAGGGACACATAATATGTATTTCTGAGTAAAATTTATGAGTCATCAAGAACATAATTAGATCTAAATTTTTTGTTCCTTAGAGGTGGAATCGAAAGCAGATATTTTAACTTAATTCTTTGTAGGTATTTAATGTGTGCAGTAAAATTGTGTCTCTGTAATAGCCCCCTGCACACGTAAAGATCTGACCGTGCATCGGGACTGCGTTCCAAACCGCAGTCCGATCTGTATGGTTTGTCGCGCGTAATGATCGGACCGCGCATCTGGGACTGATCAGTCCCAGATGCGTGGTCCGCATCTGTGATCACTGACGTGATGCACAGTTAAAACTGTGAGGCCGCGGTCTCGAAGTCAGCGGGAGCAAATGCGTCTGCGTCGGCGGCGCAAGGAATGCACCGCTCCCCATGCCGCCACCGCTGTCTTCGTGACCGCGGCCTGAGATTTGCCTTCGCGTTTACATGCCAGATTGGACTGTCAGCCCCGCACATCTACACGTACGTTTCGGAGTGCGGGTTGGAATGTCGCGTGCTGTTTCCCGCGGTCCGAACTTTACGTGTGTAGGGCGCTTATTTAATTACCTCTTAAAACTGATCCAAAGGTGAATATCGCGAATGTTGCAATGATGGTGGATATAAAATCAGGCACCTTCACCATAAACTTCTCCAGTGAATCTGTGTAGTTCTCAATCCATTTCACGCCTTCTGTTAACGGATCCCAATATTTGGGCTTTGTTGTCGACTTAACTTTAGAGCCATTTTCTTGTGGACTCTTCGTTCTTTGTCTGACGTCTGTCATTCTAAAAGGTTGCATAACAAATTTTGGATAAAATGAAAGTGAAATTGAAATTTTAATTTGATTTAAAGACTCAGCACCATGCCTTAAGTCTTACGGCAAAAGGGGTACAAGTACAACTCGATCACTATTAATTTTCTTCTTCTTCTTCGTATGAGCTAGTGACCAACTCTGGTGTCGATCACTTTAGTGAAAATAATTAATACCTGCGAGTGTTTTTGGCTGCAAAATATCCGCAATAAGACCTCCAATACCAAAAGAGCATATTTCTTGTAAATAAAAACGAAAACAACCAAATATTTGATAAATTTAGTATTAAGTTTCAGCGCCGCGTCTATATGATTAGAGTCCAGCCAGGCGTGGACTTTAGATCACTTTGACATTTTGACTATAACATCTTTAAGGTATTGGTAGTGTGTGTTATTGGCAATTTAAACTGTTGCTATGGTCTTGAATAAAGGAGTATTTGACTTTGACTTTGATATTAACAGATATTGTGCCCTTGTTTTATGTTTCGGTAGGACTCCAAAGTGACATAGGTACTTTTTAGTTTATATATTATTTCCTATATCACTTTTCCTTTGCAATTTTTTTAACCTGTAATTTTAGAAAATCTTAATTTGATAGGAAGTTTTAATCATCGATAGATAGCCGATTTTACCGAGCATTTCAATCGAGATTGAACCGTGATCATTGGATATTTTCAAAAACGTGACATATCTACCTTTTTATTGTTATTATTTTATATTAACACCATTTATTGCACACGTCTTTTTGGCACTAATTATGCTACAAAAATGGTTTGGCAGTATCGCAATTTTTAATACCCTGCAAATCAGTGGATTTGATAGCCACACGTGTATTATGTTTAGTTATATTAAGATTAGTAACAATTAATCTGATAATAAAGGGATTAGACAGTGGGCATCAGTTTGTTCATTGGTGATAGAGGGCAAATTATTATTCATACGACTTTCACAAAAACAGAGGTCGTTCTCACAATTTAATACGACGTGATATTAAAACATTGACTGCCAGCATGTTAAGTTTTATATAATATATATTTTTTATATATGTTTATTTTGAAGTTTATTTAACTTTTGCAAAATTAGATAGGTATCGTGCATTGGATTAATCCGTAACGGATTAATAATAAACAAATTTGAATTTGAAAATATTTTTTCTCACCTGCCCGTGATGCATTCTGCTGAATAACAAACGGGACTCTTGTAGTTGGCTGATTGAAGCATAGTTAACCCTAATACTGGCAAAGCTAAATCCCCTGGTCGCCGACGGGTAGCAGCGTCAGCGCTGCCGGCGCCGGCGGTGCGAGAAGCTGTCATGCGATCCCCAGCCCGCATGCCGAGGTTGGGGATTATTTAAATTTTATTTTTTTCTTACTTGGAAAACAAACAGCAGTAAAGATGGATAATGGTCACAATAGTAGAAAAGGATTTAGCCAAACAATTTTCACTTATAGAACTAAGCTAGTTTAGAAATTGCCTAATGTGAAACCTTAGATAAATAAGTAAGTAAGTAGGTAGTTATAAAATGTACAGTTGCTTAAAAAGATTCTAAAAAAAAGTATGAGACCTACATAAAAGTGAATAAATATACCTACCTGAAGTTAGCGCATGAAACTAACACAAAAATAACAGTAAAACAGAAATAAAGTAAACATAACGTTGAAACATGAAATTTAGCTAGAAATATTAGGAAAATTTTACAAAACAAAAAAGTAAAATCAAACCGTACATACCCAAAAGCCACCCCGTTTTTAAAGTGATCTCGCCTTGCTTGAAATATTGCTTGAAAATCAACAGAATACTTATTATTGAACAGATTAGCCGCTCGTACAAAGAAGGAATTTCGTCTATAATGCGTGGCGCAGGGGTGTAGCTTTAGGTAATTTATTCGTGTAACCGCACGCATAGGAACCTGCAGTTTAATTTCCGTAAGAATTATGAACACATCCCCCTTCATAAAGGGGATGCATGTGTCCAAAAGTGGAGAGAATAGGCTAGTCTTGTTGTTGTTGGTTCCTGTTAAAAACCAGCCGGTTTGCTTGCAACTTCGTTCTCGTGGCTATCCTAAATCTCTGTTAGGTACACGTTCTTAGGGACGTATTTTAAGTACTTATTTACAAAACATAATCGTAAATACTATGGCAGTGAGATTGATAAAGATAAAAACATACACTCAGAAATATTTGCGAAAATAAAATAAAGTGTTATATAGGTAAATATTTTTCATTAAATCTTTTAAAGATACTTTCCACCAGCCTCTACACGCGTTAGTTGTCTGAACCAGTTTACGACTCACTTTTTCCAGTCCGCCGCAGACACCTAGATAGGCCTGCTCGAACGTTGACAGCGCATCTTCCTCCGACGAAAATTGTATCTTTATCAGCTGTTTTATTAATTTTCTGAATAAAAATAAGTCACTAAGTCCTAGGTCAGGGTTGTAAAGAGAATGACCCAGGAGTTTGATTGGCGTGCTGTCCAGGAAGTCCCTCGTTTTGAGCGCGGTGTGCGCGGGCGCGTGTCGTGGAGGAGCATTAGCCCGCGAAGCCCTGTGTTTGGTCGCTTGTTCCTCACAACAGAGAAAACTTCTGCCAAGCATTTGGTAGTATACCATTTGGCGTTGATGTTTCTTTGGTTCCGTAAAGGAAATGATACCAAATCGTCAGTCAAATTGAAAAAGCTCGCGATCTAAATCTTCCCCCTGCTTCTATATCGCTTCACTTTGGTAGGCGTTGATTCGTTTTGAAACGCCCAGACTGTCGACTGGCACTTCGTTTCTGGATCGTATTGATAAGTTTGCCATGAAAAGGTCTTCATTCGTGAATGTCATATTGGCCCTGTTTATTAAAATATTTTAACAGGCTTTAAACAAAATAAAGCAAAAGTGCTTTATTTTGTTACAAAATTATTATTTCAAATTACAAGAATTAACTAAGTACTTTGGTAGATCTGGAAATTTCTTACCCCTTTTAAGCATACAAAAAAATAATAAGTGATTGATATTTATGTAGCTACTCTAATCAGATTTCCGATACTTTCTGATTATAATATGGTATTTTAGTTTTGTCAAAGCTTGAATATTATATTTTGTAACATTAATATGTAATCTACTTATCCGTTTCCCACGCTACCTACCTAAATCTTATCCTTTTCAAATTATTGTACGTGACATGAGTCATGTTTAATGTATGTACTAGGTACTCGTAATCTCTTATTGTATCCATTTCTTATAGTATTTTATAAAATTTTGTATGGCGCATACATAACACGAGGGTGTAGGCGAGGTCATCCAAACAATTGAGTGCAGACATACTTGCAAGGGCAGCAAAGAAGTTGTTTGTAACTACTTTATCCTTATGGATTATTTGTTTCTTCACTGGTGTAGTTTTTGTAGTTTTGATCAAAATCAGGTTTCAACAAACTATGACAAAATCATGTTTGGAATGATGGAAGTCATGTTTTTTTATCGATATTCCTTTATTCCGGCCGCGGCTTCACTCACGTGGTAAAAGAATCCAAGCCACAAATTGTGTCGGTTATACCTATATTCCAAGTTTCATCCAAATTCGTTCAGTTGTTTTTGCTTGAAAGAGTAACAAACATTCATACATACATACATCCATACTCTCAAACAATCGCTTTTAATAGAGGTTTTTTTCCTTCAGCAACAACATCATCGGCTTTTCTATAGCAATCCCCTGCTGGACATAGATCTCACATTTTTTTGCTCTATATAATTATTTTCTCATTTCAGCGCCACCTGTGAACGTTTTTTGAAAGTTCTTTAAATATTAGCTAGCAGAGAGTTCCAACTACATATTCAAAAATATTCAATACCTTTTTGTAGATGGAACCACAATAGGTTCGAAAGGAAAGTGTTTACAGTGACATCTTTGTTTTGTGTCAATGAACTATGTTAAATATTTCCCCTAATGTAGTTCCAACTCATGTTCAGAGATGGAGTTGCGTGTATTTTTTATTCTCGAATCGCATTTTATAATTTTGCCATCATCTCAATATATTCCTTTATTATACCGTAACGCATCGTTTTCCTATGTTATTTTTTCAAGGAAAACGAAGCGTCAGTGATTACTGTATATTATAGGAATCGGCCAATAGGTCATACTTACATCTAACAATACAAACGTTACTTACCAGCCCAGTACCCGTGTATTCTATTATCAGAGTTTCACTGGGTTTGATATAAAGTTCACCAGGAGTCGGGAGAATATCTATAATGAGTAAGATAAAAGCTTCGTAAGTGAACTGAAGCATTTTCCTCAATATCCCAAAATTATAAGTTCTTACTCTTCAACATTTATATTTCACCTCAAGCAAGAATTTATTGCCATATAATGGCACCAAGTCAGGTAGAACCCTATTACGCGCTTATTATCAACAAAATTAACATAAAATTACCATTTTAACCCCCAGTATTAATATTCAGTATTCACCCAGTGGCATAATAACGTTCAATTATCAGAGCAGCGATGTCAAAGTTACATCACAAAGGGTACAGCCGGCGGGATTAGTCCTCATTGTGGCGCCCACACCCGCTGACTTGCTACTGAGCTAGTGATGGCACAATAACAAGGTAAACTTATCGATAAACTTTTTATCAGACGATTTATTTTGGGGTCAAGCTATTAGGGACCAGAGAACATCCGATAATTTAGCTTGATATAGCTTGATTTG
Organism: Horisme vitalbata; assembly: GCA_951804965.1. Classification (NCBI taxonomy): domain Eukaryota; kingdom Metazoa; phylum Arthropoda; class Insecta; order Lepidoptera; family Geometridae; genus Horisme; species Horisme vitalbata. Next base: position 913,152 of record OX638099.1, read on the forward strand.
TTTAAAACCAAGGAAACTTAGTCAAAATGAAAATCATAGGTCAATAAGTCTTGTTTAATTAGTGAAGTAGAAATGTAAAGTGACGATCGAAAGGCTGCTGTTAGTTGCCGGGTGCGTCAAATGAAGTAACAATAAAACTTATTATATTAGGAAAAATCTATGTCCAGCAGTGATTTCTATACGCTGATGTTATTGATAGCAGAAATCTAATTTTCCCCTCCATACCTAGTTATGTGAATAAGGTAACCTATGAAAATTTGGGAGAGGTGTAATAAAATAGAATATAATGTACTTGACACCATAAAAAGGAAGGTTCATAAACAAAATAATGATAGTTTAAGCTAACATAACAAAACAGTAGATATGAAACAATAAAAAAACGTACAACAACAGGTTTCTCCAAGGTTGTCTTGGCTATAATTCTCTGCAAACAAGGAGAGCGTTTGATCAAACAGCAACAATGTGTAAAGTGCTCCATGGAAAAAAAGATGCTCCTGATTTGCACAACCTTCTCTTTCGTCTCTACCTCCTGGACAGTTACCTTCGAAACCGAAGTCATAGACTATTTGCTGTGCCTTCTAGTCGCACAGATTCCCGTGCGAATTCCTCCCTACCTCGCACCCTCGCCGCTCTCAATAGACTCCTTAACCAGAACCCAGAGTGTGATCTCTTTGCCGATGAGTGGAAGCAGATTATGTTGGTGTGCCGGAGGTTTTATGAGACTGACGGATGAAAAGATGCTCATTATTGTTTTGTTATTATTATTTTTTGATGTTATATATATTTTATTTGAACATATAATCCCAATAATAATTTATATAGTCATACTTAATTTAATTTGTTCAGTATATATTTTTCTTATTGTTTTTGTTATAACTATAATAATTTTAATTAATTAGTGTAAATAGTGTTTTGATCGTACTAATTAATAAAAAATAAATCTATATGTAAATATAAACACTCATACCTACAATCATTTAAACCCCTCCCTGTTGCCAAACCGTTTCAGTCTCAGCGAAATGCTGCTACCAAGCAGTAAATGTAAGATGGCAGCGCTGGTTTCCAGACTTGACCTAGGTGACGTCATAAGATGAGAACCGTTTACTACAACTAAATACACAACATATTTTTAAACATAATACAAGCAAATAATAATAATACTTTAGACACAAAAAGACATAATAAGTAGGTTAGGTACCTACGTTGATAAAACAAATATTAGAATTAAACTAAATATTAGAAAAAAAACTAATAAAATACTCACATTTTATCTTATTATGTAATGTCATGTAAATAAGATAGCAGTATAGTATATCAATGTAAGCAAATATTAAATAAAAATAAATAATTGAATAATCTAATCGATATATATCGTAGTAACCTTTTTAAAATCACGTGCACTTACTTTAGCACTTACTATGATATATTTTGTAATTATTTACACATAATTTCTTTAATGAAGAAAATGGGTTTAACGTATATCAATTATAGTAATACAATACATGTTACAATGTTCAGTATACCTTATAATATATTAAAATCTTAGATATTCTCACTGAACAATCGATATCGATGATGAGCTCAGTAATTTCATCGCATCCCTAACCCCGTCGGCTGACCGCGACACCCCTACAATCCACCCGATTGCTTTTCCATTACACCGCACAAACTGAATTCATTTCAACAGCAGATTTAAGGGTTGCCGGCTTAGCGCTTACTGTTATGCACATTTGAATTAACTTCTAAACATATACATTTTTTTTATGGTGAGTAATGGTTACCATTTATTTTTTACTTAATTGGAAGATCCTGACGCTTATTAGAGGTTGCCTATGTCCAACAGTGGCCTGCTATAGGCGGATGATGATGATAATAAAGATGATGCTAGTACCAATGATAAGTTTACACATTTGAGTCATGAAGAGTCTTAGATTTCTTTATATTAGTGAGGATGAAGAGGGCTCAAAACTAGTGTCACAAAATTTATGTGTCAATAATTTTAACTTTAGCTAGTCAAATGTCATCTTCATTCTTAGGGCTTTCAAAGAACCAGTTTTATTTATTAGACAAAAATTGTTTCATGTACCTCGTAGGAACTCTATCCTTACCAGGGAAAATTAAAATCAAGCAAGGAAGGTTCCTTGCTTGGTTTTAATTTTCCCTATTAAGCTTACTTTGGCACTGTAAAAGTTGACACCTACTGACAGTATTTATGTTTGTGATATCTAAAAGTATAAATAAAAGTCTATTGCCGTGCGTTAGTTTCGCAAAAACTCGGAAATAACTGAACTGATTGAGTATTTTTTCTGTGTTCATTGTCAGGTTTGTATATAAATAATAATTTAAAATAAAAAAAAAACTAAAAAGTATAACTAAAAAGTTTAAAATAATAGCTTATTTTTTGGTTCATCCACCTTTTTTCTATAAATTTATCCCTTACGATCTATGCGTTTACCACATAGGTAGATCTAGATACATACCTGTTAGTTTTGGAGTCGGAGTCAGCTTTGGAGTACGGCATTATAGCAACTACACCCCTCCCACCTCGGACATGCCCTCCTGCGCCGCCCACGCAATAGTTACCTACCTTGGCGTGGCTTGGCTGACATCGACTCCAAAAATAACAGGTAGGTATCTAGATCTACCTATGTGGTAAACGCATAGATCGTAAGGGATAAATTTATAGAAAAAAGGTGGATGAACCAAAAAATAAGCTACGAGTATTATTTTAAACTTTTTAGTTATACAGTTTTTTCAATAAATGTTTTTGAAGTCGGTTTTTTTTTATTTTAAATTATTATTTATTTCCGAAGTTTTAGTGAATCTGACTATAAGACGATTACGAAAACTATAAATAAAATTCGAGCCAATAGAAATTTAATTCCCTATTTTCTTACCCCCGAAATACACAACAAAAAAAATCTCCAAATTGGTTCATAAATAAATGACGGAGTTATGGAGATAAATAAAAAACATATAAAATATGAATAAAATTAGAGCCCATAAAATCTTATTCCCTGTTTTTTCACCTTTAGTGTTGCGATTTTTTCTTCAAATTTTTATGGGACCAATCAAAAAGTATACCCTATACAAAAAACGAAGAGTTTTTTAAATCGCTTCTTATATGACGGAGTTATGAGGTAACAAATATAAAAAACTAATAAAATTTGAGCCCATAAAATTTTCATTCCCAGTTTTCTCACCCTTAGGGTTGGTATTTTTACTTCAAATTTATATGAAACTAATTGAAAAGTATACCCTATACAACGACAAAACAATTTTCTAAATCGGTCCATAAATGACGGAGATATGAGGTAAGAAACATAAAAAAATAATACAATTCGAGCCGAAAAAAAAGGTTCATTCCCAATTTTCTCACCCTTAGGGTTGTTATTTTTTCTTAAAATTTATATGGGAATAATTGGAAAGTATACGCTCTCCAACTAAAAAAGAATTTTCTAAATCGGTTCATAAATGACAGAGTTATGAGCTAACAAACATAAAAAAAAATACAACCGAATTGAGAACCTCCTCCTTTTTTTGAAGTCGGTTAAAAAGTCAATTTGTTTGGTAAATAAAAAACTACTGGAAAAACTGAAAGCGCTTTTTTCTATGAGATTTTTGTACGAACTCTAGAATTTGGACAAGACAACGTCAGCAACAATAGCTATTTTAGTAACTACATTTAAGTATTTGACTAAAATAAGAGTCTCCCACCCTATTTACACCGCAGGTGGTTGCCAGCTCCATAGTATATTGCATTATTACAGTACCGCAACACGTAACTCTTCGGTAGGCCATGATTTCAAGCACAATAGACCACCAACAGTGTAAGAGATTAATGCGTTGCCACCTGGGGCTGCTTTGAAGAGTTGAGTTCGGTGTAGCAGTAACCGGCGATGATTATAATATTTACTATGTTTTCAATGCTTTAAATAAATTTGGGGACTAAATATTTTATACAGCTTGATAGCTTTGTAATAATCCCCAATCCAGTGGAACCAGATTCGAACATCTATTTTGCTTGGCTCAAGATAGAGAGAAATTCGAAGAGCTGACGGCAAACCTCCAGCCACGATGAGAAGGAAAATCCTTTGAAAGTCACAATTGACAAGTCCATGGGAATCAAAGCAGCATTCAGTATTACAAACTTTGTGTATGAAAGAGTTACAATCAAACTATAATTACATTTTAAACGGTTGAAAGTAAGATTTCATTCTTCGTTAGGAATTTTGAAGAATGTGTTCTTGAATACGAATAAGTACTATCAATATAATAATAAAAAAATTACACCAATCCCAACAGAAAAAAATAAAAATTGGCAATAATCTCTGTTTCGTTTATAATTTTTAAGCGTCTTTGTTACACGCAATTCTTCTATGTTTGGTCGCATTACGGATTGGTGTAATTTTTAAAAAATACCTGTTCAAAATTTTATGGTTCCTAATAAATAAAGTTTTATTCATTTTTTTATTTCAAATTTATCCGTAGGAACCATTTTTTTTTTTTAATTTTAGGTTTTGATGTGAACGAGGAACTTTGCGCCAAAACTAATTGACAAATGTAGTTGAAATTTGACACATAGTTCTAGACCAGGGTGATCGGAAGATGGAAAGCTGTAAGGGTATTATATTATGTTAGACGAAGTCCGACTGTTTTCTTTTTATCGATTTTTTATGTTACTTTTTGTTCAGGTTCCACGCGAGCAAAGCCACGAGCAGAAACTAACAAGAAATAAAATAAAAATTCACTCCCTAAACGCAAGCTCATTTCAATATAATTTATCATCAAAACAGTAGGAGCCATCTAAGTTATAATTTGGGAAAAAGTTCAATTCATTGTAATCAGTTAAAACGCGCAGTCATTACGGCTAATGCCGGCTACACTACTGTTACATGGGCTCTGGGCCGCGGGTAATGAGTTCGATTCCCGCGGGGGGCACTTTGCGGGGGCTCTAGTGTTACGCTTAAAGATTAGGTGGTTGTAGATTATGTTGCAGAATGGGTAAATCTAAAAAAAACTTTTTAAAAGGATATATAAAGGCATATTATAAATAACTTATTAAACTACATAATACCTTTAAAAAAGATAATTAACACAGCGTTGGCCGTCAATTCGATTAGAAAGTTGGGTATTTAATTATTGAGTAATTTTTCTATTGAACTATTGAAAAAAATACTTTAGTAAAAACCTGTCAAGTTATATTCGCAATATAAGCAACGGGTATTTGATGAAACAAATATTTTTTTATCAAAAGACACCAATATTTAACTTTGGAAATATTGTTATCTAGTTCTTAGTTTATAGTTATATTTTGAGTATTCTTAAAATACTGCACAGAAAAATAATGTATAACACCATAACACCAAATCAGTCAATTATATCAAACAAAGGTGAATAGGTAAAACCGTAAGTAAACCAAATCAAATAAATACGAACTTAGATCTTTTGAAGTATACGTCATTTAAAATAATATATCTACTGACGTATTTGAACAATATCTCTAATCTTTGGCATTGAATAAGGGCTCCCAGACCTCCGCGGGGGTCAAATAATCCGACAGCGTTGTGAAATTGATACGAAATTTGGTTTCGATCAATGGCATAAATTAAATTTAGCCGTATTGTCAGTAAAATTAGATGCCAGTCATGAAATTGAAATGCTGCAGGCTATGTGGGGTTTTATAAAATGATAAAAAGAATTAAACCCAAAAATGACAATCCAAAGTTTGAAATGAAGTCAGTTTTTGATTGTCTTTGTACCAAAAGCAATGTTAAAAGAACATTTTTTTAAAGAACGTGAAAGAAGAACAGTTTTCTTAACAACCTTTATCGTTCCCAAGTAACTGTGTACCATGTTAAATTCCCTGATTAAACAACATTAACAGTAGCTCCAAGACATTTTCCCCGGCCAGCCATTACGCGAAACATTAAAGAAAAAGCCAGCAAGGTTTATTGGGCCATAAAGTACAATACTGGCCCGCGTAGGCCACCTATCGTTGTGCTATCGCAACAAATTGCAAGTGATGTATCGTTGCCTGCGCGTGAGGTGGGCACTCTTTCAGGGCATATGGGATAGTCCTGGTTCAAGTTTTACTCCATAACCATCAGGGTTTCATCCAGCCTTTGATTTGATAAACATCTTAAGACGTTTTAAGGTTTTAACTGTAACGGCTTTGTTAGTATACGAAATATTGTGGTAACTTCCTTAGCTAAACTTTCAGTAGTCGAAAGTATAAAACAGGTTTTTCCACGTACCAAAACAATAAAGATACCATTAGTGGATAACAGGTGGTTTACAACAAAACTACTTATTACTCAGCTAAAGAAGCAGCAGCTAATAAGTCAAGTACAAGCTGATAGAATATAATATAACTTTAAAATTGAGACACAGATACACAGGTGCACAGAAATTCATAGCATACAAACTAAAATGATACTATAGCAACAACTTTTTACATACCGTAACATTAATCAATTTTGAGCAATTGCTGACTGAGCTTTAAATAGTTACTGACTGAGATATAACGCATGGTAGAGAAACAAGTAGAGCTATTGGCACAAGTATAATCCCCCAGCATATCCCACCTAGCCCCGAAGTGATGGACACCGCCGTCCGGCCACCAGCTAGATTTTATCGCTCCTCTGAACCATTAAACCGGCCATAATGAAGTTTCCGACGGATAATGCACTGAGGCATTACAATGATTTACAAGGGCGGCAATAAAAAGAATTTAAGGGATGACCCCGCGGAAAAATAGCGGGCGTTGGGGGTGTGGTACGGATTGTTTGGTACTGGACGTGAATATCCTAAAAAATATGAAATTATGATCAGAGTTGTTCGTATGTCAGCATCTAGCTCGAGAAAATTTATGTTGAGAACTCCGTAGGTACTCTATTATCTGCTATCGCTAAAGATTTGTATCAAGCTCAAGAGAACATAAAATACTCGCTTCTAAATTTTACTAGCAATTCATTATTAGTCACGTTTCTGAATTTACGCTAGATATCCGTATACTGTTTTAATTACTCAATTAAAAGGCATATTGGTACAGTTAAATCTGCTGAATTTTTAGTCTAGACAAATTACCTTATACACACAAACTAAAATAACATAAAAACATCATAACGCCTCAATACCAAGCCAAACTATTACAGAACTATTTGGCTAGCAAGCTTATCTTCGAAATTATCCGTGCTTAACTTATTCTATTTGGCACTACTTTGATATAAAATCATCAGTATACGCACTCTTCACAAAAACACCAAGCCACAAATGACAGACCTAGTTGGCTAGCAAGGTTATTCGTGGAAATTTTCTGTCCAGTGCTAAACCTCTTCTATTTGAATAGGTATCATAAAGAAGAGGAATGCTCCCGCAGCCGGAACCAAGTGCGGTACGTTACGCAGCGGAATGCTTTATGGCTACATTTTATTCCATATTTCTGTGTTTTGACTCTTTATGGTGTTTGAGATTTAGTGTTTCTGGGTCCGCTTGTATGAAAACAGGCTGTTTCGGATTATTTTATTTGGCATTATCTTAAACCTCGTGAAGTGTTGCAGGATCTGTGATTCAGTCATTTACCACCACTGTCGTCTTTTAATATAGAATAGAATATAATTTACTTGACCCACAAACACACACACACACATACACACGATACAAATTAGTAGGGAGACATGGGTGCAACAGCATTAAACATACAAAGAAACACAAAACTTAGAGAAAAAATTAGAAAAAGAAAAAGTAAAACAATAAAGTATAGTAGGCAAAGTTTTATAATAAAGCCTAGTAAAATGTATTTCCTGTCTCTGGCAGCGGTCACGGTTCCGGTGGGGGAGAGGGTGCTAGGAATCTCTGGAAGGCGCCCAGCTGCTAAAGCTCAAAGACACTGACCCTGGCGTGTTACAACGCCAAGACGTTGCAAGCGGACGACCGATTGATTTTGGAACGTCCGGCTGCAAGATGGGCAGACGACGTTGTCAAAGTCGCGGCCGTACATGGGTTAGTCTAGCCCAGGATCGTGGTGGATGGCACAAGTTGAGGGAGGCCTATACCCAGCACTGGGTGAAGTCGGGCTGTGGATGATGATGATGATGATTAAAGTGTTTTTCCAGTGCCGTTCCTGTGGATAAAACCATCTAGTCTGAGAGGAGGATCTAGATCTGGCAAGCCTGCTCCCTCTTACCAGATCCCAGGCATGTCCAGCGTCTCGCTCTGTGAGTAAAACTTTTCACTTGACGCTGTATATATTGACAAGTATGCAAAAGCTTATAATTTCTTCATATGAATAAATTAAAACCGATATATATTCAGATACGCAATATAAATCACTAACAAAAATCATCAACAAGCATTTAGATCACAATCTCTTCCTATTGTAAATTGTGAAGTTCAGAGCCAGCGTTGAACTCCGTTCCCATAAATCTCGCGTGATATATCCAACATGTTGGTATCTCCGCTAATATATTCTTTAGCACGTCAGACGGGCACTTACGGGGGCGCGGCCACGTCGTCCGGACGTATGCATGTGCGGACATAATGCGTTTGTATAATGTTGCCATTCGGCACAGTGGGTGCGAATTAACCATTTCGGATCAGGAGGTTTTGGGAGCTAAATGTTCTTGGGTGCACATCGACTGCAATGTAAAATGCTCTGAGAGCAAAACGTCCTACCTAAATAAGTATTTTTGTCGTAATATTCCGACAGAAAGACTTATACCTACATAATTATTTCTGTCACGCACACATGTGCGTCTTCTGCTCACATCGCGAATCTTCACACCGACTCACTTGATGCAGGTTATGTTATCTGTGCTGCACGAATAGCATGTTTAGACATGCTATTTTCAACTCGTCGACTGTGGGCCTTAGGGCCCACAGTCGACGAGTTGAAAAATCACGCATCGTCAGATGCTACTAAAAGGACTTCAAAAAAAATGCATAGCTAAACCTAATAAATTTGAGCAGTAGGTAATCTATGTAACAAATAACTTTACTAGAAGATTTTTATATAGCTACGCCTACTTTATTGACGTTGTGGGTGAATTAAACCTCTCACACAACACCAACTCCTACTTTTAGAATAGTATGTCAAATAAAACACGATACTAAAGTAAAATATTGTGAAATGCCGTGAGCGTCTTTTGATTCTAATGTTAATAACCGTATTTCATATTTCATCAACGATGATATGAAGTTTTCATCTTAGATAAAATTTAACTAAAACAGTAAACATAACCTGAAGACATACTCAATTCTCAATCATATTTCTATATCAGAGATTTGGAAATAGAAATGCTCCCGGTACATCTCCGCCTCACGGCCGCCACGGGGCCTAAACGCCCATTCCATGTCCCGTATCTGATACCCGCCGATTTATATTCGCCCGCCTTAATTGCACGACGATCGTTCCACAATCGGACGATTTCAATTTGCTATTATGGCCCAATAATGTATACCTGCGAAGGAAAAATCGATTGATTAAGGTTCATGCACACGCATCAGTCTCGTGATCGTTAACGACCAAGCACGTCCATTAGTTATAAGCAAAAGTTTTTAAGATGTAAAATGCCAAAACCACTGAACGTATTGAGTGGAAATTTTGCACAATATAATATATTTTTTTTTTTATCCGGGTACTACGCGAACCAGTAGTAACGCTCAACTGCTGCGCGCAGCAGTTATGAGATTGGAATTAGATTATGGGCATATGCCCATAATCCCCACTCTGAGCATGCGGGTTGGGGATTGCAGGATACAGTTTTCCGCACCGCCGACGCTGTTGTCTGTCGGCGGCCAGAGGATATAGCTTTACCGGTATTGGGCTGCCCTATGCCGCAATCAACCGGCCGCCAGAGATTGGAATTGGAACCCTTTACACCCCTGGAACCCCTTATTCCTCAGTACCACCCACCTTTAGTATTCAACTAAAACTAAATGCTGCAAACGTAGTGATCCAAATGAAAACGTCATAATCATTTATTTACAAGAATAGTCACGGGCTTAATGTGTCTTTGGCAACTGAGATGGAGAATCCTGACGTTCATATACACCACGTAACGTGACTTTACGGTAAGGTTCCTTGGCAATTGAGATGGTGAATCCTGACGTTCATATACACCACATAACGTGACTTTACAGTGACGTTCCTTGGCAACTGAGATGGTGAATCCTGACGTTCATATACACCACGTAACGTGACTTTACAGTGACGTTCCTTGGCAACTGAGATGGTGAATCCTGACGTTCATATACACCACATAACGTGACTTTACAGTGACGTTCCTTGGCAACTGAGATGGTGAATCCTGACGTTCATATACACCACGTAACGTGACTTTACACTTGTAATGTTCCTTGGCAAATGAGATGGTGAATCCTGACGTTCATATACACCACGTAACGTGACTTTACACTAGTAACGTTCCTTGGCAACTGAGATGGTGAATCCTGACGTTCGTATACACCACGTAACGTAACTTTACACTAGTAACGTTCCTTGGCAACTGAGATGGTGAATCCTGACGTTCATATACACCACGTAACGTAACTTTACATTAGTAACGTTCCTTGGCAACTGAGATGGTGAATCCTGACGTTCATATACACCACGTAACGTAACTTTACTCCTGTAGAAACGTATCCTACGTTTCTTGGCAACTGAGATGGTGAATCCTCACGTTCATATACACCACGTAACGTGACTTTACAGTGACGTTCCATGGCAACTGAGATGGTGAATCCTGCCGTTCATATACACCACGTAACGTGACTTGACGATGACGTGCCTGATGTATGTGCATAAACCTTAATGTATACCTGCCTGGAAAAATGGATTGATTATACAGTGGTTAGTGTGGGCTGGACGTTACACTGAGGTCATAATTTAGTTGATGTTCGGATAAAGAATGATGAATAATCAGGGTTGAATAAATTGTAGTGGTTATGGGATAATGGGACCAAAATTTAGTTTTACAAAACGATGATTACGATGATAAGTATGACGAATTTGAAAATAATGGCCTCGGGGAAGGATAATGTTTCAAATTTTTATTTTTACTTCGTTAATTGACAAAATAAAACAACTATACTGATTGTAACTAACATCTAGTTGTTTTAGGTTAAAACTAAAAAAAATACAAATTACACTTGCGCACCGGAGATTCCGTACAAATTTGTAGGCTTAAAATATATTTTTTTGGGATTTAACTACAAATTTACGGATTTCGGATGTGCCATTGTGATGTGTAACATATTGCTTCTTGCCAAATTTTATGATTTTTATCGGGTATTATGGGTTTCATGAACGGAAATTATACTATAAGTTTTAATCACGAGATCTACACGCGGTCCTGAGAAAAGGGTTTTGATAGACAGCCAGACAGAAGGACAATGATCTTATAGATCAATGATCTTCTTGAATGATAAATTCTTTTCAATTGTCGACTGACCTTTTTATGTGTGTTCTTGTAATAAATTGTTTTTTTTCTCTCTATAATGTCGTCTATTTACTGTTTATCTACTTACTTTTTTTTTTCTTGTGAAAACTTTTAATTGGCCTTTAGCATGCATCTACTTAGAATGCATTTATTTTTTGTAACCTAAGTGTATTTTTTTAGCTGTATTTTTTCCTAAAATTCTAAAATAAATAAAGTAAAACATTATATTCGTTTTTCCTTTAGAGGTAAGGAACCCTAATAAGATTACAACATAATAATATGTTGTAATTATTTTTCTTTATTTGTTTTGAAATCAAAATTAAAAACCTTAACGAAAGTCGGATTTAGGTACATTTTATGAGTATTTTTTTTATGCATTTACATCTAAATGAAACATTTTTTTTAATATACATTTATCAAATGCAATAGCATAAGTAAAAGACAAAGCAATAAATACATAAGTATAACCAGCGGTATCGACAGCAAGAGCTTTAAATCACGAGCATTGCAGTGATTGTATAAAATACGGCGCGGCTCGAACAATGCCGCGTGCAGGCAGATATGAGGGTATGCAAAATTGAATACGTTCCGTTCCACAGGTGGACAGGGCTGCCCAAACACGAAAACACACAAGATATAACTTGTTTGAACAATTAATAGCCTAGAGCTTTCAGTGATAAGAAGCCTGTGGATTAGTTTTATACTCGTAGTTTAGATAATTAATATTTTTTATATTTTTGTGTAAAATAAAGAGTTATTATTTATCTATTTATTTTAAATATTGTCTAATGTGACTTTGAACATAGAATTTCAATGAATTCATATATAAGCACTTTTTAGGATGCTATTGTCAAAGCAGTAAAGCTATTGGGGTTCCATCATTCATCTTCGGAACCCAAGCCAAATTCACCCGACCGTGGTGCACCTTGCACTAGCGGCCGGCTATTTGTGGCTTAACTCAGCCTAACTTTGGCACAGCTAGCTGCTACAGCTAGGCCTATGTCTAGCAGTGGACTGATATCGGCTGGTATTGTCTTTGTTTTTGTTGATCAAATATTGGACAAAAAGATTGGTTAAAACACTAGAAAATAACTATTATTGACAAGAGTTAAAAAATTACCATAATTATTTAAATAAATAAACATTTAATATTCTTGACAAAATATACCACACTGTAAATACTTAGATATATTATTCTTGACGATATACTATTCTTGACAAAATATACCACACTCTGAATACTTTAATGTAAGACATTTCATTGAAATTCCATTCTCTTACTTATAAAGACTGGAAGAATGTAGATCTCAAGGTTCTCCTAGAGTTTTGAACTGAGCAAATGAACTCGCGCTGTTGCTCAATTCATGTGCCCTGTGCAAAGTAGTTGTTATATCTAAATTTTTCAACGGCCATGTAATAATGAGATCACTCTAGCAAGTACGTAGCTTTGTTTCTACCAAATCCAATGTTTCTATCTGGCTTCTGAATTGTATTTTTTTATCCCTTTGTAGGTACATTTTTTTTTATATAAGATATCCATCATGGGAAAAGTAACGAAGATAACTAGTCTTTATATGGCCTTGTATCATTGTGATGCCTAGGTACAGCAAGTAGGTAGTTAGTTTCTATCAAAAGTAATGTATCTATCTGGCTTTTGATTTTTCTATCCCTTAGAGCTATGTACTGTGTTTCTTTATCTGAGCTATCCACCAACGAAAAAGTAACATGCAAAAAACATGTTTGATTAAGATTGAGTATCTTAATCAAACCAAAATATGACCATACCTCAGCAATATCCGATGTTGCACCCTAACCCTCCATCTTAAGATCTCCAGTCGCCAGCCCTGCAGCTTCCACCGATGCTCGATAGGGGGGTCACGTAGTGATTTACCGCGCATGAGATTATCGCACCCGGGACATTGTGCGATAACCGTTTTGAGTATTGCTACTTTTGCTAATGAGGTTAAGATGCTAAACTTGTTGGATTATTGCTTTTAGTGGTATAAAGTAATCTGTACGGCAAAATTGATATTGCCATTCTTTTTCGTATGAGCTAGTGGCCAACTCTAGTGTTGGAGTTAGGTCACCCAAAAGCCTGCAACATGGCATAATAGACGGCTAGAATCAATTTACAATAGTTGACAGATTTAGGTTTAGATAAAATGAATACGACTTAAATAAGTATGACTTTGGTAGTTATTTCAATGTTGTTTTTTTTTTGTTGTCTCGTAGTGAAGAAGTTTGACTTTGTTTTCAATTTAAAAATAATAATTTCTTAGCTTTGACTTAATTTAGGTTATTTTAATGATTATAACGTAAAAACAAGTAAACTCACAATATAAACTTTAAAATTGTTAGTTGCTGTTTTTGTTTGATGCGTCATAAGCCTTGCACTTAAAAATAAGTAAGTTTAAACGAAAATATCATCATCATTATAATCATCCGTGTTTATTAGTCCACTGCTGGACATAACCCTCGCCTAATGAGAACCATTGCGCCCTGTCCTCAGCTTGACGCATCCAGTACCTACCAGCAGTCCTATAATTCAATATAATTATTAATCTTTCATCCCTTACCAAAGTATTGTCATGTCATAGGCTGTTACAGATTTTCAAGATTTTCATAATCAGTCTATAGCATTCCAGTGCTGGACATTGGTTCAGGATTTTTACATAGTTAAATTACCACGCTTGGCAAGCAGAATAATGGCCGAAGATGCCCTTTACACTTCCTCTCGTTGTAACTTCTTACCGATACTTTGATTGTTTTACGCAATTCATGAATCCGTTATATCCTGCGATCATGCTCGTCCGTATTTGGCGTAGCACTAAAGTTTCAGTAGCTGCCACTCAAATCATAGAAGACAATTGCCTGCGGGTTCCCGCCGCTACTGCACGACCGTATTTTACGACTGCCGATACAGTGGGGCTATTCTGCAATACCTATTTCAATACATTCGGAACTAAAAAAACCTTAAAACATAACTTATCCAGTGTCAACGGAACTATGTAGGGATGATTGGTTACCGGGTGGTCTTTTCGTACATTTAACAGCCTGCGCACATTGGACGACAAACGTTAGTGATTAGACGCTAAGACAAGCAGCGGGAGACAATTTTCATATATTTTGTTCAAAGCTTCCGCACACACGGCGACAATCGCGACAGCAAGATATGACAGACGCTCGCGACTAAGCACGACGACAAAGCGTCCTGTTTGCGAGGTCTGTTAGTGAGGTCTATTTAGTATTTGAGTCACCCACTGAAATGACACTGGACCTGTTTTTACAGTTTTTGACAGTACGCCGATTGACGTTGTATTAATTATGACAAATGAATGTCAAAGTTTGTTGATAATACAGGTCTAATGATGGATATCGATCCTTTTTTATCACACTCAACTTCCATCGCCTTGTTATTGTTAAATCTTGTCGACGTCGACATCGGCAAAGTTGAGGACGCCATACTGCAAAGGCCATAAATAAAAAAGAAGAATATATCTAATTTGAATTCGACAACTCTTGGCTTTTAACTTTAAAGCTTGTAATCAGAGAATTCCTTCATTCCTTCAATTTTTAAAGGTCTTAATGATGGATACGACATGAATGTTGCCGCGATGTTTATCATTTTGCGGAGTAGACCCCAGAAAGTCCAGTTGTATCGGCGCAGAAGTATTATTTATGTCTCTGTTTCCCATTTCAGATATTTACGACTAGTTCATGTTTCAAATGGATTCGTTTCATTGTTTTTTTGCGTAAAATATTTGCTGTAGCAGTTATATTTGGCTTTTGTTTTGTTATTGATTTTATAAATTTGCACAAACGTGAATGAGAGTAGCGTTCTGTATAAGATTATTGATAAGATTCTTCACAACTTTTACTATTCATCATCATCATCATCATCATCATCCGCAGCCCAACTTCATCCACTGCAGAGTAAAGGACCCTCTTTGCTCTTGCCGATTTATGCCATATCCGTCCCGAATTTTAGGCCCACGCCATTCAAAGTCTCTATTCGTCCTGCATGATAATATTTGTCCATATTCGTCCCGCATTCAAAAAACATTGTAAGTAACTGTACTTACAATGTTTTTTGAATGCTAATATTAATTATACTTTTGACGATAACTGTATCGTCAAAAGTATAATTAATCACCAAAACTCAGTCCTGCGCTAGCCTGATCCACTGGCTATCGACCTTTACTATTATTAGCTATTAATGTGTTTTCTATGACAATTATTCGTTTTTTAAATGAAATCCCAAAAACTCTCTCACCTTTATGAGATTTTAAACTAAGATTAAAAAAAACAGTTTTCGTTTAAAAAAACAAATACAGTGTCTTTGTTTTAGGAAAAAAGTATCAGGTACCACGTAATAATTTAAGTAAGTATGATAAAACATTAAAATATTAAACAAAAACCATCTTCCAAAATGCAATCAACAAAGATCAAAGATAAACCAGTATAAGACAAAATAATTTCATCCAATCAAAAGCCTCTTACTCCAACAAACCAAAGATAATTGTAGCAACATAAGGAAAACAGACCCTTAAGCATCAAGTCGTTCACGGTTATTAAATCCAGTACGTGATTAAGAGCCCCCTGGCGGCCCTTACGAACATTAATTTGACAAATAGGCGTCCAAATTGTCACGAGACTTGAGACCTCCGCCCATTTTACACTTGACATGATTGCTGTACGACTACGAAGGTTTCTAAATTATACTTTAGAACAAATTTTAAATTGTATATAAAAATCTCTTTGATCTCAATTTTATTAGAAAAATAACATTTTTTTACTGAATTATGTATTAGTGTTACTCTTTACTTCTTAGTTTTTGTGATTAGTAACATACTCATCTGCTAACTTAACGTATATTACGAGCTGTTTACAAAATGTGGATTCAAATTGTTTTATGTACAAATTATGTTTAACTAGCCTATAATTTAACATTGTAAAACTGTAAATCCTTGTTTAAACTAATATAAAATAAAATAAAATAGTGTTTATGGTAGGTATAGGCAATTGTAGTGTAGGGCGCCCTCCGACCGGGTGAAGTGACGATCTGCGAAAGGCTGCTGGTAAAAGCTGAATGCGTCGAGCTCAGGACAGGGCGCAATGGCGCTCATTAGGGGAGGCCTATGTCCAGCAGTGGACTGCTATAGGCTGATGATGATGATGATGGCAGGCTACTAAATACAATGTAATGTAAAACAAAGCTTTTTATCTCAAAATATGCATTCAGCCTATGTTTTGTGATAAATTGGCGTAATTCTTTGTAATTGTGTTATTGCTTACTTTATTTTGATGTAGCTTTCTGTTTATCTAAAACAACAGACATTGCCTTTTTTTATGATACCTGAAGATGGAACTAGCACATGGCCGACCTGATGTTAAGTGATAACCGTTACTTATAACAAAGTATTGCTTCGTAGGATTACGCATGTTTAGAACGTGTCCTAACGATGCCGTACCCTGCGTAGCCCCATGTGCCTGTATTTTCACCGGCACCCACACCCATCAAAGCAAAACACAGCAATGCTGCTTCACGGCAGAAATAGGCACGGTGGTAGTTCTTCCACAGATGAGCCCTTCACAAAGAACTCTACTACTTCTTTGATTTCGACATACTTTTCTAATTTCAGCAGAATAATAGCCAAAGTCATCGTTTCTGTCAACCGCAATCATATGAATGCAATGACGGATGTTTCGTGGCTGTATGAATGTTTTACCATCATTTTAAAATACTTGGAATATAATTTAACTCACAATCGAAATATACGCCCATTGCCGTCCCATTAGAGGATTCAATTGTTGAAGTGTCGTTGAACAAAGATGCTCGTTAGCGAGAGGCGTGGCGTAGGAATAACGAACTTTACTCTATGTGTAGGCTCTATTGATGGAATTTTCAATAACCAATTTTATAATTCAATCAAGTTCTTCAAAACAATATGATAAAATAAAGAAGAAGGCAATAAAAAACGGTTATTTGAGTTAAAAACTGTAGTAACAAAAGGTACTTATATCAATACAACAATAACAACACCAGCCTAATCAATCCACTGCAGGACATAGGCCTTCTCTTTAAGAGAACTGGGATATGGCCATCATCTCTTCGCTGGGCATGCGGGTTGGGGATCGCAGAGCTTCTTGCACCACAGACGCTGCTGCTTTTAACAGTCAGGGAATGTAGCTGTGCCAGTTAGGCTGCGTTTCACCCCAATCAGCCGGCCGCTAGAGCCCCCTTTGTTGTTCAGCAGGATGCGCCACGAGCAGGTGAGCTTGGTTCAAAAGATGAAGGTTGGAATTCCCATACACCCCATACTTAAACCTATGTAAGTATATATCAGATAGTAAGAATTAGATCATCATTATTACATGTTTTGTGCTATAACCCTTGGCCTTTGATAAAACAAAATGAATAGATCTTTTATAAAAATTGCTAAACACAAATCAGAAACAAAGCTAAACCAACAAAACAAAAAAACAACAATAAAAACACTCCTTGACCATAGAAATCCAACAATTCCTTTCAACAACAAAGAATCAAAGTGACTTTTAGAATTATGTACCTACTGGTTCTTTATGGGTATTTTAGGAACTGCTACATTATCCAGTCTTTATAGTATGTGTGTTGTGATCTGTGGCTCTGGGCGGCAGTAATGACGGCTGTCAAGATGGGCGGGACCCGCCCTCGCGCCGGGGGGTCTTGTTAACGCAGCACAATGACAGGATGTTGGATTTGAATGTTTTTGAAGTATTGTAAAGGGAAGTGCAAACGCTTTTGAAAGCTTGTATGAAAAACATCAAATAAATATACATTGTATTGAATTATGCCTACTGGATGTAACAGAGAGTGGATTGGTGGTAGGGATGATAATTAATGTATCGACATTATATCCTACGATTTGATTCAATTATATTAAATTGATCAAAGTTATTTAAATCTCACACTAATCCCACTATATATACTATAATAAATACGAAAGTTTGCGAGTATGGATGTATGGATACTGATGAAACTTGGAATATACATAGTTAATGACCTGGATAGGCTTTTTATCTGGGTACCACGCAAGCAAAACCGCGGGTGGAAGCTAGTATTATCAACATGAAAGTTTATGAGGATGTATGTATGTTTGTTACTCTTTCATGCCAGAACAGCTCAACGGATTTGGATGAAACTTGGAACATACATAGATTGTAGCCTGGATTTACGAGAGAAGCAGAATATGGAATCTAGATTTCCATAAATAGAATAGATTTAGCATCCTTTTACCAATTTTTTGTAGGGCCCTCGAGAAGGTTTTCTTCCTTCCCATGATCTAACCCCTTGTTTAATCCTGTGTTCTCCCTTTTTATTCACAGCCTCGCCAAGTCCCAATAACTATTCTGTCACATATGAAGATATAAGGATCATATTTTAAAGAAAATGTTGATACTTGAATAAAGCGGGTGGTGTAAATAATAAAGTTTTGGCGTGCCGCCTAAAAATGAGTCTAGAATGTTAGACATAGGTATAGTTCAGCAAAATTACTGTCTTGGATGTCACTACTATGGATTTCGATGACAGATAATAATTTTAAAATTAACTAAAATCTCTTTAGGATTTCTTTCTATGAAATCAACCGCCGTACCTATTACCTGCAGGGTGATCGGCTAACTCTGTTGCAAGCAAAAATGATTGACACCGATCCTGTTTTAACAAACTGTGACAGTTTGTCAATTGATGTTCATTGAATTTATGTAAAGTTTGTAAAAACAGGACCAATCATTTTTGTTTGCAACAGAGTTAGCCGATCAACCCACTGAATTACTATATAGAATAAACACTTTGACGTAGAACAAATAATTTCCTCAGAGAAATTAAATTCTCGCCTCAATTTAAATTCTTTGTAATCTTCCTACGACAAGACTCCCACCATTTTCAGAAGTTTATATTTTAATTTTATTAGCTGCAAGAGAATAAGACTCAAATCAATAATTATTTAACTAAATATCTACTATCTTCTCGTATTATTGTTATCATAATTTAAGAGCCTAGCTCTTGTCAGTGTAGTGATGCAATTCTCTCACCTTAGCTCTTTCCATTGCTGTCTATTTCCCTTCCTTATCCTAAATGACGGCGACCTTCACTTTTATCTAGTTCATGTTACTTATTCTTAGTCTTCCTCTTCAACGCTTTCCTTCTACCTTTCCCTCAATGATGTTTCTAATGAAGCTGTTATGTCTTATAAGGTGTCCAACCATTTCTACTCTTCAGTTTTGTATGGTGTTTTATCACGATAGTTTTATTCTAACTCTGTGGTTCTGGTTTGTTTTCTATCATCAATATCTTCAACCTGAAGATTCTTGTATTTATTACTCCATGAGCAGCAAATATCCTTTGTAAGAACCGTAAAAACCGATGGTAAGGGCGTTGTTTTTCATAAGTTGTGCTCTAGCCCCGTTTGCCGGCGTAATGGCGAGCTCACTGCCAAAATAAATGTTGCTTAATATGCCGAAACTTTTGAAATATGTTTTGCTTAAATGCGCTGCTGAAAGCGTAATAATTTTCCCCTTTATGTCCCAACTTCTTGGGGGCTTTTTGTTTGCTCAGCGAATGTCTCTTTTATTGTTTAGTGCTGGCTGTTGGGTGGGAAAGGGTACCTTTTATTATTTTTGACTAGATTTATCAAACGTATCGTGAATCGTATATGGTGATGGGCTAGTCATATCGCTAGAACACAAGGGTCGTATTGCAAGGCGCTAAAAAAATAAAGCTAAACTCTACTTCGAATACTTTGAGATAAGAAGTGGTCCTAAGAAAAACCACAACTGTGTTGAAAATGCCATCAAAAGAACAGCTAGAGTGCAATGTATAGATTATAGAAATATAAGTTTTAAAAATATTATTATTGTGATTTTAATATTACTTGGCCAAGGAACTCATGAAAAATTCTCTTAATCAGAGAAAGAACGCACTGTAGCCAAAACTTTCACTTTTAAGCAGCAAAATTGTGGATTCTTATTTTTCTTTGAATAAGTTAGTGGTTAATTCTGAAGTTGGAAATTTTAGGTCACCCGAAAGCATCAGACATGGCTTTACAACTGAAAATACAAATAATAAAATAAAATGAAAATATTTCATTACGTATCCAACCTATGTTAGCAAGTAGGTACTTAATAAACACCGTAACTTCAACTGAACCAATAGCCATTTGAAATATTGATATTTATAACACGTATCTTGTAAACATCGTTAGAAATCCTGCAACCTACCACAGGTATTACGTAGGTGTCTTCATCCTAAAATATTATTGCACGTGTCGGACTATCTGTAGTATGTAGTGCTGTACCGGGAAAACGACTGCGAGACAATGTGTTAGAGATGGGGTAAAATAAAACTCTAAAATGACTATTATTTTATTTTAATTTATTTATGAAACCTATTGAAATAGTTATTCCTAATCTACTTAAGGTGAGGTGATGACAGGTGGAGTAAGTCTATAGCTGAATGGTGTCCAAAAACTTATACTGAAACGTCAGCCGTCCAGCAGCAAGATGGGCGGACGATATTGCATCAATAAAACTTGAGACAAGCTTTGAACTGTGGGGATTGGCATATACATAGAGAAACCTGTAAAAAAAAAAAAAAAATAAGTTCAATTGTGAACTTTTTTAAAGATTTTTTTTTGATGATGACGAGACACAAACTGTTCAGAAGACTACTTTAATGTATATTGTACCCGCAACTTGGCTCGCGTGGTACAAGGATAAAAAGTCATTGCGTTAATCCCAGTCTTTGTATATTTTTTTAAAAATAAACATTGTATATTCCAAATTTTTGCCAAGTCCGTGCAGCCGTTACAGAGTTCAGTAGGAAAAAACGTACTAACACTTATTTATAGTTGAGACGAAATGATGTAAAACGCTTTACTACATCACTTCGACTCAACTAATACTCATATTGAATTAAAATGAAGAAACTATACATTTTATTTTATTTTTATTTTATTTTATTCATTTTCAATTGTTTACTGCACTTACAGTGGTGACCAACACGTGCAGTGAACCATTTTAATACATATAAAAATATTTACACAATCTTATTATAATATCAACTAAAAAAACTTATAAGTGAACTAAGAATTACATTAGTTTTTGAAAAAAAGATGTCAATTTCTGGCGACTGAGCAAGCCAAGAGTTGAGCAAATTAAGAGCCTGAGCTGTGGGTGCATAGCGAGCAGTTAACGTTCGCACTGACGGAGCCGCGAATAGGTGCGGGGCCAGCCGTCGGTCTGGCGCATGCAGCGAGCAGCGAGCCAGCGCGCTCGGATTGTCTATCTTATTATTGAGTAGCAAGTAATAGTGCAGCAACAATGCACATTTGCGCCTCAACTCCAGAGTGTTAATACCTACCATTCCAGCGACAAATAATGAAGGATATAAATATGGATAGTATTCATACATTTTTTTATAAAGATAACGGGCAAATTTCCTCTGGACTCGTTCCAACATAATTCTATATTTTTGTTCATGGGGATCCCATACCAGAGAACTATACTCTAATTTACTCCTTACGAAAGCATAGTACAGAGTTATAATGGCATTTCTATCCTGGAATCTAGAAGTCTGCCGCATAACAAAACCTAAAGATTTAAAAACTTTATTGCATATATCCAAAATATGTGGATTAAATTTTAATTCTACATCTAAAGTCAGCCCTAGGTCTCGAATTTGCGTGACGCGCTCGAGGATGGCACCCGATATGTGATAATCGTAATGTAGAGGGGCACGTAACCTACTGAAAGTTATGGTTTTGCACTTTGAATTGTTAAATTCGAGCTGATTAAGTTCTCCCCATTGCACCACACTATCAATATCTCTCTGCAACGCCTCACAGTCACTCACGCTTACGATACCCAAGAACAGCTTTAGGTCATCGGCAAACATGAGGCATTTAGCTGATCTGACGACCTTCGGCAGGTCATTTATCATAATGAGAAACTGAGTAGGCCCCAGTGTGCTGCCTTGGCTAACTCCAGAACAAGTCGGATATGGGTTAGATTGGTACCCAGAGATTTGCACATACTGTAAGCGATCAGAAAAGTAGCTAGCAAATAACTGCAAAAACTTAGGAGCGAAACCCATAGATGACAATTTTTGTAATAAAATGTTGTTTTGGACGCGATCAAAAGCTTTTTTGAAATCAAAATAAGCTGTGTCTACTTCCTTATTTCGATCCATTTCCATTACAGCGTAGTCAACAAAGTTAACGTGGTTGGTTGTCGTGGACTTTCCAGCTTTGAAACCATGCTGACTCTCGGCTAGCTGGGTTCGGACTTGTCTGGTGATGTAGCGGTTGAGAATGGATTCGGAAACCTTGCCGAAGGCCGACAGAACCGCTATTGGCCGATAGTTTTCCACCATAACCCTAGAACCACCCTTCGGTACAGGAGTAACACGAGAGACCTTCCACAATTGGGGATACGTGGCTGATGATAATGCCATATTGTAAATAAATAGAAGGGGCTCCTCGAAGACGGCCATACAATCTTTCAAGATAAAAGGCGGAACCCCATCCGGTCCGGTGGCAGAATGAGTCTTAAGACGGCGGATTGCGAATGTTAGGTCTGCTTGAGTGACACAGTCTAATGCAATTAGTGGGGGATATAGTGAGTCCGCTGGATTGCTTTCAGCACTAACGGTTGACAGATTGGGAGACTGAGGTAAGAAGACTGAACTAAAGTAAGTTGCAAAAGCATTCGCTGCATCGGAACCTGTAACGGTTTGCCCATTAAACTCAAATTCAGTACAGGTTGATCTAGAGCCTCGCTGATCATTTACAAAGTTCCAAAAACTCTTTTGGTCTTTCTTTATATTTTTCTCTGTCCTACGAATATAACCATCGTAAGCCATGTTGATGAGCATTTTAGCCTGCTGCCGATAATACTTAAACATTTCCTTATTAAAATCTAATTTTCCCTGTTTGTATTTTTTTAAATGAAAATGTTTATTTTTTAATATTTTAATGATTTCTGGCGTAAACCATATCGGATACTGGTACTTATTATTATTATGGCTAGTATTTCTTCCAGGAACGTGAGCGCTAAAACACGAATTTAATTTATTATAAAATAATGTGACAGCTTCGTTTACGTTAGAAGTAACAAATATGTCGTCCCATGAAACCGAAAAAAGCTCTGAATATAAAGCTTGAAAATCTGCTTTGTAAAAATTGAAAAGTCTAAGCTGGGGTTGTGGGGGTGAGTGAGTGTGCGCAGGAGGCTGCGAAGACTGAGAACTCCGAGCGCGCTGGGCGCAGTCGCGGTGCCGCTTCGAACGCGGGCAGTGCACGCTCACCGCAAGGGGTGGGTGGTGGCTGTCAGCGGGGACTAAGGGCTCCACATCTCCTCTTACCTCGATACGCTCATCTCCTAGATTGCTCAGCACCAGATCTAACGTATTGCCTAATTTATTACGAATTGAGTTATGTTGTTTTAATTTACAGTATGATAACAAACAACCATATTCCATATATACGTTTCGACTACAGGAATTCAGATTAAAATCACCTACAACTAACACATCCAATTTATAATATCTCGTAATTAGGTTTTCAATTACGCTAAAAGTGTTTAAATATTTATCATCACTCGAATTTGGGGGAATATATACTGCACAAAGAACGAGTCTCTTATATTTAAGTGTAATAATACCTATTAGAACCTCGATATCGGTGAAGTAGCCGTCAACATCCACAATTTGCTGAACTTTAAATCGATCACGAACCGCGAGTAGCACTCCTCCCCATCCAGCATCAGCAGCTCGATCCCGGCGCAGTACCGTGTACCCATACATACATACAGTCCAGCCTTTTTTCCAGAGGGTAAGGCAGAGACCACGGATCTCCACTTGCTACGATCCTGGCATACCTCTTTTGCTTCATTTACTCTCATCACATTCTTCATACATGCTCGTCGGTGTAGGGTACTCCTGACCTGGCCTTTTTCCAGTACGTCTCCGCAGATCCTCCGCTTTGATCGAAGAACGTACGTCGAGGTCTTCCCTTTCCAAATATTTCATCCATGCTTTCTACATGCCCAAACCACCTCAGCATAACTTTCTCAATCTTTGTCACAATATCTTCATTCAGTCCACATTTTTCTCTTATCGCACTGTTCCGCACTCTATCTCTCAAAGTCAACCCACACATACTTCTCAGAGCTCTCATTTCTACAGCATTTATTCTACTCTGGTGTTTCTTCTGCCATACCCAGCTTTCACTACCATACATCAATGTCAGCACCAAAACTCTTCTATGCACAGTCAGAAGTGCCTTTTTAGACACTTTGCGGCTGCTCATAAAATATATAAAGAGGCACTTACTTTCGCATTTATAACAACTAAAGTGATCATAGCTCAGAAACCTAAGGGGGTAAGTTTAGGTATTTACTCCCTTAGATTTCTGAGCCAAATTCAAAACAAAACCAAGACCAAGGTCCCTTACCCCATCCCTAAAAATCGTTATCAGGTATTCGATAGTCAATAGGTATGGAAATGTGGTTATCATGAGTGCACATGCAGTGTATACGGTTTTCTCTATCTGTAACGGCCCCTCAACTGCCGGTCGTGAAGATACAGTATCAATATGGCTCTATCAGCCCCCAATGGCCGCGGAAGGTTTTCTATATGATATTTTATGGTAAGAGTCAATTTTATGTTCGTGTGTGGTAATTCTCTGAACATGGTGTTAGGTTTCTATTGTTATGGGCTGCGATAACTTTGTGTTGATGTTTTTTTGATGTGATAACATTAGCTTTGAGTAAGAATTTGTTTTCTTCAGCTTACAGAAAATGAACGTAGTGGAATATTGTTTCTCTCTATTTAGGAAGGGTTTTTAAGTATCGAGTTTGGTAAGGCGAATAATTCATATAGGTTTTGAGTTTAAGAGTGGACATGCAGCTTGTGCCTCTCAACACATAAAGGGGCCAAAGGAATAGAGAGAAGGATTGTTTTGGTCTTAAATTTATCTGTACTCTATCAGAAAGTATTTTAAAATTTTCATTTTTTTTCAACAAGACTGAAGACGGATGTCTTCAACCATATCTCGATCAGATCTTGATCAGAGCTTGATTCACCAGTTCTCTAGAATCGAGCAAGTCTATAAAGGTAGATACACATATAGACAAAATGAAACGAAGTAAAGGTACCTTCGGATAGTAAATCGAAAGGATTATATCATATTGTTTATATTCCACAAAAAGTAATAAGCGCCCACGCGGAATATACTTTCTATAACTTCAAATATTATGAAAGTCTACCGATATCTACCGATTAAATTGACTAACGAGTATATCCAGTGTCTTGTCACTTAACTAAAGCTTTCTCACCTTAACTGGCAAAAAGCTTACTTTGACGTAGTTTGAAGATGACAAAATACCTTAATGTTCTAGAACCTCAAACTAAGTTAGCCAATTATAGTGACAATTCCACTGACTTTAAATTTGACCATAAAATCCATTGATACTATAAAATCTCTGACTTTAACTATAAAATCACTGACTTTTAAGTTACCTGAAGTTATTTAAAAGATAAAATATTTAGTACTAAATCCACCAACTCTCTCTGACGAGTTTCATAGAAACTTAACAGATATTCGACAATGTTTCGCCTTCCCCATAAGGCGAAACATTCATCATCAGAAAACGATAGACTCGCTGTCCGCCTTCGGCACTCCGCAAAAATTCGTAGACGTGTTGCTTCACCGAGCGCCAAGCTTCTTGGCTTTCTGCTTAGCGCTCGGTTTTTATGAAACTCGTCAGAGAGAGTTGGCGGAATTTGTACTAAATATTTTATCTTTTAAATATCTTATAATGGATTTCCGCAAAGTGACGCCTGATTCAATTCATTATTACCTGAAGTTGATGATATAGGCTCTTGTTTGTTTGACTTTGACGTAATTTGAAATTGTAATTTGAATAAAATATCTTCATCTTAAAATAGGTACCGTCAGAGAGCTAGCCGATTATAGTGACAAGTCCAGTCACTTTTAATTTAACTGAAAAACAACTTACTTTTTCGTGAACATGATGAAATATGCCGTAGATAAACAACGTATAATTATCAGAAGATTCTTATCCTTTGTCAGCCCCTTATATCCTCGACTGGTCAGGAGTCAACACAAATTACAGCGGTGTCCAAATAGGCACAGGAACTTAACACCGAAATTATCGTTGTCCCAGAGTGGGGCAGGATAATATTACTGGATTTATGGGGGCTCGCGCCGGTGCTTTGATTTACGCCTTCCTTGCGGCGGAGAATTCATGATAGTAGGCAAAAATAAAAGTTTCACTGGTTAAATGAAGGATTTTTATAGCATCTCTATCTTTATTCCACTAATAAACACCATGGATTAGTAGACGCAAGGCTCAGTACCATATTTATTTAGTAGATTTACCACCTATTCAAACTGAGCGGTTTTCTTCTACTTATTATGCGAACTGCTAAGGATTGGAACTCTCTACCGGCCTCTGTCTTTCCTGATGTTTATAATCCGGGACTCTTTAATTCTAGAGTGAATAGGTGTCTTCTGGACCTACGTGTTCAATCTTAGACCACAAATATATTAAACATCAGTAGAGTTCATGGTCAAATGAAGGTCCATTCAATGTAAAAAAAAGTAGTATTTGGGACTTCACAAAATATCTATTATTTTCATTGTCTCTTATTAAAAGCTAGCGCTTTTAAAGTTAGAACTAGATTAGAACTAGAAGTTAGAACTTCGCTTAGAACTATTTTAAACTTGTATTGATTATTTTAGATTCAATGAAGGCTCAGCGTCTCTGACGGAAGAACAACGCTACCTACAGCCTACAGCACATGCTGAGCCGGGGCCCGATTTGTAGCAGTGGACAACTTTTCTTTATTAAATTTTTCTTCTTAACTTTAATATTGGCATACCTACTTTTTGTGTCTATTACAAATAAATATTATTCTATTTCTAAGTGTAATTCTATTTCTCAAGACAAAGCATCTAGTCTACGATCCGTAAATTTATGTTAGTAAATAATATCACTATGAGATCACTATTGATTATTATTAGTACTTTCATAACAGTGCTACCTTCAACAACGTAGATTAAAAAAAAGTATGTTTCTCGATAAATCATACTTTACTTAATTTGTATTTTTTAAATACAATTGCAATTGAATTAATCACCCAAAAATCACATCCTTGGTCCTCCTAAGCCCGTATTTATAAACCGACCTATAAAACACAAGTAAATTCAGAAAAAAACAAACTAATTTGAAATCAACGAGTTTTAAATTTAAAGCGAGCAGCTTTACAGCTCATTTTACATTGAAGGCTTCTTCGAGTTCCACAGCTAGTTTTGATTTACACCTTCCTGGCGCTGTAAATTACCGACTGATAATGCCCTGCGATAGAGATTGGTGTGGATTGCCGGGAACCAAACGGTGAAGGGAAAATGACCTACGGGTTATGACTGTATTCCAGTTAAGGTTATTGTTTTAAGGTATTTTTGTAGGCTTTTTGTTCTGCTGTGAAAAGCGCTGAGCTCTACGATAGAGAAGACAACGCATATTTCCAGATTATGGGGTCTCCATGCATCCAAAACAGGATTGTTATTATATTTTTTCCCATACTCTTATTTTTGTCCATTCTTGCATACATTAAACATTCAAAGTGTTCAGCTCCTCAGCTGGACGCAGACAGCTTCTACCAATAGCCTTTCGTAGATCGCCACTTCACCTAGCTAGAGGGCGTCAAACGGTTGCCGTGACAGGGTATCTAGAAAAGAACTCATTTACCTAAACGGTTGTCTGTTTTTGGGTAGATATGGCCAGCCCACTGCCACTTCTGCTTGCTAGTTCTCTGAGCTATATCGATAACTTTAGTTTTTATGTAGGAAAGTCTCGTTGCAGTTTATATGAATAATGCTGTTTTGTTTTATGATGAGATGACTCACTTTTTCTTTTCTAGACTTTTAAAACTATCTTTACTTGAATTTCCCAATTGCAGGAGACAGTTGAGAATAAATAAAGATAGGAACGAAATAATTCTAAAATATCACTTTTTCAATGTTTTTATTCTATTATATTGGTTTCTTCTCATAATCACTTATTTGAAATCACAGCTGTGTCTTTTACAGAGAGATTATTACAATTCAATTTCAATTTCTATATATTTCAGATTACATAAAACAGAAACGTAAAAAAAACTTGACGAAGATGAAGAGTATCTGTATACCTACGGTTCATTCTTAGCCCACAACAATAACAACAACATAAGCCTCTACAGTCCACTGCTGGGCATATGCCTCTTCTTATAAGGGGGATATGCCCATATAACAGGATGAAATTATAAAGGTTGTCGTTTATGTACCTCAATGAATATCGATGGAGCCAATAAATTGCAGAGTAAAATAGTGTACACAAAAGTTTATTTTTTATTATTGGTTTAATGTTATTTATGTATTAGGGTTAGTTATTATTTATTCTTTGTTACATTAACATCTTTGTATTTTTGGTTATTTACTCCAAATTATATCGCAAAGAATAAATAAATTAAAACATTACCCATTGGCACCAGTACCTTTAAACAAAGGCATCAGATGAAGGCAGATTATCATATTTAATGGGCAAGGCGTTGTTTATGCTACATTGCAAATGCAACGTAAATTGCAGTCGGTCACGCCCTTAGATCTCAATGTAATGAATATAGCTGTAAATTATAGTGTAACTTACCAACTTGGTAGTTTATTTACAGTATTTTAACAGTTTGAGTGTTGAAAACACTCAAACTAACTGGACTGCTGCTGCTCCTCGGGTATGGCATGTAGCGAGAGACCCGCTGTCAACGTATTAAAACTATGTAGAAATAAATGAAAAAGCTTCTTACATTGAGAGTAGGTACTAAAATTATATTTTTAAATAAATAATCATAAATATTTCTTCCAATTGTTTTTATCTACCCCGGTCTACTCCAAGCCTTTCCTGCAGTTCAAGTGATATCGTCGCGTAATCTCCTACGAGGTCTTGCCTGGTCTGCCTTTCTTGTCAAGTGACTGGTTACTATTTTAAACCACCTACGAGTATCATTTGACAGCTATCATCCTGCAGGTGTCAAGTCCATTTCCGTTTAAAATGGCGAACTCTTTTAGCTGCATCCCTGCAAACTTTGGAATTCTATGAAATCAAAAAAATAAATTAAAAAAATAAGCTAGACATTTGCATTCCAAAGTCAATAACCCCCAAACTTAAGCATGTATTTTGGGAACCACGTGAATAAACGCTAAGTACTTAGTACTGGGGCTTCACCTACTGCGCCACGTTATCAAAAATATCACATACCATTAACTGCTACTTAATGGGTTAAATCACCATTGCAACTGTTGTCCAAAACCAAATGACAAATGTATTTTTACTTTTATTGTGTAAGAAAATCTTAAAAATAAAAGTAAAAATACATAGGTCAAATTAATAAAAGGATATTGCTATTTTAGTTAATAACTAGCTTCCGCCCGCGGCTTCGCTCACGTGGTACCCAGTAAAAAGTAGCCTATGTGTTAATCCAGGTCATAAACTATGTATATTTCAAATCCGTTCAGTAGATTTCGCGTGAAAGAGTAACAAACATTCATCCATACATCCATACATACTCACAAACTTTCGCATTTATAATATTAGTGTGATTTCGTAATGTTTTATGTAATCTGAAATATAATAAAATTGAAATTGAATTTTAATAATCTCTTTAGACATATTTGTGATTTCAAATAAAGTGATTATGAGTAGAAGCCAAAATGAATAAAAACATTGAAAAAGTGATATTTTAAAATTATTTCGTTACATCTCTATTTTTCCTAAACTGTCTCCTCCAATAGGGAAATTCAAGTAAAGCTAGTTTTAAAAGTCTATAAAGAAGTGAGTCATCTTATCATAAAACAAAACAGCATCATTCATCTCGCATTTATCATCAACACTGATACTGATATCCTATCATTACCATCAATATTGATCATGCACATAAACCGTATAATAAACGACAGACCTTCAGGCAACCCATTCAAAATTTAATTGCAGCACATACGCTAAAGAACCTTGTCACAATATCTCCCTACTCAAACTTCTTGTGAGCTCAAACTATTACAACAGAATGTTAAATCGCCAAGGTTCCAAAAAGTTCGCTTTGAATTTGATAGAACCGTGTGGTTGTAATGCAGAGCAGTACCTCAGAGTTGGCTCAAACATTTCTGTTGTAAAGAGAGTGTGGCAAGGTTTTAAATGTTTTGTTGCAATTGAGATGTGCCAACAGACAGGGTTATAGAGATTAATGGCGTCCGTGGATATTTAAATAGGTGGTTCTGATATCATCAAGATGGGCGTGATGATAATGACGTCACATCCTGCCTTGAGCTTGAAGCTGAGGATACAAAAAGTGATAAAAAGACACTGTGATTTTTATGGGGCATTATACATTCTTGTAACAAGATTGTCGTGACATTCTTTTGGAATGAATATAAGTAATGTTTCAAGAAAATGGAAAATCAAATTTTTGATTTGAGTTCTCAGTTCTATATCGGATAGTCTCATTGCGGATTTTATCCTTCAGAGAAACTCCAAGCATAGCTCGTTCCATAGCTCGCTGAGCGACTTTAGGTGGTGGACTAGCCGTACTGTGAGTGTCCACGTTTCGGCTCCGTATGTCATATCGGGTAGGACGCACTGATTCAAAACTCACGTTTTCAAACATTTAGGTAAGGGTGACGAGAAATCTCAACGTAGTTTTCCAAATGCTGCCCAACCCAGCTGAATCCTCGTTTTGGCCTCCTTCTCGAAGTTGTTTCTACCCAACTGGAATATCCACCCGAGGTATGTGTACTCCGAAACAATTTCGAGAAGATGTCCATTAACGATGACTGATCTCGGAAGAAGAAGTACTAAGCTTCATTATAATTCAAATGCCTACATAATGCTTACTGGATGCTAGTAAACAGTAGCACTAAACTCCAGTGCTCGAGTAATCAAGTCATCAAGTATACTGCGCAGTAAAATTTTATTATTGAATGCTCCACCGACTTGCCGATAAAAAGGTAATTTGAAACGTATTTCAGGACATTTTAGTGTTTGTTGCCTAGTTGTCGCAAAGAGCGAGAAGACGTTAGAAGTTGTGGGTTCGATCCTCATTCCTGACTCTGCCATAAACTTTTGGTGCATCATTATCATTAGCACAGGTGCTATAAGTAAGTATATCATCATCATCAGCCTATAGCCGTGCACTGTTGGGCATGGGCCTATAATTACACCATAAAACTGATCATGCAAAAGTTCTTTTCGGCTATAGGATTCTGCGAAAGGCTGCTGGTAGAAGCTAGATGCGTCACTCATTAGGAGAGGCCTATGTCCAGCAGTTTTTTGCAAAAGATAATGATACACCAAAAGTTTATGGCAGTGTCAGGAATCAGGATTGAACCCGCATCAGGATGCACAAGAGATAATCTTAGTAATCTAAGTCTAAGCCAACTTAGATTTTGAAGTTGAGTTACGTTTTGTTAAATGTGTAATGTTTGTTCCTTTCTCATCAAAATATGTAATTCTTGACCGGAAACAACTAAAGACCACGGATTTTATCCAGGTACCAAGTAAAAAAAAATTCAACCAGGGTGTCCTACCCGTCATGACATTCAGAGCCAAAACGTGAACACTCACGGTACTGCCAGGTCACCCGTTTAAAGTCGCTCAGTGAGCTATGGTACGAGCTTTCATCGGAGGTTCTCTAAAGTATAGGATCCGCAACGAGACTATCTGACATAGAAATAAAGTTGTCGACATTGCTCAGAGAATTATCAAGCTAAAACGGCAGTGGGCTGGCCATATATGCCGAAGAACCGATAACCGTTGGGGTAAACGAGTTCTAGTGTATACTGCGCTGTACTTGGACGCCCTCTGGCCAGGTACAGTGACGATTTGCAAAACGCTGCTGATAGATGCTGCATGCGTCGAGCTCAGGACAGGGCGCAATGGCGCTCATTAGGGAATTCTTAGAGTATGTCCAGCAGTGGACTTCTATAGGCAGATGATGATCAGATCTCCAAGCAAGCAAAGCCAGAGGCAGAAGCTAGTAAAACATTTATTATTTGTTTATTTTATTTTGGTTTCTTCGGAAAACTAAAAGTACCTTATAATCTAATTAAGTGTCATTGATAATTACAAAAGACCATTTATGGCCGGTTCCTATATTATACCGTTACCGATTACGACTCGTTTTCCCCTGAAAAACTGTCAAATTTTCGACGCCTCGTTGTTAATTTTTGACAGTTTTTCAAGGAAAAACGAGGCGTAATGGGTAACGGTATAATATAGAAACCGGCCCTTACAGGTTTTCGCATAAAAGCTTGAGCAACTTGCCTGATGATACATACAAGTAAGTATGTTATTTACTGTGTTGCATTTAACACCTTCATTTTATTAAATCGCTTTACAACTAATAACTCGTCGACCATGATCGATACCTAGGTTTTATGATTTATGTGCTATTATTACTGTATTTATAATATTCGAGGTCGTCTTATAAATTGATTTATATAACGTTTACATAATAATAAAGTATTTACTGGATATTAATAAGCAGTAGCTGATACAATTATAGATTTGTTATCTTATTTACCTTTGATTCCGGTCCAGAACAAACATTTATATATAGAATATGATAGAATATGGATATATGTTCTGTGGCTTTTTCTAAGTATTTGTTATGTTTAAGTCCCTAGTTTGGGTTTAGTTGCGTAGTCAAGACTTCGAGCTGAAGACAGGGCGCAATGGCGATCTCTAGGGAGGCCTTTGTCCAGCCAGTGGACTTCTATAGACTAATGATGATGATGATGTTGACTTGTCAATAGTTAATATTTTAGTCCAGCCGGTATATTTATTTATTATTTTTATGATCTTTATCAAAGGCAAATAAGTAGGTACATACATAACATAAACACAAACAATATATTTAGTAATTTTTATTTTGAAAATATTAAGTACTATGTGTACACCATGGTGCCAGAAAACTCATGGAAATATTTGTGCAGCAGTGGGAATTGAACCCGCGTACCGTAAGACGCGTGCTCTTACCTGCTATTTCCCTAGCAAAATCTACAGATCATACAAACATTTGTCAGAAAACATTTGCAGTGAGAATCAAACCCGCCACTTTTAGCATCTCAGCATGCCAACAAAGTCGACCTTCCGAGTTTGAGGGTCACGTTTTCATAATAATTGACCGTTGACCGTAATAAAACCCTATCAAAGTCCATTTTAACCCTGCAATTTAAATATCAATCAATTTCGCAAAATCGTTTTAAACAGTGGTTAATCGGCCGGTTATTGTTTGAAGCGGTCAATTTGACCCGGGATGTATTGTTGGTAATTATGGACCGCGGTTGCTGTAGGGTTAGCAGAACAAGCGGAATTATGGGAAAATTTCAATATTTATTCTATGTGTATTTGTTTGGACTTACCTCTAATTCCATGGTGTCCTCAAGAGACAAAAGTATTATTAGAAAGAAAGAAAATAAAATAAAAAAAAAGAAAGAAATAAATTTATTTGTAACACTAGACTTACATTATTTATAGAACAAGTAACACAATCAATTTACACTTCTACACTAATATTATAAAGAGGAAAATTTTTTATTATTGTGAGTGTGTGTTTGTAACAATGAATAAACTCAAAAACTACTGTGCCGATTTCAAATTTTTTTTCACCATTGTAAAGTTACATTCACCCTGAGTAACATAGGTTATATTTATTGCTAGGAAAGATTAGGAATCCTTACTAAAACTTAAGTAACGTAACCCAAGGTGTAAAAAAGTGCAATAAAACGTCTTTCGTCGCATGTGCTGCGGAAACTATTGATGATAGAACAAAAGTATGTTTGTCAACCCATGCGATACCGCGACGGGCCACTAGTAATATTATAAAAACGGAAGAGAAGTTCATGATGAAGAAAAATCTTAGTTGTTGTCTGAATTCGCTTACTATCAGGCGAATTGTAAACGCAAGCCTAGTCAATATAAAAAAAAATCATTTTTATGTCGTTCTAGCCTTCGCTAGTGCGGTACACAATTGGTATGTTATCCTGGTCAAAAAAAAATCATCATCCGTTTAGCTGTTACGGAAAATACACAACATTGTTATAATATTTTTTTCTATGGGTGTACCAGGAGATGGATGTTGAAAAGTGTAAATTTAAATGGATTTTTATTTTTTTTATAAATAATGCTAAACACCATCATACAGCATCGTCTAGTCCCAATAAGTAGGGCTTATTTTTTGGGAATTACGTGTCTGATAATAATACGTATATTTTTTGTACTTACTTAGAAAACTTCCAGGCACGAGACAAAAATTTGCAAATTATGAATATTTGTCTCGCGACGGGAACAGAACCCGCAACTTTTTGGGTTTCAGCCAGGCCTTCGCCAACTACGCCACAAACGTCGTCAAAGTCTGCAGAGGTAGTAATAAATAAAGAGGTTTCAAGTTTAAAACAATTGGATTCGCCCCAACTCTGCTAAGAACAATAAACAACTTTCAAAATCTTATCATAATTTCAAAATTATAGCTCACAAACTAAGGTTAGCAAATAAATCAGCGGCAATTTCAAATGTACGGTCAGACTGCAGTGAAAGTACGGTTGTAAAATAAATCATAAGCAACACAATGAGCAGTTAGCGTTCCGTGTAACCGCTTCATTTGAAATATTGATGGCTGTACCGTCGGCAAAACAATAACTTGTTTATTTTCGCGGCCATTGAATTATGCTAATGGTTAATTGTGGTTGTGGTCGTGATCTGTGGTTGTGTGTGCTGATGAACTTTACGATTTAGTTTCAATCCTGGAGGGGTTTAACTAGCTACATACCTAAGTCTTAAGTTTTGATTACAAGTTGTACCTATTTGGTTTGGTTTACTTTTCCTATGTACCCATTTTTATATCTTATACGAGCTGACCCGCCCGAAGCTACGTTTGCGTGTACTAACTTACTTGACTATGGTTATTTAGCACGGAACCTTAAAAAGTACCCATGTAAGAATAAAACAAAAAGCAGCAACAGTTCTCAGTAGCTGGCAGCAACCTGCCAATAAATTCATGTAAGATTATGTCTATTTTCATGCACGCAAAATAATGGCTTCCGTGGCCAGTTTTTGATACCCTGAATAACACTATTGCAATTATGAAGGATTTCTAATTTTTTCGAAAATAAAAAATGCTGGTTAAACAAAAAATTAAATCTTTCCTCTTTATAATAATTAAATAATTCGTGATTCGACCTCCGACGTGAATCTAACTAAAGGGTCACCCATCCTAGCAGTGACCGAGAGAAGGTTGCTTATCCTTTTCCTTTGATTACTTGAACAATAAATTATGCTTTTATCATTATTTCAAACAAATATTTACAAAGTAAGTCACACAACAAACTCGTCTATCAAACAACACGAAAGAGGATCATATAATTAGGTATAAATGGTTTTATTATGACATGTACAGTATAATGACAATAAACCACGCATGCTCGTGATTACAGTAATGTTATAAGTTAATAACTTTATTCTTCAAATAATATTAATGAAGAATGCGGGGAATCGCATTGTGAAAGTTACTTAATATACGAGCTTAATAAAATAAATAAAATATTTTATTGAACATTTCTTATATTGGTACGAAAAAGGACATAAATTAGGTATAATAAAACAGAACAATAGCGCTGCGTTCAGACGACACGCGCAAGCCTCGCGTTCGCCTCGCGCCCGCCTCATCTAGTCCACTCAATAGTAGTACAAGTGGGTGCGAGGCGTCCTTCAGGTGTGCTCCAGACGTGCGCGATGCATACGGTAGGGATACGTCCATCAGGCTATATCAGTCCACTGCTAGATATACATTGATCTCCCCTAATGAGCGGCATTGCGCCCTGTCTTTAGCTCGACGCATCCAGCTTCTACCAGCAGCTTTTCGCACTACACCTGGCCGGAGCGCGTAAGAATAATATAACGTTTTTTTTCAGGTAACATGAAACACAAAAATATGATGACAATGACCCATAGCTATACATACCTTAAAGACTAATACTACTAAATTACTTAACAAGTGAGGGATTTCGTGTCTGTATCGCTTCCATACAGCGTCTGTAGACGATACTCGCTGGCCAGAAATCCTTGTGCTTCGCCAGAATCGCGCAGCTTAACTCCAGCACAGCTAAATTTCCTGACCGTTGACAGGCAGCCAATCCGCATGTCCAGCGTGGAGATTATAGGCATACAAATCTTAGAGAATTAGAGAAGGCATAAAGGCTAGTGTTGCTGTTGAATCAAACATTATTTAGACTTTTTCACCGTTTATAATTTCTTGAATAACTGATAGGCATAAATGAATGTCTATCTAGCTACCTATCCCAGTTTCTTTACGTCCTAGTATTTCAACATTTTTATTACAAACATAATTTATGGGCGTGTTTTCCTTAAATTTGTAAACCTATGTGTCATTGTGGATTATTAATTTATCCTTGATATTTACGATGCAATAAAAGAATTAATAGCTTAAAGATAATGAACATTTAAACATTGACACTATTTTAAAATTTATGATATTTTTATACCAATAATTGATAAAAATAGTTTCTAGAATAAGTTTAATATAGTCAATAAATCATCTGGTATTTCCCCAAATATCATGTGAATAAAGGTGTCATATATACAGCTAGTGTGTCAGGTGGGTGACTAATTCTCTAATGTATAGCTTTTTTTTATCGTTGATTGCATTTCTACTTACACGTGGAATATAAAATTGCTTAATACCAAAAATATTATTTAAAGTATAAACTGATATGATTCTGATCACGACCTCATTTAAAGGTCAAAATGAAAGTACTCTAAAAAAACAAATTGACACTTCTCAAGCGCGCACTCAAGATTGGTATACTTTTTAAAAACGGAAAAATTTAACTATGATTCTGAGGGTTCTGAGTCTTCTTTAATAACTCAGTTAGACACCAGAATGATAAACACCGGTCCTGTTTTTACAAACTTTGTCAGTTTGTCAATTGTGTATTGTTTGTCCCTGTATACAGCTCAAGTCCGATCCTGTATGGAGTATTGCAGCAACCTTTGGGATGGTTCTGCCAAGTATCAACTTGCCGCACTAGACTCAGTTGAACGCAGGGCTAAGAGTGTCATTGGTCAAGAGTATCTTGCTAAAGCATGGCTCGAGAGCTTGAGCCATCGTCGCGAGGTTGCGTGTTTGTCGGTGTTTTATAGATTGTACTTCGGAGAATGTGCGCAGGAGCTGCATGACCTTATTCCACCTTCCTCTTTCTTCCATAGGAGGATATATCAGTCACGATATGCGATATATATAATTAAAATAAAAATAAAAAAACCAAAGTACAAGTCACGATCATTTTTGAATTTGCTTCATGAAATACGGATTAAGTTAAAAAGTACAATTATTTTACTGTACACTGGTTAAATTTCTATAGGCACAGAATCAGGAATGTAGTGCTCTTGATATGTTTCTTGTTTAAACGAATGACTTAAGTAAAGTAGAAAAAACTCTTTATCCATTTAGCCCTGAAGTACATTTTGAATCGTCAATTTTTTAAATTTTAATGACGATGCCGTCTGATGTATGACGCCCAGTACCAAGACTAATTTCGGTAATCTCCAATAAGTTTTTAGTCGATTCTACTGTCTAAATAATTAAAAATGAGGGTTGTTGCCTTAGTAGCAGTATTATTAGACTGCAACAACCATATCAATGGACCAATCATTGACCATATCATTGTTGCAGTCTAATGGTGGCTAAAACTAAAGAAAATGTTAATGTTATTTATAAAATAGAGACCAAACAGAGAAGAATTGACAGGAAACTCTCAATGAATAAAGTAATGAATGAATAAATATTTTTCTTCTTTATTATAAGAGTGAGTGGCTATACAAATATTACGAGTATTAGGACCATTACTGTCACAGGTACAGCATGCATGTTAATCAAAATGTCAGTTATATCAGTATTATAAACAGTAATGACACAGACATAATGATAATCAAGAACGCGAGAATCATTATTGTAGATAGTGTAGGTAATGTTAAATCGTAAATTTTGACAAAATGAGTGGAGACTTCCTTGTTACAATTATTTTAGCTTTCATAAATTAAGTTCTAAAAGTTTAGTTCAACATAATTAATTTATACTATTTAGAAGATGTTAAGATCACCGCAAGTTACCTGAAATGTCTTGTATTTGCGCATAATAGTAAACCTTATTTATATTTATTTATTTATTGCATTAGTGGAGACCGCGGCTCGGCAAACGTAGTGTAGGATGCCCTCCGGCCAGGTGGGATGACGATCTGCGAAAGGCTGCTGGTAGAAGCTGGATGCGTCGAGCTCAGTACAGGGCGCAATGGCACTCATTAGGGGAGGCCTATGTCCAGCAGTGGACTGCGATAGGCTGATGATGATGATGATGATGATTTATTGCATACAAGTACATAGTTTGGTTGCTTAGGTCTAAGTAGCTTTAATTAGTCTGTACATGTACCCTGTCAGGGCGCAGCAAATTGGTTCGAGTTTGTCATCTGTTACATACAATATTAATAAAAACTAACAAAATCATCCATTTTAGAACAAAATTATTTACACAAAAATTAATTACCTATGTACTCTAATCAATAGAACGTATTTGAAATAGTCAAATTAAATCATGTCAACAAAATAAAAATAAATTATGTCTGTTTAGATAAGTTAATAAATGCAGATCAAATTTTCAACAACAAATTCAAATTGTTCACAATTTGAATTTGTCAATTTAAAAAAATGACAAAAATGTTATATAATTAAAAATTTGATCAAATTATTTTAGAAATTTGTCATTAGGTATCATGTATTGAAGCCGACTAGATTTACTGATTGAGTGACTGAATTGTCAATCTACGCACAACCTAAACCGTAAGTCCTAGGGTCTTGAGATTCGGAATGTATGTTCCCTGTATATATCCCCCTTTATTAAGGGAGACTGTGGCGTGGTGCGTGGTGAAGCGCTCGTGGCGTGGTTTACTTCGGTGGTCTTAGCAGATCACCTTAGTTAAGCAACACTCCACCCGGACATTATTTGGATGGGTGACCGTTTCGTGACATATAGATTTGAGCGCTTCCGTGCTTCGGAAGGCACGTTAAGATGTTGGTGCTGGCTTTTCGGAGGCCTTCTTGTGGCCTCAAAACTCCGACACCAGAGTTGGTCACTAGCTCATACGAAGAAGAAGAAGAAGGGAGGCCTATGTCCAGTAATGGACTGATTTAGGCTGGTATGATGGTAGTTTCTTGCATAGTGTATGAGTGCACAAAGATAGGATTTCTTGAACTTCAGTCCCTGTGGCGGCGGAAAAAAACCTTTTCTCGGACGAAGTTGCGGGACACCCACTATAGTTTATATTAAAAATCCATTGGTTTAACATTTAGACATTTGACTTTCTAAAAAAGTGCAGTGTATATACCATTAATTATACCTACTCGCTACAAATAGACAAATATAAAAGTTCCCTCAGTATAACGACTCCACGAGTATTATCCCGCCTCCGCACAGCAGCTAAACAGTGATTTATCACGAATATTCATTTCAACAGGCAATGTCGGATCGCGCGATTACGTGCGATTTATGTCGCCCGCGCGTGTGTGGGTCGCTTTATGTCACACAGTATTTTTAAACGCAGAAGTACTAAATAAATGGTGTTCGGTATTTTATTTTACTTCTATCTCGCCACTGGTATTCTAATGGTTATCATATATTTCATGTTTCTACTTTTGAAGGCCGTTTAGTTCACTATAATATGCCATTTTGATAAGGATTTTGAAAAAGTGGAGATTATTGAAAAAAATATGTAATACAAAACTTTGAATTTTCGATAAATAAAACAATTGTAAAAGTACAATTTTAAAATTAAAATTAAAATACAAGTATAACTGTGTAGACCTTGTCCAATAACAATAAACTAATTTAAATGTTTAATTTTATTTTAATTGTGTTTTTTTAACCCCTGTGATTTTTTGTGAGTATCTGAAATAAACATTTTTTTTTTATTATTTAATTCTGAGTAAGTGGGAATTAAAATGGGGATTCTTGAATTAAAAATATTTATAAATCCTGTAATAGTAGGGATAGGTATGTGCGGTTTATATTGAACGTTGGTATACTTAGGTATGTACAATATTTTTCATATTACACATAAAAAATTGTCTATTTTCATTAATAGAACTTCTTACAACAAAAAAGAACTTAGCTTTGACTCGTTTAGTTAATTCAAATGAAGAAAACATATTAAGAGTTTAAGTCTTACTTTAAGTCAAAGTGCATTTTTTTCATTTCATTCATCTTTTAGATCCAGAAATAAATTTGCATGAATATTGCCGTCATTAGAAGTTGTGTCACGAAAACTCTTATTTCATCTTTAATTTGCTTCCCAGACTGAGTAACGGCAATTGAGTAATAAATGCAATTTAAGTTTATTAACATGACAGAGTTTATTAATGTGAGCCACAGATGTTGTATTTTGCAGATGCGCTAATGTGACAAAGAAATTGCAACCACAGGGCTTCCCCCCCGCTTCTCGAGTTATAAAATAAATATGCAAGAATTATAAATAAATAAAATAAAAATATTTTATTTTGGGCAACTTAAATCCATATAACAAAAATTAGATACACAACACACACATAAATATAAAGGAGCACAAAAAAAAAGCCAGAAAATGCCATTTCCAGACAGAAGAAATGCAGTTCTCTGCAACTGACATCAGGATGCTGTTGCGGTTACTCCAAATTCCGTATTATATTTGATAAAGATTTAATAAATTTATTAGATTTATATATGAAAGATACAAAATTACAGTTTGCACCAAAACACACAGACCCTAAATTAAAACTTAGAAATGTCATAAGCGATCTTATTATATTTCTAAAACTATCAGCTAATATAGCTAATTTTTTACACTCTTGGAGGAAATTTTTAATAAAGTCTGTGCCGTCTAAGCGCTTGTATGTTTTTTGCATGACAGGTCCGCAAAATAGGACAACAGAACACAATGATAGATTTGCTAATTGTTATAAATTTAAGATAATATCTATTCCCGAACAACTACGATAATGAATTACGCTAAATGATGATGACAATGCTACTTATGAGTGCGGCAAATATGCACTGACAAGGCAAATCACGGTGACTCATGTTTTAAGTCAATTTGTATACGTCAACTTTTAATACGCTTTTCAAATAATTACGAGAATTAGCGTTTAGGATCTTTTGGTATGCGCATTTAGTGTTGATAATATTAGCTACGTATGGCAACCTTCATGTGTGGTATTTAGCTAGTCAATCTAGTTAGCTAATTTAGCTAATCAATGTCTAGTGTATAACACTTTGAATGCTGAAAAAACAAATGTGCTCTGGCAGCTGGCCCACCTCTTCCTGCATGGCAAGTAGCGGTAGCGTCATGTCTGAGGTCCGCAGTCAACGTGTTAATAAACTGGGCTATTTATACTTCTATGGTACCTAGTTATACCTAGTTAAGTAACTGATCGTCTATCTACATATAGCTGGTACCTCATGTTATCTGAGCTGGTAACTGAACTAATACAACACAACTAAGATACGAAAAGCAACACAAATTGTCTGTTCCACTGAAAATAATAAAATTAGGGTGATTTGCAATTTGGAGTGTAAGAGGTTTCATTTCCATCTTCGGAAACCAAACAACCTCACCTGCCGTGGTGCACCCTACTAACTAAAAAACGGGGGTCTAGCAGCCGGCTGATTGTGGCAAAGCACAGCCTGACACCGGCACTGCTACATCCCCTGACCAGAGACGGGCAGAAGCATCGGGGCGGTGTGAATAGCTATGCCCTGCGATCCCTAAGGACACGTTTACACGATTTTTCTAAAAGGTTCCTCAGAAAACTTTTGGATTTACAGTTTATGTCATTTACATAAAGTACATATTCGCGATCAGCGCGCGTGCCGTGTGAACGGGCTCTAACCCGCATCCCCATGTATAACTCCTTTCTTATTAGTTGAGACCGATGTTCAGCAGTGGACTGATATAGGCTGGAGCTGTTGTTGTTGTTGCAAATTATGACTTGATTAAGTTTGACAGTAAAACGTAGTGTGGGACGCTCTCCGGTCAGGTGCAGTTACAATTTGCGAAAGGTTTCTGGCGTAGAAGCTGGATGCGTCGAGTTCAGGACAGAGCGCAATGGCGCTCATTAGGGGAGGCCTATGTCCAGCAGTGGGCTGCTATAGACCGATGATGATGAAGAAGGTTGAAAGATTTTTTTATTATCCGGTTCTCTTATTTATTAAATGTAACGCATCCAAAATTAATAGATCATTGTAGAGTAGTTTATGAGACAGAGCCGCCATAGAACTCAGTGAGCATTTTAATTCGTTCGTATTATGTGATAAATATATTGTAATGTGCTCGTTTTGAGAATTATTAGAATTAATG
The DNA here is from genome assembly GCA_951804965.1 of Horisme vitalbata. Classification (NCBI taxonomy): domain Eukaryota; kingdom Metazoa; phylum Arthropoda; class Insecta; order Lepidoptera; family Geometridae; genus Horisme; species Horisme vitalbata. The sequence goes on from OX638099.1 coordinate 956,140, forward strand.
GAAATTAAATATGAATAAGATGAGCTCGTAATCGAGTTATCTCCTTTTATAGGGTCGTATTTAATGGTAAGTGGTTTGGAAGAGAGTAATGGTACGATACTGAAGCTAAAAATATTGTTATGTCTGTGGTAGATCAATAATCATAGAAATAGGATTTTTTTCTGATCCATCCTTCTATTGTATTATACTTTGTAAAGTAAGGAAAGAGTGAATGATTTGTTTTATACGGGAGCAGTAGATAGGTCGTTCAGTCAAATAAATAAATAAATAATAATGCTGGACAGTATCACACAGCATCATGTAGCCCCAAACTAAGTGGGAGCTACAGGCTGATATAAGTACAACTTAGATATATTTTTGTAAAAACGTATATTATAGTTAGATATAAAACACCCAGACCCGAGACAAAAATTTGCAGATTATATAAAGATTTAGGAATCAAACACGAAACCTTCAGCTTCTCAGGCCGGCCTTTGCCAACTGCTCCACAGAGGCCGTCAACCTGCTAGGACCGTTCAACATGACACTATATTTATTTGGATTTTTATTCTGTTCGAGATGATTAGTTAATAAAACCAGTAGAACTACCTTCCGCCCGCGACTTCGCTCGCGTGAATCGATATATTTATATAATATGTATACTAGCTTCCGCCCGCGGCCAGGTCATACAGTATGTATATTTCAAGTTTCAGCCAAATCCGTTTAGCCGTTATGGCGTGAAGCGGCCACAAACAAACACATACACAAACTTTCACATTTATAATATTAATAAGTGTGAAGTGTGACTAGCTTCTGCCCGCGGCTTCGCTCGCGTGGTACTGGGATAAAAAGTAGCCTATGTGTTCATGCAGGTTGCAAACTATGTGTATTCCAAGTTTAATCCAAATCGGTTTAGTAGTTTTTGCGTGAAAGAGTAACAAACATTCATCCATTCATCTACACATCCATACACAAACTCACAAACTTTCACATTTACAATATTATTCGGATTAAAATTCGGATTAGGATATTCGGATTCGGATAGTAGGAAGTGTGATTAATTACAGTAAGTGTACAATGTGCGTGCCGCTAAAACTCAAAAACGAGTCCCGTTACGATCAAGGGAGTTATGTCTCTTCATTCTGACTTCATGAAGATGGTTCCCGTTGTTACATATAGGGCGAGCTTTAAAAGATATTTCGCCCTTTAAAAATTTCTAGAACATAGACTCCGGATCATCCTGGAAATTTTTAGATTGTTCCGAAATAGTCTGGAACATTGTGGACCAATCGAAGTCCTCTCATTTCAACTTGAGCTAGTTCTAAATATCAAGCTAGTTATAAAGTTCCTGAGCTTTCCCGAATAAAATATGCAGCAACAGTGTATCAACGTCACAAAAATACTCATTTGTAAAACTTAGCTTATACCCATCGAGTATCTATACTCCAACTAATCGAGTTTACACGCAGTTTTCAAGTGAAAACTGACAAAAATCGTATTTGTCATAAATAAACTTCAAAATGCCATATTTGCACTAATTTAAACCTTATGTCCTTATGAGCTCAGGACAGGGTGCAATGGCGCTCATTAGGGGAGGCCTACGTCCAGCAGTGGACTGCTATAGGCTGATGATGATGATGATGAAACCTTATGTCGCTTGAAAAGTGTTCAAAGTCGGCGCTATTGACAGCGTGCGCTGAGTTTTGGTGCAGGCGCTTTTTTACACGTTTGTGGCTTTAGAGTAATATATCTCGATGTTTTTACCCCAAGCTACTTTTAACTAACCGTTTTCGCTTAAGGCTGGGCATAAATTCAATTTTATGAGCCTAGTAATTTTCCCTAATAACTTGGCTGTGCCAGGCTAAGTTGTTCGTCAATCAAGCGGCCATTAAAGTCGACTTAAGGGCCATAAGCTCGGCTACAGTACACAAAACTAAATACAGGGTGAGTTTTAATGTGTATTGCTTTTGGACTTTCCCGAAAGGGGCTGGTTTGGAGGTAGTCCATAACTTGTGAGAACCACTAATAAAAATAAGTGATTATAAAATTCCATACAAAACTTTTGACTTTTATTTTGTGTTGTGCTTGGCAACCCTATTAGTAGAACAATGACACAGACAACGATGGCATCTGTGTCGCAGTGGGCAAAGGTCCGCCTAAGACGTAGTAGGTTGTGGGTTCGATCCCGCCGCTGGACAAATGTTTGCATTATGAAGATATTTGTCTCGGATCTGGGTGTTTTCTATGTATTATAAGTATTTACAAAAAAACGTATTTACGTAGTAGGTACATCAGTCATATGGTTCCCATAATACAAGCTCTGCTTAGTTTGGGGCTACAAGATGCTGTGTGATAATTACGATATTTTCTAGGACTATATTAAAATAAAAAACAAAAATTAGCCGTGTTAGGGCTGTTCGTAACAATTTGAGTAAAATTAAATAGACATTTTTTAATAAAAACTACAATATTTTAAAATTCTTTGAAAAGAAAGAAAATATATTTTTATTTCACCCGAATTTTATAAATTGTACCTACTTAACAATAACAAAACAACAAATACAAATACATATAACTAGATATATAAGTAGGTAATGCACTTGAACAGTGGGTGAAATATATTATTGTATATCTATTCTTTGAATAGAGGTTTCTTTGAATTCTTTGAGGAAGATTTTTTAAAAGTATAATTAACAATTTTTTAAAGATTATTTGCATACTTAATACAACAGGACATCAAAAATCTTTGTATTGAATAAATATAAACGATGAAATTAAATTGTAGTTGCTAAACGCGTTTGTAAATTGCCGGTACTGTAGCAGGAGATTAACATAAGATTTTCTGTTTAGTAATGTTACAGTACAATTCATTTTGTCGCCTCAGGTACGGTTTCGTCCGTAAATATAGCGGATAGCGATTTAATAAAAAATATTTGTTAAAAAATTATATGAGACATAAAAAAAAAAAATTCCGATGAATTGAAAACCTCCTCGTTTTTCGAAGTCGGTTGTTAACCACGTATAGTACTAAACACATCTTAAAATGCATTGATTTAATATTTCTTAGTCCTTAGAAATGATGAAAGTAGGTTTATGAAATAGTACACAGGAAGTAAGGTTGCCGATTTATATCTTACTACAGTTTGAGTTTAGGTACTTTTTTGTACTTATGAAAATATTTTTTTTTTTTTTTATATTGGATAGGCTTGCGTTTGACTACAACTGGCCTGATGTTATGTGAAGATGCCGTCTACGATGGAGTACGCTTGCCTAGCAGAAACCTGTTCACTCGTGCCTTGAAGACGCCCATGTTATAATTATCGGGGAACACATACTCGGGTAGAGCGTTCCACTCTTTGGCGGTGCGCATGATAAAGGTGGAAGAAAACCGCTTTGTATACGACAATACGACAACAGCCCTTGCTTGACGTTTCTAATACTTCGACACCTCCGTACAAAGCTATATTATTAGTCAACACATACTTTGTAGTAAGGAATGAAATGTCACACACAGATCTTAGATTTAACAAATTATAATATTATAAGCATGAGCCAGAAAACTATAGAAATAAAAAAAAAGTATATCGGACATCGTACACACGGTCAACTGATCCCAAACTAGGCCGAGCCTGTACTATGGGTATCAGAAACTGATAATCTAATCATACATAGATACTTAAAAAACACATAGAATTAGACAAACATCCATGTTCACCACATAAATATTTGTCCTGGGCGGGGATCGAACCCGCGACCTGCAGCTCAGAAGGCAGAGTTACTACCAACTTAGCTATGAGGCCAGTCGAATAAATCATCATCAGCCTGTATCAGTCCACTGCATAGGCCTCCACTAATGAGCGCCATTGCGCCCTGTCATCGCTCCACCTGGCTGAAGGGCGTCATATACCACGTTTACTGCCGTCTACCGAAATAAATAAATCGCTACCCGCTATCATTGTGACCCATACTTAACCCAAGGCACCTCGGGCGCGCAAAGTAATTTCCTCCGCTCAATATATCAGGCCTGGCCACACTAGCGCTGCATAAATATGAATAATCGCCGCTCGCCGACAACGAACATAAATTACGCGCGACTATCGATAGACGTGGAGCTGCGGCATATGGTGTGGAACCAGCTTTATGTGGAGTTGTTGAAACTTGAATGTTGATTTAGTTTTATTGAAAATTGAAATGTTTCGAGTTTTAATGGAAGGTTGTAGTTGTGTGGCTGTTGTGGGGTCTGGACTATGTTTGTGACGAAAGGGTGTTAGTTTTAATTCAAAGGTCACTAATTTTGCGTAACAGAATTTGACATGTAACATTGGTAAGTACACAAATTATTCTCATTGGTAAGTATGCAAGACCATGTTTTAAAATCAACAGCTTTTCCACGGAATGTACTTTGCGCAGTGGGTGAAAGTCTGCCTAAGACACAGAAGATTGCGTGTTCGATTCCAGCATCAAGATTTTTTTTGTAATTTGCAAATATTTGTTACAGGTGTTTTTTGTATTAATGTACGTGTTAACAAAAAAAATTATGCAGAAGTATGAGTAGTGTGGTTCCCATAATACAAGCGCTGCTTTGATTGCGGCTCAATGATGCTGTGTGATGGTGTCCAGCAATATTATTATTAGTATTAAAAATTCGTGACTAACATACTAATACATCGAGCTGAAGACAGGGCGCAATGGCTCTCATTGGGGAGGCCTATGTCCAGCAGTGGACTGCAGTGGACTCTATTGATAATACCTTATCAGAGGGTACCTATAGTCATAAATAAATTCATACCACCCGGTAGGTAAATACCTATTTTTGTGGCTCAATTTGAAGATCAGTAAATACACGACTAGGAATGTAGTGGGTACTATAATTGATGAGGCAGCACAAAGGAAGATTAATGTCCCGCCCAGCGTCAGCTGAGACAATACCGCCCACACGGCTTGATTGATACCTCAACTCTGTATCTGTTGCAATCTCTACCATTACACTGATAGAGATGATCATAGAGATGCAAATTTAATTTTGAAAATTGTAGATTGAATTGTGTTTTGCGCTTGTTGGTATAGAACGCGTCACGTAACAAGTATAAACTTTTTATAAAAAAATAAACCGACTTCAAATAAATCACTTCTTACTTTTTGCCCTAAAGAATTTTGAAAATCGGTTCACAATTGACGGAGATATTGGTGATCATAGGACGAAAATTACAAGTGAGGATGAGGTTTTTTGAGTTATCCGGGAAAAATACCAATCCCTCAGGAATAAAATGTATATGGGACCTGTGAAGTTTATTCATTTACACAAAAAAATAATTTTGAAAATCGGTTTACAATTGAAGGAGATATCGGCGAACATATAAAATTAAGTCGAAAAAAAAGGTTCCGACGAATTGAGAACGTCCTCCTTTTTGAAGTCGGTTAAAAAGATTGCTGAAAGAAGTGGAGGGGGTATGTTTGCACACGGGTAAATAACGATAAATCGCCTAATGCACAGCCTACCAGTATTCTTTTTAACATGACGCGACCTCTATATATATAGCCCGAGATTGATTCGTGCAAATTATTAAGAACAGCACCTTTGATCTGAATAAGTAGGTATTTTATTAAACTTTTTATACAGATGATACATGATTTATACCTATACCGTAACCTATACCGCAGTTTCTAAAAACGCAAGCTTTCAACCCGTGATGACATACGGAGCCGAAGCGTGGACACACACAGAACGGCTAGTCCACCAGTTCAAAGTCGCTCAGCGAGTTATAGAACGAGCTATGCTTGGAGTTTCTCTGAAGGATAGAATCCGCTACGAGACTATCTGATAATCCAGAGAATAAGCAAGCTGAAATGGCTGTGGGCTGGCCATATCTGCCGAAGAACTGACAACCATCGGGATAAACGAAGGCTGAGATAGAATCTGGATGGGCCAAGCTAAGGACAAGTCGCAGATAATCACTGTACCTGGCCGGAAGACATCATACACTACATTTGCCGAGCCGCGGTCTCAAATCGAAAACTTGCCTAACTCACTATTATTTAAAAAAAACTCTCACCACACAAAGGAACGTAGCACAAAGTCTTCAAACCCTCACAGATGTCAACCCACTAATCTTCATGACTATAATCCCAACCATCATTATACAAGCACCACTATAATCAGCCGCCGCTACACCGTCATTAGTCCGTCGCCGGTGACACTTCTGCCTTATAATCAACGCCTATTATATCAGAAGAGTGCGGTGTAAATGCAGTTAGTTCTTCGACAAATGTACCTGAATTAGAGGCTTGGCGAGTACTTTACTAGACATAGGTAAGTAAGTAAATATATTTTAAAACCGCCTGTTCAATAATAACAATTATTGGTCATGCAACTTGCATGTTAAGTAACGATCCTATTTATAACAGTTCTATAAATCACGGATAGTTAAAACGGCGTTAAAATATCATGTTACCTCTTTTTATTTTACATTTAAATGACAGAGACAAGCTTATTCGAGTACTAAGATTATGGAAGAGAAAAGACTCATCATCATTCATTCACTTCGTACCAGGGCATTTCTATGAAACTGCATAGCATTATAATCGAGTGCCCTGGTACGATTTTTTTTTTAACTCGGTTGAAGTCGCATTGAGAGAAGTATGCATCCCTTTCTAGCTGATTATATTGGACATAAGAAAATAAAGATCAGCCGTATGAGTTTATGTTCAGAGCATAAATGAATTTTCAGATTTATTCTATGTCAATGACATTTGGCTATGACAAAAGGAGGCCTATAATTTTTTTACTAAATTTCACTACGAAGGTAAAGAGATTTGAATTTCGAACCTAATTTTGGAAAATGCAAATGCAGATTTGGTTAAAAGTTCCATCTGCCTCTATACCATAGAAACCAAACCAAAACAATTTGCTGATTTTAAATCCAAACTAGCCTTCTTGACGGCTGCAGAGCTCCCGAAAGCTGAATAAGAATGTTTAAATTTTACCATACACTAAAAGGAAACTACTAATTTTAAATATTAACTAAAATTATTTTGTACTGCTGCTTTATGCTCGGAAACTTTCAATAAATTCTCGTAGAAATAATTGAATCTTGGTTGAACACTTTTTTAGTTCCTTTGACTGTGTAATTGTCCCGTCATATTTATGAACTCCACCATGATATTTTATTGAAAGCTTTCTGGCATTATGTTTCTGCTATGGATTTTAGTTAACTATAATTCAGTTTAGAGTTGCAAATATAAACAAAGCTAGTTAATATTGGTTCCGTTATTCCGCTCTCACGCGCTTTAGATAAAAGCAAGGTTAGATCACGTCAATAAAAATCCAATAAATAAAATTCCAATCCGCCCCAACAAAGCCTCATAACCCATAATTATCACTTTTTTCAAAAGGCCATAAATAATATTGCTAATATTGAACTTTCACTGGCGATGATATATTGCTGTGCCGTTCGCCATAATTCAAAATGTCCCCGTTTACGAGAAACAATATTTACGAGTATTTGCAGTATTGCAAGATAAAGTTTACTATTTCGAAACTTTGAATTTATCTGTTGAAAGTCTGATCTGGGGGAAAGATAATGCTTCAAGTACGTTAGAAATCAAATATCATTAAGTAAAAGAAGATTTATTTTTCATATGTTTAAAATTTAACATCTAAGATACAACCTCACAACGTAGCTGTGCTATGTTTCTCAGTAAATTAAAAAAATTTTTAGGTTAAACATTGAAAAAAATAATAATATGTCAAATCAAACTTCCAATGTTAATCACCCCTGGTGGGTCGGAAAGCCGCCAGCTTTACCGCTCTACTGTTATCCTTGTTTAAAAAAAATGAAGGCATGTTTCACTATGACATTGACATTATGTAAAATCTACTCAGGGTTTCCAACTAAAGCAAGTTTAACTTTCCAAATCGATAACATTCGATTTTTATGACGACTTTATTTCGATGCATTTTTGTACACGGCATTACACAATTCAAACACTTTTGCACCTATTATTTTACTAGTTTTTGCCTATAGCTTCGCTTGCGTAGTACCCGGATAAAAAGTAGCCAACCTATATGGTATTCCTGATCTAGAACAACATGTGCAACTATTTACTCAATCAGATGTCTCACTTACTCACTCAGTTGCACTCGAAATGGTCAGCACTGGACCTTTATTTTCAAATTTTGATATTTCACCTGTCGAAATTCGAAGAACGTCAATTGACAGACAAACTGTCAATGTTTGTAAAAAGAGTACCGATAAAATTTCAGTGTGCATCTAAGTTAGTAAATGAGGTGTCAGTTCAGTTGTTTTGTTGTCAAAGAGGAACAAACTTATATAGGTATTTATGTTTCTCCAAACACAATTCATGTTCCTCAAAACGCTTTTATAAAAAGGATAGGGTACGTTTCTTTTCCTTGTTAAATCATCTTCAAAGAAAATCACATCTGTGAGTAAAAACAAAGGTCACATGGCGCCGGTAATTAAAGAGAGCACATCAGCGCTAATCTCTCAACTGTCAGCCAGCGCCTATGACAGCATGATGGATTTGCCACTTCCACTAATGACTCCTAATGTTAACCAGGAGCCGGGTTCCGTGAGGTGACAGCCGTGAACCTGATCTGTAAATAAATAAATAAATTGGATTAAAAAATGATTGCATTTTGTGTTAGTTTATCCAATAAACCCTGATCTATCGTGTTTCTTTATTTATAGTACACAATAAATTAAAGACAGAAAAAAGTTTTCTTAAAAACTATGTATAAAGGCAAGCTTAACCCTGAAAGAGTATTCTTATAGCAAACCTTTAGTTATAAAGAAAAGTTATAATTAGAGTAGAAGGATAGATAAATGTATAGATACAAATGATAAGAGAAATTGAAAAAAAAAAAACCTAAAACTATTATGTCTTTGTTTCATTCTTCTTTTTTTTGACTCGTGAACTTTTTGAATTCACAACTTTACTTTTATTTTGTGATTATGAGTATTTTAAGTCAATTTTATGCCTATATGTATGATTTTAATAATTAATTCTGGACGATACCACACAGCATCATCTAGCCCCAAAACAAGCAGAGCTTGTATTATGGGAACAACATAACTCATATCTACTTACATACTTTTTTCTAAGTACATTATGAAACATAGAAAACATCCAGACTCGAGATCAATAATAGTAATCATACATTTGTCTCGTGGCGGGAATCGAACCCGCAACCTTCTGCGTCTAAGGCAAGCCTTCGCCCGCTGCGCCACTAAGGTCGTACTAAATGTACAATTACGAATTTATCAAAAATTATATCGTATCATCAGTTTTGTCATGGAATTATCTACCGTACCTACCGTACATTATAGAAATTTCAATTTCAGACAGAAAAAACTTTGCAATCTTGTTACTACGCAACATTTTTCTAGCTATCATAATGATGGGTAATTATTTTAGTCATATACATAATAAAGGAATTAAATTAATCACTTTAAGGCGATTATCATGATAACATCAAAAAACTTGTCAATATGTCGTTATATTAAAATCTAATCGCGTAATAAATTGCCGTAGGCGATAATAACTTACTGATTAAAATGTAAGTACCGATATAATTAATTTTTAGAAAAACCCACGGAATCATCACTTTACTATTAACTTTACTAGTTCTGTACCATTATTAAGCTATTGCATAGCTTCTATCGAGGGCCTTGAGCGCGGTGACCGAATCCAGAAATTCCGTAACGAAAAAAAACCTCACGCTCCCCACTCCGACGGGCACGGAGGTGTGGCTTGAAGGCCGTGCATTGTCTAACGTCGTTTCTTTTCGGCAGTCTTCGACACGGTGTTTGTGTGCGTGCAACTAGACGCATTGTACGACTCTACGAAGCTCTCACGAATCGAGACGATCACCACGCTCAAAAAGTGTAACTTGAATTAATATCAAAGAAAAAGAAATACTGCATAAATAAAACAAATAAATAATTATACTTGCATAAGTTGATACAAAATGCTATGCAATAGCTTTACCGAGGCAGTCCCCGAGTGCCACACGTCTTTTATATACAATGTATGGGGGGAGCCCCCTTTAATTTATATTATTTTAATTTAATTATTTATGTGAAAACACAAATAATTATTCAATAAAATCACGTTTGTTGTATGGAAGCTACCTATATGTATAGTATACAGTATGTCAATTATAAATATTTTATTTTAATGTGATTATTCATTTAAATTTTAATTCAGAAAATTTAAAGCGTCGTTTTTAATGTAACAACGAGTAGTACAGCAACAGAAATACATCATCTATGAAGATTGCAACTGTCTAGCTATCACGGTTCATGAGATACAGCCTGGTGAGAGACAGACAGACAGACGGACAGACAGACAGAGTCGAGTCTTTTAGTAGGGTCCTGTTTTTACCCTTTGTGTACAGAACCCTAAAAACAAAGTAAAAATAACAAATCCAACAGAAATATACAAATAGGTAAGGTAAGTAGAAAATCTATCTAAAATACCTACATTATTTAGTTTCTCTACTAAATAAATAAAATAAGTAAATAAGTAAATACTGGACATACCATATAATAAGCATTATACCTATCACATTTTTTTTATACTACTAAATTAGCAAACAGGCATACGGTTCTCCTGATGGTAAGCGGTACCCGTAGCCTATGGACGCCTGTAACTTCAAGAGGCCTGTATGATGAGAGAAGCCTGATTCATGCGCGTTCCTGACCCTTTTAAAAAATTTATAAAGCCCTTTTTGAATCGTTGCTTATTATAGTCTCTCGGGAAAACCTCGGCAAGGAGACAATTCCACAGCTTAATTGTACGCAGGAGGAAATCCCTCTGGAACCTTACAGTGCGAGAAGACATATGGGGCAATATATGTGGATGATACGTCTGCCGATGTCGAGCGGTGCGAAGATAGAAAGAAGCAGTAGGCATCGTCTCAAATATTTCTTCAGAACACTCACCATTATACAAGCGGTAGAACACACACAGGGAGGAGAAGTCTCTCCTGAGATTTAATACACATTACTATATTTCTCAAATAAAATATCATTCGTGGAATATTATACTGTTTCAAGGAATTTCCTCTCTACATTATTATGTCATTAAAAAGATATAAGAGCTGTCAAACATGACAGCATGGTTATTGTAAATGAGTTCTGACATTGACAAATTATAAGTTGGGGCGCTTGAGGCGCTGATGTGTTGATGCGACAACGAAGAGTGTGGTCTTAGGCAGCATGACCAAAAAAACAAAATAATTTAATTTATTTATAATTAATTTGTTAAAATAAAATTCGAGAAAATCAGGCCTTTTGGCCTGTAGTAATCTACAGATGGTGTGCAATACTGTCAAAAATAGTATGGGTGGAGGCTGCTCATCTAAGTTTAAACCAAAGAGTTTTTTTTAAATTGGTGTTTTTTGAGATCCCTCAGATCAAATGTTTGCATGTTCTGCAGATATTTGTCTCGGGTCTGGGTGTTTTCTATGTATGGTATGTATATATTTACAAAAATAAAAATGTATCTATGTAGTATATCAATCATGCGGTTCCCATAATACAAGCTCTGCTTAGTTTGGGGCTACTATTTATTTTATTATTATTATTATTTATCTACTGGTAATATACTAAAGCTATAGCTTATACAGGTTGAAAAAAGTTCAAAATATTAGAGAAGATTTGAGTGGTAAGTTGATCCATCCAATTCATAGCTATAACAATTGATAGCTACCAGCAACCAGTGTTTCACTCACATCAGTGGAAGTCTAATAACTTTTATGATAATGACAAAAACCCTCATTCCCACCCATCACTCATTCGCGTATGCTACGAAGATAATGAGAATATTATAACCTCAAATTGATTGCAATCTCCAAGATAGAATTAGTTATGTTGAACTCTGTAGTTAAATAAACAGACAGCATTTGGATGTATCCATCAAACGCGCCGTGACTTGGTAATGATTGCATGAAGTGAAGCTACTTGAGTGCGTTCTTGTTGACACCTTATTTTGTTTTTCTAATGCGAAGTTGCCATATTTTGTTTACTGACAGGGTCGAGCAGTGGTCATATATTTTTTGAATTTTTAGTTACAAAAGACACATCCTACTAATATTTTATATGTGAAAGTTTGTAAGTATTAATGTATGCTACTCTTTCACGTAAAAACTACTGAATGGATTTGTAATCGATACGAAAATTTGAACTTACATAGTTTGTGACTTGTATTAAAACACAAAGGTTTCTTTTTATCCGGGCACCACGCGAATGAAGCTGTGGGCTGAAGCTAGTCCTACTAATATTACAAATGAGCAAGTTTGTGAGTATAGATGTATAGAAGTATGGATGAATGTTTGTTACTCTTTCACGCAAAAACTATTGAATAGATTTGAATGAAACCTGGAATATACATAGTTTGTCACTTAGGCTACTTTTACCTAAGCTTTTTATTCTGGATTAACACATACGTACCACGAAAGCAAAACTGCGGGCGGAAACTAGTAAAATATAATGTTTAAATCTTATGGTAAACTAGCTTCCGCCCGCGGCTTCGCTTGCGTGGTTCCGGGATAAAAAGTAGCCTACGTGTTAATCCAGGTTACAAACTATATATATTCCGAGTTTCATCTAAATCCAGTTAAGTTTCTGTGTGAAAGAGTAATAAGTATTCATCCATTCATCCATTCATCCATTCATCCATTCATCCATTCATCCATTCATCCATTCATCCATTCATCCATTCATCCATTCATCCATTCATCCATACATCCATACATATCCATACATCTATACTCACAAACTTTCGCATTTATAATATCAGTAGGATAGTAGTAGGATAAGTAGGAAGTAGGATAACGCTTATAAATAACCTATCCAAATTCATCCTCATAAACTATCACATTTATAATATTAGTACCTAAAGATTACTACGAAGGATTTTTAACCAATTAACAATATTTACTAATAGTTATGTATGTAATAAATACTACAATCAAATTTTCTCCTGTTTTTTTTATGGTACCTAAAGATGAAGCAAGCACAAGGGCCACCTGGTGTTAAGTGGTAACCATTACCTATCACAAAGCATTGCATTGTAGGTCATACATGTTTAGAACGTACCCTACGATGGTCCATCAGCTTGAGACTCGTAGTTGATAAGCTTCCTGTGCCTGTGATTTCAACGACACCCACACCCTTCAAACCGTAACAGAGGAATGCTATTTCACTGCCGGTAGAAATAATCATGGCAATGAGATCTTTATCAAAGTATCCACTTCTCCACTTCTAAGCCAAATTTGCGATGAACAATTCATCTAGCAATCGTGACGATTCTTATTATTAACTTTTCCAACCACAGATAGATAGATAGTTATTTGGTACAAACACCGAGAGGCTCAGGATTTCATCTGGGCATTTCTTCCAGCTAAAGAAGAAATCAGCACAATATCAGTCGCTTCGGAATAATGAGGATATTATTTCCCCTATTTATTGAGTTATTATAACCTGCGCGCCAAGCGCAAGAGCCTTCAAATCTGACAAGAGCATGAATAAATCATGCCCGTTCCCTGTAATAAAGTAGCCATGTTTATCCGTGCGTTCATTTATCACCGTTTGCGCGACCAGTCAACGGAGACCCCTCATTCACAACACTGAATGTGGACAGACCGGTCTAATAACACTTTAGAAGTGTTTTGAACTCCTATTATGTCTTGATCTCCTGGTAGCTGTGATGCTTAAGTATTATGAATAACATATTTTTTTTAGCATTAGGAGTGTTCTAAGATGGGTTTTTATGGTACTTATTTATGGAACTAGCACATGGCCCACCTGATGTTAAGTGGTAACCATTACCTATAACTGATATATTGCTTCGTAGGTCACGGACGTTTAAAATGTGTTTTACGATGCAACACCCTGCGTCCATCAACTTGAGGCACGAAGGTATTATGACTCAAATGCCTGTAATGTCACCGGCACCCAATCACAAATATACTCTCAATAATAAATTTTGTCCTGGTGTTGTAACGGAATCTACACCTCTCGTGTTTTGGCTACTATCTGAAAAGTTATATGTTCCTCAAAAATAAGGTTAATGAAAAGCTTAAATCAGAATAATTTTAACGTGGATGGGTGCTGTTTTCAAAATGTCGCCACTCCAACGAGCTGGCGGACGAACGGGAGTTCTTTGGCCTAACCTCGGCCACCTGGTATACCTGGATGCGAGAAGCACAAGACAGAGGAGGCTGCCAAAACTAGAGGAGGCCTATATCCAGTAATGGGTGGTACAGCAACAGGGTACTGTTTTCACAGTGTTCGAATTAATGAAATATCATTATAGCTCATCTAATAGAACTGGAACACCTTATGCTGGTATTTACAGAAAAATTTTTGTTCTGAGTGCGAGTTTGAGGTTTATCAACTTTTTTTTTTACGAAAAGTGTCATTTTTACCACTATTTGGTTCGTGATTAGAGTGAAGATCTAAATAATACCTAAGACACCACTAAATAGTACTAAATAGTAAACCTACCGAGTGACTGTTCTGTGATACTATTCTTCTGTCTATAGTCCACAGTTCAAGGCATTATGCCCCTTATTACAAAAGCACTTGGGTTCTCCCCCTGGCCATGAGTCGTGATTGTGGGATCCATCAATCAAAGCAGTAGGTTAGATGCTCGCTCTGTTGCGTAATGTGTTTGAAGATTGTACTTTTTGTGGCTCTTTTGATTCTAGTTGATTAATAGCATGATTGATGTGAGGAGGGTAATGAATGAACTTCCTGTTGGGTCTTAGTAATTAGGAAGTGAAATCTTAAAGATTATAAACATGGGTAGTCTGAACAAGGAGTTTTGTATCATGGGAGCTTTGAACAAAAGTCTGTGACCTTATTTTTACAGAAAGGCGAAACGAGATATAACATAACCTATTAGGTGTCTAGAAAGCCCTCGTGGTTTGACTTACTTCGGTGTTCCTAGTAAATCATCTAGGTTAAGCAGCACTCCACCCGATCAATACTTGGATGGGTGACCGTTTAGTGGCACTAAGATCAAACCGCTAATGTGCTTTGAAAGCAGAGGCCTTCAGGCTACAAGCTTTGACACCAGAGTTGAATACCATACAAAAATAAATAAATAATAAGGTAGGTAATTAGGTATCGTTCCAAAAGCACAGATTTTTGTTCAAAGCGATCTTAAAGGGCCTGTTACATTTATACCTGCAGTTTGCGATAGTTCATTTACCACCGTTTCCTCGTGACCTGACCCAAGCAAAATTAGTAGCACTTCCAACCTTGTAAAGATTCTTTTTCTTCAGGTGCCTCTCCAATAAAGGTTAGCGGTTAGTTCTAGTGATTCTTGTACATTCCCGGATGTTGCGCAACCAGGACTCTTCCTCGCTCAACACATCTCTTACCGGCAATTTTGTTCGTCATGTATCATCTATTGGAGTGATTGGTTCGAACTTCCATCTTCGGTACTCAAACCAACCTCACCTGCACATGCACCCTGCTAAATAACGAACGAGGCACTGGCGCCCGGCTGATTGATGTTATTTTCCCGCCTTCGTCGTTCCCTCAATTTGATCGTGACTCTTTTGGTGAAGTCTATTCACTGTCTGTCTCCATGGGTTTCTATTGGCTGCCTAATGGAGAGCCTCACTCACTGGTATCTTTAAGTGTTCGGATACTTGGTCCGTCCATCGTTTGAGACTTCTTATTCGTGAACTTCTATCTCCACCTTTCCGGTCACCATCAGGCGCTCCAGATTGTCGGAGCTTTAAAGCAGATGTATGTTATTTCATTAGCTAACAAAATTTTTAAGATGATTTTTGCCTTTTTTATGTCTTTGGTTTTGTGGCTCTGTTATTGGTATCTGAGTAACAAAAAAGATACTTACTATTTCTAAGAACACTTTATCTCATCAAATACTTTACAGCACTCTTGTCTACTTATATCATAGATAGAAAACAAACTGTAATAATTACTCAAGCGGCGTGATAGCGATTGACTTTGATAAAACGGCCCAACCTACTTGTTTAACGCGATTTATTACCTGCGCGAGGGCTTGTACGCTTGCCCTGGAGGTAGAAGCTTTGGAGGTGAACAGACGTCACTTTTGAAACTATCGTGGTTGTGAACATAATTATTAAAATCAACGGGGTATTAACCATGATTAGTGATATCAGTAGGGCGATCCCTAATATTTCAACCTGGCGTATTGACAGCGTAACGAAAAATGTTGGCCAATTTCAAAGCGTATTGTGAATTTACGCTTTCTCATTGGCAAAAATTTTACTTCTACGATACGAATACTTCTTCGCAAATCTTCGTGATTGAGCCTCTTTTGTCTCCCGATATTTAGAAACAGTTGCATGCGCCATGATAATCGCGGGAGGAACTGAAGTCTGTGCGAGTGGGTAGTTACTGGCAGTCGAATCGATCTACCCACTTTCACGGTCTTTTATTACGAACGACACCACTACCACTGGCTTCGCAAAGGTTCTTGACTAGTGTACTTAGACAGTGAATGAAAGAAGACTTCTCAAGTAAAAAAATCGACATTAACAACATAGCTTACATTACGAATGGTTCTAAAGATGCTTAGAATAGGCAATAAATATTAGGCATGCAATAATAGACAGGGTGCAATGGCGCTCATTAAGAAAGTTCTATATCATGTTGTGGACTGAGGCCGATGATGATGCTGATGAGTCAATGATAATATTGCAATTATTTATGTACTTACAAATCGATTTATTCAAAATTGGGTTATCATATCATATACTTAGATTTTTATATGATGGAGGGCTAGAGCTATATTTTTTCACTCATCAAGTGATTTACTTGTGAAGAACACAATTAAGTGCGAATTCTACTTTGTGTTGATAGAATCAAAAGTCAAAAGTCAAAAATTATTTATTCAAAAGTAGAGAACTCTTTGAATAATACTAGAACTAAATTGAAGGCATATAAATGCATTTTATTTTATTTAAAAAACTAAGTAGTGACTGGTCGGAATGTTAAGCATGATGATCTCTTATGAATATCAAAAAACCCACCAACTATGGAACTAATGTATTTATCCGCAGATCCTGTAATTGTTATAATCTAAATTTCTCCGACATTGTCATTTTTTCCTTCTCCCTCAATAGTTTTAAAGGTAGTATTTTAAAGTTTTTTCAAGCATAATCCTTTTTTTTACTCTTTTAATTTGGTTTGTCTTCATTGTACTTGTTTTTGTTGTTTACTGTATGATAGTTTGTCCACTTTTTTCTTCTATATGTTTTATCTAAGTGGAAACTTTTTGGATTTTGTATTAATTTAAATTATTTTAGATACAAGTTCCACTATTCTGTTTGTTACCTAAAGAAAATAAAAGAAAACAAATAAAGCCCCGCCACACGCGCTTCGATGATGATGACACTAACTGAACTATAGACAAGTTCGTTGTATTTGTAAATGCCTTATCCATTGCACAGAGTTCTCTAGCTCGTGGTTCTGCGCGATGATCTATCAACTTGTCTTCGCAAGATTAATGCGTGCAGATGATTGACGATTCTAGCTCCGTCGCTCTAATTCACCAGTGTTTGCTGTTTCGGCGGCGATGGCGGAATAGCTTTTTGTAAAACGGTCTTTGAAACAGTAGTTAGGTTTCTCTTTTTACTGTTAGTTTCTTTTATAAGTACATTATTTGCATAAAACATAATATACTTTTTATTGTAAATACATACATATTATACATAAAAAACACACCTAGACCCAAGACAAATTTGAAAATCATACAAATATTTGTCTGTGGCGGGAATCGAACCCGCAACCTTCCGCGTCTGAGGCGGGCTTTCGTCCACTGCGTCACATAGTTCGTTAGATATTATAAGGGTTTAATGTTAAAATGCTGGGAAAAGTAAAGGGTGGTAAAATAATATTTAAATTAGGTAATGTCAAAACCAACAACTTCTAAAATATTTGAGGAAATACCCTTTAAAAATAGATGAGTTTGCTTTCCACTTGACTGAAGTGGTCTGAGTGAATGTACCTACTGATAATTTTATTATTATCAAATTAACTTAATACATTTTTGCAATACTATTTATTAGATTTAAATATTCTTAGATTATATAAACATTTGTCTCGCATCGGGAATCGAACCCGCCTAAGCCCACTGCGCCACAGAAGCTGTGTGTAATATGCAAAACGCTACCTTTGCTTTTGTGTTCCTAGCAGATCATATTGGCACTTTGCCCGCTCACTACGGCACACAGTTTAGTAGCATTAAGATCTGGAGCGCTTCCGTGCTTCGGAAGTCACGTTAAGATGTTGGTCCCAGCTTCAGTCACTAAGCCATGTCGGAAGGTGATGATGGCTTGGGTTCCAAAGATAGAATTTGGTACACCTTACGCCCCGGGGGTATCGAAAGCCTTAGGGCGGCATTAAAACTCCGACAAGAGATGTCCACTTGCACATACAAACAAAAATGAAAAATTACCCTAATTACCCCAACTGTTCTTATTTGCGTCATCACTTTCGCAATGTCGTCTCATTCACGTATCACAGATGTCTGTCAGTTGGTTGAGTCATACATCAATCGGCAACAATGTAGGCGAGACGACGTCTCCTGTCGAACTGCTACGTGAATGTTCGTGCTGAACTACAATGCGCGGATTGTGCAATGATTGCATGCTTACATGACAAAGGAGGGTCACACCACACCACACCACACCGCAATAGCCTACATCAGTCCACGGCTGCACATAGGCCTCCCCTAATAAAAGGGGATATGCCTATACTGCCCAAAGGCAGCCATTTAGCTCTACCGGTACCCATTAAGCTGCGCTATGCCGCAATCAGCCAGTAATGAAGGTGATGAGTTTTTACGGAAAGACACTTGTGTATGGACGACCTCTGTAGCGTAGTGGGTGAAGGTCCGCCTGCGACGCAGAAGGTTGCGTGTTCGATTTCTGCCGCGAGATAAATGTTTTTAAGATCTGCAATTCTTTCTAGTCTGGGTGTTTTCTATGCATACATTTAATGTATTTAAAAAATATATATATTTGACGACCCCTGTGGCGCAGTGGGCCAAGGTCTGCCTGCAACGCAGAGGGTTGCGGGCTGATTCACGCCGAGAGACAAATGTTTGCATGTTCTGCAGACATATGTCTCGGGTCTGGGTGTTTTCTATGTATCATATGTATGTATTTATCAAAAAAAAATTATATATGTAATATATCAATCATGTGGTTCCCATAACACAAGCTCTGCTTAGTTTGGGGCTACATGATGCTGTGTGATAGAACAGCATTATTTATTTTATTTTATATAATGTTGTAGGTATATATATCATGCATGACTCATTCATGACATTATGTGGTACCCATAATAAGAGCTGCTGCTTAGTTTGGGGCTATTTATTTAGTATATCAGTCACCTGGTTTCCTTATTACTTTGAACCTACAAACCTTTAGATTGGCAGCCGGGGTACACTCGGGGGCCACCACAGCTTTTAACCAGACTAAACGTCATACAAACATAGACATGAAATTACAATGACGTACACAACTTGAACCTTCAGACTATTAATAGCGACAGTACAACCGTAGCTTGATTAATAGTTACTACGGACGGAACACGACACTCGTTTAGCGACCGTCTCGGATTGCTTTGAGGGTTTGGTGGTTCAGCTAGCTCACTGCTTAACTAGTATTCGTCCTGGGACCTGCTCAGTTTCTCGTGATGGAGATACAATCAACCTGTTGGGACATCACTTAGTTTATTTCCACAACTTAATTGTTATACAACCTAGTCTAGTCTAGTAGTCTAGTCTAACTAAATGAGCTTTAGACGGCTTTATGATTTTTTGGCAGAGATTGTCGTTATCTCCACCATAAGATTGATTACAAAATAAAGCCTAATATAATGTTTGTTACTATTTAATTGTCATAATTTTTCAGTGCAGTTATATAACAAAAGTTTGTAAATTGATCTGCCAAAGGACTAATCCACAAGTTCACGAATCCTCGGAATCCGCAATTTAATTTTAAATAGACATAAAAACCATGATGCTCGTTTGAAAAAAAAAAAGCCTAAAAACCTAAAAATCTGAAAACGTCTAGGAGTATCCACTTCTAATTCAATTTTCTTTGCTACCTAATTAAATAGTGAGCTAGCTTTCCCTCACTATTAAGCCTGTTGAAAGGTTGGCAGCTTATTATGCGCTGCTATTTGTCGGGAATTCAGTTCGATTTATATCGCGCGGGAATTCGAGTCGACGCGTGCACTCGCTGTTTGGACACGCCAGCGCCAGCGCCGTTTGGCGGGAAATGACTTACGACAGCCATCTTGGATTTAATCGCGCCTGTATTTTGATGTCAAGCTGGACACTTTTTCTGCAGGCCTATTTATTAACTTGGTTGCATAATGAAAATGACAAGTATTATATACACTATTAAGTTCTTTAATCAAATCTAGTAATGAGACGAGTCTAGTGAAGTATTATATAAAAGAATTCTTGAGTGGAGACCACGGCTTGGAAAACGTAGAACGTCCTCCGGCCAGGTGGAGTGACGATTTGCGAAAGGCTGCTGGTAGAAGCTGGATGCGTCGAGCTCAGGACAGGGCGCAATGGCGCTCATTAGGGGAGGCCTATGTCCAGCAGTGGACTGCTATAGGCTAATTATGACGATGATCATGATGATGATAAATACTAACTTCACAATTGAATCGTTAAAGATAAGAAGATAAGATTTCGATTATATCAGACTCAGCAGCGCGTCACATAAACCTAAGCTCTAATAAATCTCTATTTAAATCATTAATAATAAAATTATGAATAACATTTACCTACTTATAAATCAACAGCTGTCCGCTAGTCTCGAAAAACTTAATAATTGACCAAATTATATATATTTTGTTCTTTTCAATACTGAGGTTTAAGAAAAAAAAAGGATTCGGAAAAACTGGTAAATCAAAAAAGTCAAAATTCGTAATTTAAAAATACTATACACCGCAAACGAAGTAATAAGCAAAACACCTTATTTTAAAACTAAATTTTAATAAAACAACAGTAACCACCAACCCCAATTTGTATAGCAAATAATTGAGACCACAATCACAAAACAAACTTTACCAATACCTAACAAAATAACGGACATCGGAAAGTTGTCGCGAGTCCGTCCCGTCACTGTCAACGTCAAACCGAATGACACGTGTCGCGCTGTCGTGTCGCTGTCACGCTGTCCGCGGCCGACCGCCGTAATTAGCTAATTGCACGGAGCAAACCACCACTGCAAAACACTACCTTACACCTTTTAAATAAAGTCTATGTTCGTTTAAAGCATTCAATGTTAATTTTCAGCTCATTACAACTTTGTTCGCGAATTAAGAACGCTGAATCCTATGACACGGAGTCAGGGATCAATTTCCATTGTTCCTGACAGTTTGAAGTATCTGACAATGGTAACGGATGTCATTATGCAAACGCCTGTAAATCGTTTAATGAGTTAATCTGACAGCTGTATTGATTGACATGCGATAGGTTCGTGACCGGGGGGATTAAATGGTTTAGTGTCAGTTCTCAGAATTTATGCAGGCATTCTAAGTGAGTTAGAGAGAATGCTGTTTATTATTGAATAATATATGAGCCAATCATAATATTTTGAATCACTTATCGGCGTCCTATTTCAATATTATAAATGATATATAATACAGCAGCTAAATTACAACAGCTTCATTTTTGACTATGATAAGTATGTATATCTAGAACGTAGGATCCCTAGGGTACGAAGGTAGTGGAAAAAAACTGTGGATGTCAATTATTGGTTTGTCTTTATTACGGCCGTGTTTATGTGCTTATTCTTTGGTGTTCTTTGGGGTTCTTTGTTTTATGCCTAATTTTTTAAATTGACAAGTGTACTATATTAAGTTCCTATGTTGAAATAAATAGGTATGAGTATTCCATTAACACATTGACTACGCCTGGCTAGAGCAAAATGTGTGTTTTCAGCACAAAAAGTGTTAGTCAATAATTAATGTCAATTTGACAAAACGCATTGCTGTCTCAAGGTAGAGATCGAAGAAAAAATATAAACGGTACTGACAAGTATATATATTTTCTTCTCTCTCGTACACCAGAAGCACTTTGAGAACATTGATGAATAATCTTATTATTCCATTGAAAGAGTTGATAATAACTGCAATTATAAAGTCTCAATAAACTATCACTGTTGCAGAGATGCAATAATGGATCAACTTGATTGACCGACGACAGCGCAATAGCTGTCAATGAATGTCAATTAATTGCTCGTCGTTAAACATTTACCAACTGACAGCTTGCTGCTGAACACCATCCACGCTACTTCACTCCATTGCAATAGAGTTCAAAATTGCGTGATATGATTTTTAAGATAGAAAATTTAAGTTTGTTTGTTTGTGATTTAGGTGTATTACACGTACTTATAAAGGCATTGTAATTATTTACACGCATCATGTATTACGGAAGTCATGTCGCAATTCAAGAATAGTTTGAATAGTTAGTCACCTCGTTTAGGTTTATGTCAGGATCATACTTACCTACATTTTATAATTTCTAAATAGGAGGCTATTAATATTGCAATCAAAATTTCGATTTATAGGTAGTTCAATCTATTAATCTAAATGTCAATATTTACACCATTATTATAATGTAATCAAAGGTAGGAATTGTCAAGACTTTTTCTCATTAACATCGTACAACAACACACACATATGACACTTATTGAATATGGAATTAAGGTTTAAAATTCTAAGGACCTGTCACTCAAAGGTATGTGCAACATTCTTGAATAGGTAACTAAAAGCTTAACTATTTTAAAATACTAACAGTGTAACAACGCAGTCCTAAAAAAGGTTTTTTTTAATTAACTTATTTAAAATATTACAGAAACAATATTAATTATAAACGTATTATTTAAATGCAATAAAAACCAGACAAGTGAACTGTAGATCTCCAAGCTTCTGTCTTAAACGCAAGATTTGAGCAATTGGTACTTTTTTTATAATTACTAGATTTTTATTTATATGGCCCATCTAAAATAATATTTTGTAACTTTTTCTTATATTCCCTGAGATAAAGATAAAGTACAGGAATTGTATTGTATTGTAACAATATACAATAACTAGAGGTTGGGTGGTGCGCGAGCTGCACGCAGCTCGCGGTTTATGTTTTGATGGAAGAAGCAATCAAAAAAGATATTGATGTGGGAGAAGCAATCAAAGATGATATTGATGTTGGACAAGCAATCAAAGAAGATATCGATGTGGAAAAAGCAATCAAAGAGAATTTTGAAAAGAAAGAAGCAATCAACGATGATATCGAAGAGAAAGATGCCATCAAAGCAGATAGCGAAGTGAAAGATGTTATTAAAGAAGATATCGATGTAAAAGAAGCAATCAAAGAGGATATTTAAGAGGATGCGAAAACGAAAACGAAAACGAAAACGAAACCAACAACTACCCTACACCTACCCTACAACTACCCTACAACTACCCTACAACTACCCTACATTTACTCTACACCTACCCTACAACTACACTACAACTACCCTACAACTACGCTACACCAACCCTACACCTACCCTACAACTACCCTACAACTACCCTACACCTACCCTACAACTACCCTACAACTACCCTACACCTACCCAACACCTACGACTACCTTACAACTACCCTACACCTACCCTTCTATTTTTTTTTATTTTTTTTATTATTGAAATTTTTTTTTGTGTATGGGAACCCTATATTTTTTTTTTGAGAAATTTGAGAAAACCACCTAACCTACACTTTCCCTGATATTCACAATATATTCGAGATATTTGCGAGATATTCAAGATTTTTATGAGATGTTTGAGATATTCACGAGATTTTCGAGACATTCACGAGATATTCAAGATATTTGCGATTTACTCGAAATATTCGCAATATATTTGAGATATTTCCGTGATATTCAAGATATAAGCGAGATATTCACGAGATATTCATGAAATATTCGAGTTATTCGCGAGATATTCAAGATATTAGCGAGATATTCACGAGATAGTCATGAAATATTCGAGTTATTCGCGAGATATTCAAGATATTAGCGAGATATTCACGAGATATTCATGAAATATTCGAGTTATTCGCGAGATATTCAAGATGATCTCGAGATACCCGAAATATTCGCGTGGTATTCGAGATAACCGCGAGATATTCAAGAAATTCTCAAGATATTCGATATATTCACGAGATATTCGAGTAATTCACGAGATATTCAAGGTTTTCGCGAGATACCCGATATATACGCAATATATTCGAGATATTCGCGTGATATTCGAGATATTCACGTGATATTCGAGATATTCACGTGATATTCGAGATATTCACGTGATATTCGAGATATTCGTGAAATATTCAAGATATAAGCGTGACACTCGCAAGATATTCGAGATATTCGCGTGACATTCGAGATATTCACGTGATATTCGAGATATTCGTAAAATTTTCAAGATATAAGCGTGACACTCGCAATGTATTCGAGATATTCACGTGATATTCGAGATATTCGTGAAATATTCAAGATATAAGCGTGACACTCGCAAGATATTCGAATAATTCGCGAGATATTCAAGATTATCTCAAGATACCTGAAATATTCGCGTGGTATTCGAGATAACCGCGAGATATTCAAGAAATTCTCAAGATATTCGATATATTCACGAGATATTCGAGTAATTCACGAGATATTCAAGGTTTTCGTGAGATACCCGATATATACGCAATATTCGCGTGATATTCGAGATATTCACGTGATATTCGAGATATTCGTGAAATATTCAAGATAAAAGCGTGACACTCGCAAGATATTCGAGATATTCGCGTGACATTCGAGATATTCACGTGATATTCGAGATATTCACGTGATATTCGAGATATTCGTGAAATATTCAAGATAAAAGCGTGACACTCGCAAGATATTCGAGATATTCGCGTGACATTCGAGATATTCACGTAATATTCGTGAAATTTTTAAGATATAAGCGTGACACTCGCAAGATATTCGAGATATTCGCGTGATATTCGAGATATTCGTGAAATATTCAAGATATAAGCGTGACACTTGCAAGATATTCGAATAATTCGCGTGGTATTCGAGATAACCGCGAGATATTCAAGAAATTCTCAAGATATTCGAGTAATTCACGAGATATTCAAGGTTTTCGCGAGATACACGATATATACGCAATATATTCGAGATATTCGTGAAATATTCAAGATATAAGCGTGACACTCGCAAGATATTTGAGATATTACACCTACTACGGCGAAAAGAAAAAAAAATTGTATGAAGGGGTGAAAATTTTGTATGGGATAACTTTTTTTTTGTATGGAACCCTAATTTTTTTTTCGGATCCTTATATTAAAAAGCACCCTGAGCAATATTAGTTTGAGTGCGAACCCTCTACGACCTATAGTTTCCGAGATACATGGGGGGTGGGGGTGAAAGGGGGTGAAAAGTGGAAATGTCAGATTTTTCCTGAGGTCGCCCCCACTCCTTCTATACGAATCTACCAAAAATTTTAACCCTACGAGGTGGCATCTGGGAGAACAATCATGTCAATGAGTCAGTGAGTCAGTCAGTGGTAATCGAGCTATATATAATACTAGAGGTTGGGTGGTGCGCGAGCTGCACGCAGCTCGCGGTTTTGGCGTGCATTGTAAAGCTATAAGACAGGATTTAGAAGTGAAAGAAGCAATTACAAATGATATTGAAGTAGGAGGAGCAATCAATGAAGATTTAGAAGTGGAAGAAGCAATCAAAGAGGATATCGAAGTTGTAGAAGCAAGCTATCAGATAGGGTTTCGAAGAGGAAGAAGCAATCAAAGAAGATATCGATGTGGGAGAAGCAATTAACGATGATATCAAAGAAGAAGAAGCAATTGAAATCGAAATCGAAATCGAAATCAAAATCGACCAACAACTACCCTACACCTACCCTACAACTACCCTACAACTACCCTACACCTACCCTACACCTACCCTACACCTACCATACAACTACCCTACAACTACCCTACAACTACCCTACAACTACCCTACACCTACCCTACAACTACCCTACAACCACCTTACAACTACCCTACACCTACCCTACAACTACCCTACAACTACCCTACAGCTACCCTACACCTACCCTACAACTACCCTACAACTACCCTACAACTACCCTACACCTACCCTACAACTACCCTACAACTACCCTACAACTACCCTACAACTACCCTACAACTACCCTACAACTACCCTACACCTATACCTTCACCTAACCTACACTAAGTATCTATACGATTCCACCAAACATCGACACATGTCATTAAAGTAAAGAAAAAAAAGTTTTGTATGAAGGGGTGAAAATTTTGTATGGGATAAAAAAAAAATTGTATTGAACTCTAATTTTTTTTTCGGATCCTTATATTAAAAAGCACCCTGAGCAACATTAGTTTGAGCGCGAACCCTCTACGACCTATAGTTTCCGAGATACATGGGGGGTGGGGGTGAAAGGGGGTGAAAAGTGGAAAAGTCAGATTTTTCCTGAGGTCGCCCTCACTCCCTCTATACGAATCCACCAAAAATTTTAACCCTACGAGGTGGCATCTGGGAGAACAATCATGTCAGTCAGTGAATCAGTGAGTGAGTGGTAGTTTAATTATATATAGTATAACTAGAGGTTGGGTGGTGCGCGAGCTGCACGCAGCTCGCGGTTTTGGCTTGCATTGTAAAGCTATAAGACAGGATTTTGAAGTGAAAGAAGCAATTAATAAGGATATCGAAGTGGAAGAAGCAATCAAAGAGGATACCGAAGTTGAAGAAGCTATCAAAAATGTTTACTGATGTGGAAGAAACAATCAAAAAGAATAACCAAGAGGATGATGCTTTGAGAGATGATATTGATTTTAAAGAAGCAATCAAAGAAGATATCGAAGTGGTAAATGCTATAAAAGAGGATATCGATGTAAAAGAAGCAATAAAAACGAAATCGAAATCGAAATCGACCAACAACTACCCTACAACTACCCTACACCTACCCTACATCTACCCTACAACTACCCTACAACTACCCTACACCTACCCTACACCTACCCTACACCTACCCTACAACTACGCTACAACTACCCTACACCTACCCTACAACTACCCTTCAACCACCCTACACCTACCCTACACCTACCCTACACCTACCATACACCTACCCTACACCTACCCTACAACTACCCAACACCTACCCTACAACTACCCTACAACTACCCTACAACTACCCTACAACTACCCTACAACTACCCTACAACTACCCTACAACTACCCTACACCTACAGCTTCACCTAACCTACACTAAATATCTATACGATTCCACAAAACAAAAGAAAAAAAAAGTTTTGTATGAAGGGGTGAAAATTTTGTATGGGATAATAATTTTTTTTTAAGGAACCCTAATTTTTTTTTACGGATCCTTATATTAAAATAAATCTTGAGCAACATTAGTTTGAGCGCGAACCCTCTACGACCTATAGTTTCCGAGATACATGGGGGGTGGGGGTGAAAGGGGGTGAAAAGGGGAAAAGTCGGATTTTTCCTGAGGTCGCCCCCACTCCCTCTATACGAATCTACCAAAAATTTTAACCCTACGAGGTTGCATCTGGGAGAACAATTATGTCAATCAGTCAGTCAGTGAGTCAGTCAGTGGTAATCGAGCTATATATAGTATAACTAGAGGTTGGGTGGTGCGCGAGCTGCACGCAGCTCGCGGTTTTGGTGTTGCATTGAAGAGCTATCAAAGAGGATTTTGAAGTGTAAGAAGCAATTAAAAAAGTTATCAAAGTAGAAGAAGCAAGCGATGAGGATTTAGAAGTGAAAGAAGCAATCTAAGAGGACATTGAAATAGAAGATTCTAAAATTGAGGATATTGATGTAAGAGAAGCAAGCGATGAGGATTTAGAAGTGAAAGAAGCAATCTAAGAGGACATTGAAATAGAAGATGCTAAAATTGATGATATTGATGTAAGAGAAGCAATCAAAAAGAATATCGATGGTAAAGAATCAATCAAAGAGCATATCTAAGAGGATGATGCTATAACAGAGGATATTGATGAAAGAGAAATCGAAGACCAAAATCGAAATTGAAATCGAAATCGAAATCGAAATCGACCAACAACTACCCTACAGCTACTCTACAGCTACGCTACAACTACCCTACACCTACCATACAACTCCCTACAACTACCCTACAGCTACGCTACAACTACCCTACACCTACCCTACAACTACTCTACAACTACCCTACAACTACCTTACAACTACCCTACAACTACCCTACACCTACCCTACAACTACCCTACACCTACCCTACAACTACCCTACACCTACCCTACAACTACCCTACACCTACCCTACACCTACCCTACAACTACCCTACAACTACCCTACATCTACCCTACAACTACCCTACAACTACCCTACACCTACACCTTCACCTAACCTACACTAAATATCTATACGATTCCACCAAATATCGACACATGTCATTAAAGTAAAGAAGAAAAAGTTTTGTATGAAGGGGTGAAAATTTTGTATGGGATATTTTTTTTTTGTATGGAACCCTAATTTTTTTTTTCGGATCCTTATATTGAAAAGCACCCTGAGCAATATTAGTTCGAGCGCGAACCCTCTACAACCTATAGTTTCCGAGATACATAAGGGGTGGGGGTGAAAGGGGGTGAAAAGGGGAAATGTCAGATTTTTCCTGAGGTCACCCCCACTCCCTCTATACGAATCCACCAAAAATGTTAACCCTACGAGGTGGCATCTGGGAGAACAATCATGTCAATCAGTCAGTGAATCAGTGAGTCAGTGGTAATCTAATTATATATAGTATAATAACTAGAGGTTGGGTGGTGCGCGAGCTGCACGCAGCTCGCGGTTTTGGCGTGCATTGTAAAGCTATAAGACAGGATTTAGAAGTGAAAGAAGCAATTTAAAATGATATTGAAGTAGGAGGAGCAATCAATGAAGATTTAGAAGTGGAAGAAGCAATCAAAGAGGATATCGAAGTTGTAGAAGCAAGCTATCAGAGAGGGTTTCGAAGAGGAAGAAGCAATCAAAGAAGATATCGATGTGGGAGAAGCAATTAACGATGATATCAAAGAAGAAGAAGCAATCGAAATCGAAATCAAAATCGACCAACAACTACCCTACATTTACCCTACAACTACCCTACACCTACCCTACAACTACCCTACACCTACCCTACACCTACCTTACAACTACCCTACACCTACCCTACACCTACCCTACAACTACCCTACAACTACCCTACACCTACCCTACAACTACCCTACAACTACCCTACCACTACCCTACCACTACGCTACCACTACACTACCACTACCCTACCACTACCCTACCACTTCCCTACCACTACCCTACGACTACCCTACACCTACCCTACACCTATCCTACCCCTACCCTACACCTACCCTACAACTACCCTACAACTACCCTACAACTACCCTACACCTACCCTACACCTACCCTACACCTACCCTACACCTACCCTACACCTACCCTACAACTACCCAACACCTGTCCTACCTATACAATTCCACCAAACATCGACACATGTCAGTAAAGTAAAGAAAAAAAAGTTTTGTATGAGGGGGTGAAAATTTTGTATGGGACTATTTTTTTTTTGTATGGAACCCTAATTTTTTTTTTCGAATCCTTACATAAAAATTAACCCTGAGCAACATTAGTTTGAGCGCGAACCCTCTACGACCTATAGTTTCCGAGATACATGGGGGGTGGGGGTGAAAGGGGGTGAAAAGTGGAAATGTCAGATTTTTCCTGAGGTCGCCTCCACTCCCTCTATACGAATCCACCAAAAATTTCAACCCTACGAGGTGGCATCTGGGAGAACAATCATGTCAATCAGTCAGTGAGTGAGTCAGTCAGTGGTAATCGAGCTATATATAATATAACTAGAGGTTGGGTGGTGCGCGAGCTGCACGCAGCTCGCGGTTTATGTTTTGATGGAAGAAGCAATCAAAAAAGATATTGCTGTGGGAGAAGCAATCAAAGATGATATTGATGTGGGAGAAGCAATCAAAGAAGATATCGATGTGGAAAAATCAATCAAAGAGAATATTGAAGAGAAAGAAGCAATCAACGATGATATCGAAGAGAAAGATGCCATCAAAGCAGAAAGCGAAGTGAAAGATGTTATTAAAGAAGATATCGATGTAAAAGAAGCAATTAAAGAGGATATATAAGAGGATGTTGCTTTAACAGAGGATATTGATGTAAGAGAAGGAATCAAAGAGAATATTGATGTAAAAGAAGCAAATCGAAATCGAAATCGAAATCGAAATTCAAATCGAAATCGAAATCGAAATCGAAATAGAAATCGAAAAACAACTACCCTACACCTACCCTACAACTACCCTACAACTACCCTACACCTACCCTACAACTACCCTACAACTACCCACCAACTACCTTACACCTACCCTACACCTACCCTACAACTACCCTACAACTACCCTACAACTACCCTACAACTACCCTACACCTACCCTACAACTACCCTACAACTAACCAACAACTACCCTACAACTACCCTACACCTACCCTACACCTACCCTACAACAACCCTACACCTACCCTACAACTACCCTACAACTAACCAACAACTACCCTACAACTACCCTACAACTACCTCACACCAACCCTACACCTACCCTACAACTACCCTACACCTACCCTACAACTACCCTACACCTACCCTACACCTACCCTACAACAACCCTACACCTACCCTACAACTACCCTACAACTACCCTACAACTACCCTACACCTACACCTTCACCCAACCTACACTAATAAATATCTATAGGATTCCACCAAACATCGACACATGTCATTAAAGTAAAAAAAAAAAAAGTTTTGTATGAGGGGGTGAAAATTTTGTATGGGACTATTTTTTTTTGTATGGAACCCACATTTTTTTTTTCGGATCCTTACATAAGAATAAACCCTGAGCAATATTAGTTTTAGCACGAACCCTCTACGACCTATAGTTTCCGAGATACATGGGGGGTGGGGGTGAAAGGGGATGAAAAGGGGAAATGTCAGATTTTTCCTGAGGTCACCCCCACTCCCTCTATACGATTCCACCAAAAATTTTAACCCTACGAGGTTGCATCTGGGAGAACAATCATGTCAATCAGTCAGTCAGTCAGTCAGTCAGTGAGTCAGTGGTAATCGAGCTATATATAGTATAACTAGAGGTTGGGTGGTGCGCGAGCTGCACGCAGCTCGCGGTTTTGGCGTGCATTATAAAGCGAAATAAGACAGAATTTTGAAGTGAAAGAAGCAATCAAAGAAGATATCGAATTTGAAGAAGCCATCAAAAATGTTAACTGATGTGGAAGAAACAATCAAAAAGGATAACCAAGAGGATGATGCTATAAGAGATGATAGTGATGTTAAAGAAGCAATTAAAGAAGATATCGAAGTGGTAGATGCTAATCAAGAGGATATTGATGTAAAAGGAGCAATCAAAGAAGATATCGAAGTGGTAAATGCTATAAAAGAGGATATCAATGTAAAAGAAGCAATAAAAACGAAATCGAAATCGAAATCGAAATCGAAATCGAAATCGAAATCCAAATCGAAATTGAAATCGAAAACGAAAACGAAAACGAAAACGAAAACGAAAACCAACACCTACCCAACTACTCTACTACTACTACACACAGCTACGCTACAACTACCCTACACCAACCCCAACCCCACACCTACCCTACACCTACCCTACAACTACTCTACAGCAACGCTACAACTACCCTAAACCTACCCCACACCTACCATACACCTACCCTGCAACTACCCTACAACTACCCTACAACTACCCTACAACTACCCTACACCTACTCTACAACTACCCTACACCTACCCTACAACTACCCTACACCTACCCTACAACTACCCTACAACTACCCTACACCTACCCTACACCTACCCTACAACTACCCTACAACTACCCTACACCTACCCTACAACTACCCTACAACTACCCTACACCTACCCTACACCTACCCTACAACTACCCTACAACTACCCTACACCTACCCTACACCTACCCTACAACTACCCTACACCTACCCTACAACTTCCCTACAACTACCCTACACCTACCCTACAACTACCCTACAACCACCCTACACCTACCCTACAACTACCCTACAACTACCCTACAACTACCCTACACCTACAGCTTCACCTAACCTACACTAAATATCTATGCGATTCCACAAAACAAAAGAAAAAAAAAGTTTTGTATGAAGTGGTGAAAATTTTGTATGGGATAATAATTTTTTTGTATGGAACCCTAATTTTTTTTTACGGATCCTTATATTAAAATAAATCTTGAGCAACATTAGTTTGAGCGCGAACCCTCTACGACCTATAGTTTCCGAGATACATGGGGGGTGGGGGTGAAAGGGGGTGAAAAGTGGAAATGTCAGATTTTTCCTGAGGTCGCCCCCACTCCCTCTATACAAATTCACCAAAAATTTTAACCCTACGAGGTGGCATCTGGGAGAACAATCATGTCAATCAGTGAATCAGTCAGTGAGTCAGTCAGTGGTAATCGAGCTATATATATTATAATATACTAGAGGTTGGGTGGTGCGCGAGCTGCACGCAGCTCGCGGTTTTGGTGTTGCATTGAAGAGCTATCAAAGAGGATTTTTAAGTGTAAGAAGCAATTAAAAAAGTTATCCAAGTAAAAGAAGCAATCGATGAGGATTTAGAAGTTAAAGAAGCAATCTAAGAGGAATTTAAAATAGAAGGTGCTAAAATTGAGGATATTGATGTAAGAGAAGCAATCAAAAAGAATATCGATGGTAAAGAATCAATCAAAGAGCATATCTATGAGGATGATGCTATAACAGAGGATATTGATGAAAGAGAAATCGAAGACAAAAATCGAAATTGAAATCGAAATCGAAATCGAAATCGAAATCGAAATCGAAATCGAAATCGAAATCGAAATCGAAATCGAAATCGAAATCGAAATCGAAATCGAAATCAATATCGTAATCGAAATCGAAATCAAAAATTTGAGAAAACCACCTAACCTACACCTACCCTACAACTACCCTACAACTACCCTACACCTACTCTACACCTACCCTACACCTACCCTACACCTACCCTACTACTACCCTACAACTACCCTACAACTACCCTACAACTACCCTACACCTACCCTACAACTACCCTACAACTACCCTACAACTACCCTACAACTACTCTACACCTACTCTACACCTACCCTACAACTACCCTACCCCTAACCTACACCTACCATACAACTACCCTACACCTATCCTACACCTACCCTACAACTACCCTACAACTACCCTACACCTACCCTACAACTACCCTACAACTACCCTACCCCTACCCTACAACTACCCTACACCTACCCTACAACTACCCTACAACTACCCTACAACTACCCTACACCTACCCTACAACTACCCTACAACTACCCTACACCTACACCTTCACCTAACCTACACTAAATATCTATACGATTCCACCAAACATCGACACATGTCATTAAAGTAAAGAAAAAAAAAATTGTATGAAGGGGTGAAAATTTTGTATGGGATAATTTTTTTTTTGTATGGAACCCTAATTTTTTTTTTTGGATCCTTAAATTAAAAAGCACCCTGAGCAACATTAGTTTGAGCGCGAACCCTCTACGACCTATAGTTTCCGAGATACATGGGGGGTGGGGGTGAAAGGGGGTGAAAAGTGGAAATGTCAGATTTTTCCTGAGGTCGCCCCCACTCCCTCTATACGAATCCACCAAAAATTTCAACCCTACGAGGTGGCATCTGGGAGAACAATCATGTCAATCAGTCAGTGAGTGAGTGAGTGAGTGGTAATCGAGCTATATATAGTATAACTAGAGGTTGGGTGGTGCGCGAGCTGCACGCAGCTCGCGGTTTATGTTTTAATTCGGAAAGCTATCAATGAGGGTTTCGAAGACGAAGAAGCAATCAAGGAAGATATCGATGTGGGAGAAGCAATCAACGCGAATATCGAAGAGGAAGAAACAATCAAAAAAGGTATCGATGTGGGAGTAGCAGTCAAAGAGAAAATCGAAGAGGAAGAAGCAATGAAAGAAGATATCGATATGGGAGAAGCAATGAAAGAGAATACCGAAGAGGAAGAAGGAATAAACGATGATATCGAAGAATGAGAAGCAATCAAAGCGGATAGCGAAGTGAAAAATGTAATCAAAGACGATATCGATGTAAAAGAAGAAATCGAAATCGAAATCGAAATCGAAATCGAAATCGAAATCGAAATCGAAATCGAAATCGAAATCGAAATCGACATCCTACACCTACCCTACAACTACCCTATAACTACCCTACAACTACCCTATAACTACCCTACACCTACCCTTCAACTACCCTACAACTACCCTACAACTACCCTACAACTACCCTACAACTACCCTACACCTACCCTACACCTACCCTACACCTACCCTACAACTACCCTACAACTACCCTACAACTACCCTACAACTACCCTACACCTACCCTACACCTACCCTACACCTACCCTACACCTACCCTACAACTACCCTACAACTACCCTACAACTACCCTACACCTACCCTACACCTACCCTACAACTACCCTACAACTACCCTACAACCCTACAACTACCCTACACCTACACCTTCACCTAACCTACACTAAATATCTATACGATTCCACCAAACAGCGACACATGTCATTAAAGTAAAAAAAAAGTTTTGTATGAGGGGGTGAAAATTTTGTATGGGACTATTTTTTTTTGTATGGAACCCTAATTTTTTTTTTCGGATCCTTACATAAAAATAAACCCTGAGCAACATTAATTTTAGCACGAACCCTCTACGACCTATAGTTTCCGAGATACATGGGGGGTGGGGGTGAAAGGGGGTGAAAAGGGGAAATGTCAGATTTTTCCTGAGGTCGCCCCCACTCCCTCTATACGAATCCACCAAAAATTTCAACCCTACAAGGTGGCATCTGGGAGAACAATCATGTCAATCAGTCAGTCAGTCAGTCAGTCAGTGAGTGAGTGAGTGAGTGGTAATCCAGCTATATATAATATAACTAGAGGTTGGGTGGTGCGCGAGCTGCACGCAGCTCGCGGTTTTTGTGTTGCATTGAAGAGCTATCAAAGAGGATTTAGAAGTGAAAGAAGCAATCTAAGAGGACATTGAAATAGAAGATGCTAAAATTGAGGACATTGATGTAAGAGAAGCAATCAAAAAGAAAATCGATGGTAAAGAATCAATCAAAGAGCATATCTAAGAGGATGATGCTATAACAGAGGTGAAATCGAAATCGAAATCGAAATCGAAATCGAAATCGAAATCGAAATCGAAATCGAAATCGAAATCGAAATCGAAATCGAAATCGAAATCGAAATCGAAATCGAAATCGAAATCGAAATCGAAATCGAAATCGAAATCGAAATCGAAATCGAAATCGAAATCGAAATCGAAATCGAAATCGAAATCGAAATCGAAATCGAAATCGAAATCGAAATCGAAATCGAAATCGAAATCGAAATCGAAATCGAAATCGAAATCGAAATCGAAATCGAAATCGAAATCGAAATCGAAATCGAAATCGAAATCGAAATCGAAATCGAAATCGAAATCGAAATCGAAATCGAAATCGAAATCGAAATCGAAATCGAAATCGAAATCGAAATCGAAATCGAAATCGAAATCGAAATCGAAATCGAAATCGAAATCGAAATCGAAATCGAAATCGAAATCGAAATCGAAATCGAAATCGAAATCGAAATCGAAATCGAAATCGAAATCGAAATCGAAATCGAAATCGAAATCGAAATCGAAATCGAAATCGAAATCGAAATCGAAATCGAAATCGAAATCGAAATCGAAATCGAAATCGAAATCGAAATCGAAATCGAAATCGAAATCGAAATCGAAATCGAAATCGAAATCGAAATCGAAATCGAAATCGAAATCGAAATCGAAATCGAAATCGAAATCGAAATCGAAATCGAAATCGAAATCGAAATCGAAATCGAAATCGAAATCGAAATCGAAATCGAAATCGAAATCGAAATCGAAATCGAAATCGAAATCGAAATCGAAATCGAAATCGAAATCGAAATCGAAATCGAAATCGAAATCGAAATCGAAATCGAAATCGAAATCGAAATCGAAAACGAAAACGAAAACGAAAACGAAAACGAAAACGAAAACGAAAACGAAAACGAAAACGAAAACGAAAACGAAAACGAAAACGAAAACCAACAACTACCCTACAACTACCCTACACCTACCCTACAACTACTTTACAGCTACGCTACAACTACCCTACACCTACCCTACACCTACCATACACCTACCCTACACCTACCCTACAACTACCCCACAACTACCCTACACCTACCCTACACCTACCCTACAACTACCATACACCTACCCTACACCTACCCTACAACTACCCTACAACTACCCTACACCTACCCTACACCTACCCTACAACTACCATACACCTACCCTACACCTACCCTACAACTACCATACACCTACCATACACCTACCCTACACCTACCCTACATCTACCCTACAACTACCATACACCTACCCTACAACTACCCTACAACTACGCTACCCCTACACCTACACTTCACTAAATATCTATTCGATTCCATCTGGAAGAAAAACCGTGTAATCGACGAAAAGAAAAAAAAAAGTTTTGTATGAAGGGGTGAAAATTTTGTATGGGATAATATTTTTTTTGTATAGAACCCTAATTTTTTTTTACGGATCCTTATATTAAAATAAATCCTGAGCAATATTAGTTTGAGCGCGAACCCTCTACGACCTATACTTTCCGAGATACATGGGGGGTGGGGGTGAAAGGGGGTGAAAAGGGGAAATGTCAGATTTTTCCTGAGGTCGCCCCCACTCCCTCTATACGAATCCACCAAAAATTTCAACCCTACGAGGTGGCATCTGGGAGAACAATCATGTCAATCAGTCAGTCAGTCAGTGAGTCAGTCAGTCAGTGGTAGTCGAGCTATATATAATATAATAATATAACTAGAGGTTGGGTGGTGCGCGAGCTGCACGCAGCTCGCGGTTTTGGCTTGCATTGTAAAGCTATAAGAACAGATTTTGAAGTGAAAGAAGCCATTAATAAGGATATCGAAGTAGGAGAAGCAATCGATGAGGATTATGAAGTGGAAGAAAAAATCAAAGAGATAATCGAAGTTGTAGAAGCAATAAAACAAATTAACTGATGTGAAAGAAACAATCGAAAAGGATAACCAAGAGGATGATGCTATAACAGAGGATATTGATGTAAGAGAAGCAATCAAGGACGATATCGAAGTGGAAGAAGCAATCAAAGAGGATATCGAAGAGGTAGAAGAAATTAAAAGGATATCGAAGAGAAAAAAATGAAATGAAAATGAATGAGAAATGTGGATGAATCAATCGAAGAGATTTTCGATGTGAAAGATAAGTATTCAAGATTTTTGCGAGATACCCGAAATATTCGCAATGTATTCTAGATATACGCGTGATATTCGAGATATTCGCGAAATATTCAAACTATTAGCGAGACACTCAATATATTCGAGATATTCGCGTGACATCCTATATTTTAATTAATGAGATATCTGAGATATTCACGAGATATTCGAGATATTCAACATATTGACGAGATATTCAAGATATTCGCGATATATTCGAAATATTTGCAATTAATTCGAGAAATAGCCGAGATATGCAAAATGTAAGCGAGATATTCGAGATATTCAAGTTATTCGCTAGATATTAAAGATAATCACAAGATACCCGAAATATTCAAGATATTCACGAGATATTCACGAGATATTCGAGATATTCAACATATTCACGAGATATTCAAGATATTCGCGATATATTCGAAATATTTGCAATTAATTCGAGAAATAGCCGAGATATGCTAAATGTTAGCGAGATATTCGAGATATTCAAGTTATTCGCTAGATATTAAAGATAATCACAAGATACCCGAAATATTCAGATATTCACGAGATATTCGAGATATTCAACATATTCACGAGATATTCAAGATATTCGCGATATATTCGAAATATTTGCAATTAATTCGAGAAATAGCCGTGATATGCAAGATTTGAGCG
This sequence comes from Horisme vitalbata, assembly GCA_951804965.1. NCBI lineage: Eukaryota > Metazoa > Arthropoda > Insecta > Lepidoptera > Geometridae > Horisme > Horisme vitalbata. Next base: position 994,436 of record OX638099.1, read on the forward strand.
AAATATTCGAGATATTCAAGTTATTCGCTAGATATTAAAGATAATCACAAGATACCCGAAATATTCAAGATATTCACGAGATATTCAAGATATTCGGGGTGATATTCTACCCTACCCTACCCTACCCCTACCCTACCCCTACCCTACACCTACCCTACAACTACCCTACAACTACCCTACACCTACCCTACACCTACCCTACAACTACCCTACAACTACCCTACACCTACCCTACACCTACCCTACACCTACCCTACAACTACCCTACAACTACCCTACACCTACCCTACACCTACCCTACAACTACCCTACAACTACCCTACACCTACCCTACACCTACCCTACACCTACCCTACAAACTACCCAACACCTGTCCTACCTATACAATTCCACCAAACATCGACACATGTCATTAAAGTAAAGAAAAAAAAGTTTTGTATGAGAGGGTGAAAATTTTGTATGGGACTACTTTTTTTTTGTATGGAACCCTAATTTTTTTTTACGGATCCTTATATAAAAATAAATCTTGAGCAACATTAGTTTGAGCGCCAACCCTCTACGACCTATAGTTTCCGAGATACATGGGGGGTGGGGGTGAAAGGGGGTGAAAAGGGTAAAAGTCGGATTTTTCCTGAGGTCGCCCCCACTCCCTCTATACGAATCTACCAAAAATTTTAACCCTACGAGGTTGCATCTGGGAGAACAATCATGTCAATCAGTCAGTCAGTGAGTCAGTCAGTGGTAATCGAGCTATATATAATATAACTAGAGGTTGGGTGGTGCGCGAGCTGCACGCAGCTCGCGGTTTATGTTTTAAATTATAAAGCAATCAGAGAGGGTTTCTAAGAGGAAGAAGCAATGAAAGAAGATATCGATGCGGGAGAAGCAATCAAAGAGAATATCGAAGAAGAAGAAGCAATCAAAGAAGATATCGATGTAGGAGACGCAATCAAACCAGATATCAATCTGGGAGAAGAAATTGAAGAGAATATCGAAGAGGAAGAAGCAATCAACGATGATATCGAAGAATAAGAAGCAATCAAAGCGGATAGCGAAGTGTAAGACGAAATCAAAGAAGATATCGATGTAAAAGAAGCAAAATCCAAAAAAAGCAAGAATAATCGAAATCGAAATCGAAATTTTGAAAATTTGAAAAATTTGTGAAAACCACCTAACCTACACATAACCTACAACTACCCTACACCAACCTTATACCTACCCTGCAACAACCCTACACCTACTCTACACCTACCCTACAACTACCCTACAACTACCCTACAACTACCCTACATCTACCCTACACCTACCCTACAACTACCCTACACCAACCCTACACCTACCCTACAACTACCCTACAACTACCCTACATCTACCCTACACCTACCCTACAACTACCCTACAACTACCCTACAACTACCCTACAACTACCCGACACCTACTTAACACCAACTCTACACCTAACCTACAACTACCCTACAACTTTCCTACAACTTCCCTACAGCTACCCTACAACTACCCTACAACTACCCTACACCTACCCTACAACTACCCTACAACTACCCTACAACTACCCTGCAACTACCCTATAACTACCCTACAACTACCCTACACCTACCCTACACCTACCCTACAACTACCCTACAACTACCCTACAACTACCCTACACCTATCCTACAACTACCTACACCTACCCTACACCTACCCTACAACTACCCTACACCTACCCTACACCTACCCTACAACTACTCTACACCTACCCTACCCCTACACCTACACTTCACTAAATATCTATTCGATTCCATCTGGAAGAAAAACCGTGTGATCGACGAAATCTAGAAGTTGGGTGGTGCGCGAGCTGCACGCAGCTCGCGGTTTTGGCGTGCATTATAAAGCTATAAGACAGGATTTTGAAGTGAAAGAAGCAATCAAAGAGGAAATCGAAGTTGAAGAAGCAATCAAAAATGTTAACTGATGTGGAAGAAACAATCAAAAAGGATAACCAAGAGGATGATGCTATAAAAGATGATATTGATGTTAAAGAAGCAATCAAAGAAGATATCGAAGTGTTAGATGCTAATCAAGAGGATATTTATGTAAAAGGAGCAATCAAAGAAGATATCGAAGTGTTTAATGCTATAAAAGCTATAAAAAGGATATCGATGTAAAAGAAGCAATAAAAACGAAATCGAAATCGAAATCGACCAACAACTACCTTACAACTACCCTACAACTACTCTACAGCTTCGCTACAACTACCCTACGCCTACCATACACCTACCCTACAACTACCCTACACCTACCCTACACCTACCCTACACCTTCCCTACACCTACCCTACAACTACCCTACAACTACCCTACACCTACCCTACACCTACCCTACGCCTACCCTACACCTACCCTACAACTACCCTACAACTACCCTACACCTACCCTACACCTACCCTACACCTACACTACACCTACCCTACTACAACTACCCTACACCTACCCTACAACTACCCTACAACTACCCTACACCTACACCTTCACCTAACCTACACTAAATATCTATACGACTACCAAACCTCGACACATGTCATTAAAGTAAAAAAAAAAAAGTTTTGTATGAAGGGGTGAAAATTTTGTATAGGATATTTTTTTTTTGAACGGAACCCTAATATTTTATTTTGGATCCTTATATTAAAATAAACCCTGAGCAACATTAGTTTGAGCGCGAACCCTCTACGACCTATAGTTTCCGAGATACATGGGGGGTGGGGGTGAAAGGGGGTGAAAAGGGGAAATGTCAGATTTTTCCTGAGGTCACCCCCATTCCCTCTATACGATTCCATCAAACATTTCAACCCTACGAGGTGGCATCTGGGAGAACAATCATGTCAATCAGTCAGTCAGTCAGTCAGTCAGTGAGTCAGTGGTAATCGAGCTATATATAATATAACTAGAGGTTGGGTGGTGCGCGAGCTGCACGCAGCTCGCGGTTTTGGCTTGCATTGTAAAGCTATAAGAACGGATTTTGAAGTGAAAGAAGCCATTAATAAGGATATCGAAGTAGGAGAAGCAATCGATGAGGATTATGAAGTGGAAGAAAAAATCAAAGAGATAATCGAAGTTGTAGAAGCAATAAAACAAATTAACTGATGTGAAAGAAACAATCGAAAAGGATAACCAAGAGGATGATGCTATAACAGAGGATATTGATGTAAGAGAAGCAATCAAGGACGATATCGAAGTGGAAGAAGCAATCAAAGAGGATATCGAAGAGGTAGAAGAAATTAAAAGGATATCGAAGAGAAAAAAATGAAATGAAAATGAATGAGAAATGTGGATGAATCAATCGAAGAGATTTTCGATGTGAAAGATAAGTATTCAAGATTTTTGCGAGATACCCGAAATATTGGCAATGTATTCTAGATATACGCGTGATATTCGAGATATTCGCGAAATATTCAAACTATTAGCGAGACACTCAATATATTCGAGATATTCGCGTGACATCCTATATTTTAATTAATGAGATATCTGAGATATTCACGAGATATTCGAGATATTCAACATATTGACGAGATATTCAAGATATTCGCGATATATTCGAAATATTTGCAATTAATTCGAGAAATAGCCGAGATATGCAAAATGTAAGCGAGATATTCGAGATATTCAAGTTATTCGCTAGATATTAAAGATAATCACAAGATACCCGAAATATTCAAGATATTCACGAGATATTCACGAGATATTCGAGATATTCAACATATTCACGAGATATTCAAGATATTCGCGATATATTCGAAATATTTGCAATTAATTCGAGAAATAGCCGAGATATGCTAAATGTTAGCGAGATATTCGAGATATTCAAGTTATTCGCTAGATATTAAAGATAATCACAAGATACCCGAAATATTCAAGATATTCACGAGATATTCACGAGATATTCGAGATATTCAACATATTCACGAGATATTCAAGATATTCGCGATATATTCGAAATATTTGCAATTAATTCGAGAAATAGCCGTGATATGCAAGATTTGAGCGAAATATTCGAGATATTCAAGTTATTCGCTAGATATTAAAGATAATCACAAGATACCCGAAATATTCAAGATATTCACGAGATATTCAAGATATTCGGGGTGATATTCTACCCTACCCTACCCTACCCCTACCCTACCCCTACCCTACACCTACCCTACAACTACCCTACAACTACCCTACACCTACCCTACACCTACCCTACAACTACCCTACAACTACCCTACACCTACCCTACACCTACCCTACACCTACCCTACAACTACCCTACAACTACCCTACACCTACCCTACACCTACCCTACAACTACCCTACAACTACCCTACACCTACCCTACACCTACCCTACACCTACCCTACAAACTACCCAACACCTGTCCTACCTATACAATTCCACCAAACATCGACACATGTCATTAAAGTAAAGAAAAAAAAGTTTTGTATGAGAGGGTGAAAATTTTGTATGGGACTACTTTTTTTTTGTATGGAACCCTAATTTTTTTTTACGGATCCTTATATAAAAATAAATCTTGAGCAACATTAGTTTGAGCGCCAACCCTCTACGACCTATAGTTTCCGAGATACATGGGGGGTGGGGGTGAAAGGGGGTGAAAAGGGTAAAAGTCGGATTTTTCCTGAGGTCGCCCCCACTCCCTCTATACGAATCTACCAAAAATTTTAACCCTACGAGGTTGCATCTGGGAGAACAATCATGTCAATCAGTCAGTCAGTGAGTCAGTCAGTGGTAATCGAGCTATATATAATACTAGCTGACCCGCTCGCAACTTCGTTTGCGTTTATACTCTTTTTTACGTATGTCCTTTGAAATTTTTCCCAAGCCGCGTAATTTGACACGGCACCCTAAATATGAATGAAAAAAAATGTATGAAAAAAAGTAAAAAGTATAATGGAATAATGTGAAGGTACCGGTTCACGTTCCCTCTCTCACTCTTTTTTGCGTTCCTGTTTCCGTTGGCAACCCGTCGCCAAGTTAACAGCCGGTATAGGTATGATGATTTTTATATGCCTTACTCTTGAATATGATTGGTTACCCATGGAAAATTTTATCACATAAATCACCCTCTTTAAGTTTCATTTTCGCTACAAAAAGCAGCAAGTCCTTCTCCAAGGTCGCACCCATGGTTCAGCGCTTTAGGTGTTTATTTATTTTCGTTGTAGTCTCTGTGAAAAATCTCAAGTCTTTATGCAAAAAAAACTTGCTTTCCCCGTGGTATTCAAAGAACAAATGAATGAAATTGAAATTTCGAATTCAAATCCGATTTAAATATTATTTTTTATTTGACATTCCAATTTGAAAGAGTATCGCATTGCACCAAGCTTTTAAGGCTCCCCCACACAGGTGTGTTATTATCGGCGATAATATCGCATGCGTTATTGCGATAATGCGTCCCAATTCATTGCACATAATTGCGTTATCGCAGCAGTATGTAACTTTTTAGCCGTCCTAATACATAATGTACTAAAATTCTACAGATCTCACACTACGCGCAACTATCAAAGGCAATGAAAATGTAATTTAGAAATAAAGCACACGATAAAATTTGACTATAATGTACTGACGAAAAAGTGAACGGAGCGCAGAGTGGCTTTGCGCGTAAAAGCCCTTCTACTGCCTACAGTTTTGTCCGTCTGCCTCCTAAGATGGCTCAAGCTGTAGCTTAATTCAATCTCGAGATTTCATTTTTTCCGTTTCTTGAATAGCGAGCTCAAAAAAAGTAATTAGGAAATTCTCGATCCAGAAAACTGTTAAATTTTTACAAATGTTGGATAATCTCAAAAGTTACCACCCGATTTTGGAAATTCAAATTGCACTTTGAAGCCCTCCGGCAGACGCAAATATTGACATAAATGTGACCGATCACTTTATTCACCTTCACATCAGTTTCAAAAATGTAACGACTTTACTTTGTGGAAAATGTACAACAACCCCTCTCATATCTGTGTAACTACAGGCAAATGTCAGAATTTCATGAATCGGGGTACTATACTCGATCAGAAAAACTTAATCATTTTCAATATTTGCGCATGCGATATTGCGATATATTCTGTTATATTGTCTGATATTATCGCCAATAATAACGTACCTATGCCCACGCATCTGTGTGTAGGAGCCTTTATGTGAGAACAACGTTTTTGAATAAATTTGGAATGAGTTTTCAAACACGACAGTGTCAAAAGGAGTATAGATATCAACTTCGATGCAAATCACCCCTAAAATAACTTTCTACTCCTTTTTAACCCCGTTAGGCGATAAATTTCAATAATATACGAAACATGTCTTTCATCAATTTTGTCAAAGAATGTTTATGCAAAATTTGAAGTAGATTGGACCAAGGAATCACGTTGTTCCATACAAACTTTGCCCACGTTTTTCACCCCTTTAGGGGTAGAATCTCATAAAATCCTTTCTTATCGGATGCCAACGTCATACAAAGAACACGCCCTTCAAGTTTCAGGTCGCTACGATCTGCGGTTTATGCTGTGCGTTGATCCATCAGTCATTCAGGACAAAGGATTTTATATGTATAGATTACCCTCCATTAAGGTATTTTTTTCAAAAACCTGGTATGCGGTCTTTTATTAGTTAATATTCAAAGTGTTCTAACGAAGTTTCAAGAAAATCACACCACGCGTTAAGATTTTCCCATACAAACTTTACCACCCCATTGCAACCCCCTCGAGGAATATTTCAAATTTTCAATGACACCAATCTTCATTGATTGTATGAAATAATACATGTCCCAGGTTTCAAGTTTCTAAGTTCAAGGGATACGATTTTTCATACAAACATTTTTACCCCTTTTCACCCTCTTAGGGGTTGAATTTCCAAAAACCGTTTCTTAGTGAGCACTCACACTCTTTAAAGACTACCTGTACCAAATTTCAAACCTCTAGGTTCTGTAGTTTCTGAGATTTCGTGATGAGTGTGTCAGTGAGTGAGTGAGGATAGTTCTCTTTTATATATATAGATAACTAGAGGTTGGGTGGTGCGCGAGCTGCACGCAGCTCGCGGTTTATGTTTTAAATTATAAAGCAATCAGAGAGGGTTTCTAAGAGGAAGAAGCAATGAAAGAAGATATCGATGCGGGAGAAGCAATCAAAGAGAATATCGAAGAAGAAGAAGCAATCAAAGAAGATATCGATGTAGGAGACGCAATCAAACCAGATATCAATCTGGGAGAAGAAATTGAAGAGAATATCGAAGAGGAAGAAGCAATCAACGATGATATCGAAGAATAAGAAGCAATCAAAGCGGATAGCGAAGTGTAAGACGAAATCAAAGAAGATATCGATGTAAAAGAAGCAAAATCCAAAAAAAGCAAGAATAATCGAAATCGAAATCGAAATTTTGAAAATTTGAAAAATTTGTGAAAACCACCTAACCTACACATAACCTACAACTACCCTACACCAACCTTATACCTACCCTGCAACAACCCTACACCTACTCTACACCTACCCTACAACTACCCTACAACTACCCTACAACTACCCTACATCTACCCTACACCTACCCTACAACTACCCTACACCAACCCTACACCTACCCTACAACTACCCTACAACTACCCTACATCTACCCTACACCTACCCTACAACTACCCTACAACTACCCTACAACTACCCTACAACTACCCGACACCTACTTAACACCAACTCTACACCTAACCTACAACTACCCTACAACTTTCCTACAACTTCCCTACAGCTACCCTACAACTACCCTACAACTACCCTACACCTACCCTACAACTACCCTACAACTACCCTACAACTACCCTGCAACTACCCTATAACTACCCTACAACTACCCTACACCTACCCTACACCTACCCTACAACTACCCTACAACTACCCTACAACTACCCTACACCTATCCTACAACTACCTACACCTACCCTACACCTACCCTACAACTACCCTACACCTACCCTACACCTACCCTACAACTACTCTACACCTACCCTACCCCTACACCTACACTTCACTAAATATCTATTCGATTCCATCTGGAAGAAAAACCGTGTGATCGACGAAATCTAGAAGTTGGGTGGTGCGCGAGCTGCACGCAGCTCGCGGTTTTGGCGTGCATTATAAAGCTATAAGACAGGATTTTGAAGTGAAAGAAGCAATCAAAGAGGAAATCGAAGTTGAAGAAGCAATCAAAAATGTTAACTGATGTGGAAGAAACAATCAAAAAGGATAACCAAGAGGATGATGCTATAAAAGATGATATTGATGTTAAAGAAGCAATCAAAGAAGATATCGAAGTGTTAGATGCTAATCAAGAGGATATTTATGTAAAAGGAGCAATCAAAGAAGATATCGAAGTGTTTAATGCTATAAAAGCTATAAAAAGGATATCGATGTAAAAGAAGCAATAAAAACGAAATCGAAATCGAAATCGACCAACAACTACCTTACAACTACCCTACAACTACTCTACAGCTTCGCTACAACTACCCTACGCCTACCATACACCTACCCTACAACTACCCTACACCTACCCTACACCTACCCTACACCTTCCCTACACCTACCCTACAACTACCCTACAACTACCCTACACCTACCCTACGCCTACCCTACGCCTACCCTACACCTACCCTACAACTACCCTACAACTACCCTACACCTACCCTACACCTACACTACACCTACCCTACTACAACTACCCTACACCTACCCTACAACTACCCTACAACTACCCTACACCTACACCTTCACCTAACCTACACTAAATATCTATACGACTACCAAACCTCGACACATGTCATTAAAGTAAAAAAAAAAAAGTTTTGTATGAAGGGGTGAAAATTTTGTATAGGATATTTTTTTTTTGAACGGAACCCTAATATTTTATTTTGGATCCTTATATTAAAATAAACCCTGAGCAACATTAGTTTGAGCGCGAACCCTCTACGACCTATAGTTTCCGAGATACATGGGGGGTGGGGGTGAAAGGGGGTGAAAAGGGGAAATGTCAGATTTTTCCTGAGGTCACCCCCATTCCCTCTATACGATTCCATCAAACATTTCAACCCTACGAGGTGGCATCTGGGAGAACAATCATGTCAATCAGTCAGTCAGTCAGTCAGTGGTAATCGAGCTATATATAGTATAACTAGAGGTTGGGTGGTGCGCGAGCTGCACGCAGCTCGCGGTTTTGGTGTTGCATTATAAAGCTATCAGAGAAGATTTTGAAGTGAAGGGCAATTAAAGAGGATATTGAAGAGAAAGAAGCAATCAGTGATGATATCGAAGAGAAAAACGCAATGAAAGCGGATAGCGATGTGAAAGTATGTAAAAGAAGCAATCAAAGAGGATATCCAAGAGGATGATGCTTTAACAAAGGATATTGATATAAGAGAAGCAAACAAACAGAATTTCGATGTTAAAGAAACAATGAAAGATTATATTGATGTAAAAGAAGTAATCATGGAGGATATCGAAGTGGAAGAAGTAATCAAAGAGGTTATGGATGTGGATGAAGCAATCATAGACGATATCGTAAAGAAAGAAGCAATCGAAATCGAAATCGAATTCGAAATCAAAATCGAAATCGAAATCGAAATCGAAATCGAAATCGAAATCGAAATCGAAATCGAAATCGAAATCGAAATCGAAATCGAAATCGAAATCGAAATCGAAATCGAAATCGAAATCGAAATCGAAATCAAAATCGAAATACCCTAACTCTACCCTACACCTACCCTACAACTACCCTACACCTCCTTACAACTACCCTAAAACTACCCTACATCTACCCTACAACTACTTTACACCTACCCTACAACTACCCTACAACTACCCTACACCTACCCTACACCTACCCTACAACTACCCTACACCTACCATACACCTACCCTACAACTACCCTACAACTACCCTACACCTACCCTACAACTACCCTACAACTACCCTACACCTACCCTACAAGTACCCTACATCTACCCTACACCTACCCTACAACTACCCTACAACTACCCTACACCTACCCTACACCTACCCTACAACTACCCTACAACTACCCTACAACTACCCTACACCTACACCTTCACCTAACCTACACTAAATATCTATACGATTCCACCAAACATCGACACATGTCATTAAAGTAAAGAAAAAAAAGTTTTGTATGAGGGGGTGAAAATTTTGTATGGGACTATTTTTTTTTTGTATGGAACCCTAATTTTTTTTTTCGAATCCTTACATAAAAATAACCCCTGAGCAACATTAGTTTGAGCGCGAACCCTCTACGACCTATAGTTTCCGAGATACATGGGGGGTGGGGGTGAAAGGGGATGAAAAGTGGAAATGTCAGATTTTTCCTGAGGTCACCCCCACTCCCTCTATACGAATCCAGCAAAAATTTTAACCCTACGAGGTGGCATCTGGGAGAACAATCATGTCAATCAGTGAGTCAGTCAGTGGTAATCGAGCTATATATAATATAACTAGAGGTTGGGTGGTGCGCGAGCTGCACGCAGCTCGCGGTTTATGTTTTTATTCGGAAAGCTATCAGAGAGGGTTTCGAAGAGGAAGAAGCAATGAAAGAAGATATCGATGTGGGAGAAGCAATTAACGATGATATCAAAGAAGAAGAAGCAATCGAAATCGAAATCGAAATCGAAATCGAAATCAGAATCGAAATCGAAATCGAAATCGAAATCGAAATCAAAAATCGAAATCGAAATCGAAATCGAAATCGAAATCGAAATCGAAATCGAAATCGAAATCGAAATCGAAATCGAAATCGAAATCGAAATCGAAATCGAAATCGAAATCGAAATCGAAATCGAAATCGAAATCGAAATCGAAATCGAAATCGAAATCGAAATCGAAATCGAAATCGAAATCGAAATCGAAATCGAAATCGAAATCGAAATCGAAATCGAAATCGAAATCGAAATCGAAATCGAAATCGAAATCGAAATCGAAGTCGAAGTCGAAGTCGAAGTCGAAGTCGAAGTCGAAGTCGAAGTCGAAGTCGAAGTCGAAGTCGAAGTCGAAGTCGAAGTCGAAGTCGAAGTCGAAGTCGAAGTCGAAGTCGAAGTCGAAGTCGAAGTCGAAGTCGAAGTCGAAGTCGAAGTCGAAGTCGAAGTCGAAGTCGAAGTCGAAGTCGAAGTCGAAGTCGAAGTCGAAGTCGAAGTCGAAGTCGAAGTCGAAGTCGAAGTCGAAGTCGAAGTCGAAGTCGAAGTCGAAGTCGAAGTCGAAGTCGAAGTCGAAGTCGAAAATTTGAGAAAACCACCTAACTTACACCTACCCTACAACTACCCTAAAACTACCCTACACCAACCCTACAACTACCCTACACCAACCCTACACCTACCCTACAACTACCCTACAACTACCCTACACCTACCCTACACCTACCCTACAACTACCCTACAACTACCCTACAACTACCCTACAACTACCCTACAACTACCCTACACCTACCCTACAACTACCCTACAACTACCCTACCTACCCTACAACTACCCTACAACTACCCTACAACTACCCTACACCTACCCTACACCTACACCTTCACCTAACCTACACTAAATATCTATACGATTCCACCAAACAGCGACACATGTCATTAAAGTAAAAAAAAAAAGTTTTGTATGAGGGGGTGAAAATTTTGTATGGGACTATTTTTTTTTTGTATGGAACCCTAATTTTTTTTTTCGGATCCTTACATAAAAATAAACCCTGAGCAACATTAGTTTTAGCACGAACCCTCTACGACCTATAGTTTTCGAGATACATGGGGGGTGGGGGTGAAAGGGGGTGAAAAGGGGAAATGTCAGATTTTTCCTGAGGTCGCCCCCACTCCCTCTATACGATTCCGCCAAAAATTTCAACCCAACGAGGTGGCATCTGGGAGAACAATCATGTCAATGAGTCAGTCAGTCAGTGAGTGAGTGAGTGGTAATCGAGCTATATATAGTATAACTAGAGGTTGGGTGGTGCGCGAGCTGCACGCAGCTCGCGGTTTATGTTTTGATGGAAGAAGCAATCAAAAAAGATATTGATGTGGGAGAAGCAATCAAAGATGATATTGATGTGGGAGAAGCACTCAAAGAGAATATTGAAGAGAAAGAAGCAATCAACGATGATATCAAAGAGAATGATGCCATCAAAGCAGATAGCGAAGTGGAAGATGTTATTAAAGAAGATATCGATGTAAAAGAAGCAATCAAAGAGGATATTTAAGAGGATGATGCTTTAACAGAGGATATTGATGTAAGAGAAGGAATCAAAGAGAATATTGATGTTAAAGAAGCAAATCGAAATCGAAATCGAAATCGAAATCGAAATCGAAATCGAAATCGAAATCGAAATCGAAATCGAAATCGAAATCGAAATCGAAATCGAAATCGAAATCGAAATCGAAATCGAAATCGAAATCGAAATCGAAATCGAAATCGAAATCGAAATCGAAATCGAAATCGAAATCGAAATCGAAATCGAAATCGAAATCGAAATCGAAATCGAAATCGAAATCGAAATCGAAATCGAAATCGAAATCGAAATCGGAAACGAAATCGACCAACAACTACCCTACAACTACCCAACAACTATTCTACAACTCCACTACAACTACCCTACAACTACCCTACAACTACCCTACACCTACCATACAACTACCCTACAACTACCCTACAACTACCCTACACCTACCCTACACCTACTCTACAACTACCCTACAACTACCCTACACCTACCCTACACCTACCCTACACCTACCCTACACCTACCCTACAACTACCCTAAAACTACCCTACAACTACCCTACAACTACCCAACACCTACACCTTCACCTCACCTACACTAAATATCTATACGATTCCACCAAACATCGACACATGTCATTAAAGTAAAGAAAAAAAAGTTTTGTATGAAGGGGTGAAAATTTTGTATGGGATAATTTTTTTTTTGTATGGAACCCTATTTTTTTTTATCGGATCCTTGTATTAAAAAGCACCCTGAAAAATATTAGTTTGAGCGCGAACCCTCTACGACCTATAGTTTCCGAGATACATGGGGGGTGGGGGTGAAAGGGGGTGAAAAGGGGAAAAGTCGGATTTTTCCTGAGGTCGCCCCCACTCCCTCTATACGAATCTACCAAAAATTTTAACCCTACGAGGTTGCATCTGGGAGAACAATCATGTCAATGAGTCAGTCAGTGAGTCAGTCAGTGGTAATCGAGCTATATATAGTATAATAACTAGAGGTTGGGTGGTGCGCGAGCTGCACGCAGCTCGCGGTTTTGGCTTGCATTATAAAGCTATAAGACAGGATTTTGAAGTGAAAGAAGCAATCAAAGCGGATATCGATGTTGAAGAAGCAATCAAAAATGTTAACTGGTGTGGAAGAAACAATCAAAAAGGATAACCAAGAGGATGATGCTATATGAGATGATATTTATGTTAAAGGAGCAATCAAAGAAGATATCGAAGTGGTAAATGCTATAAAACAGGATATCGATGTAAAGGAAGCAATAAAAACGAAATCGAAATCGAAATTGTAATCAAAATCGAAATCGACCAACAACTACCCTACAACTACCCTACACCTACCCTACACCTACCCTACACCTACCCTACAACTACCCTACAACTACCCTACAACTACTCTACACCTACTCTACACCTACCCTACACCTACTCTACACCTACTCTACACCTACCCTACACCTACTCTACACCTACTCTACACCTACTCTACACCTACTCTACAACTACCCTACAACTACCCTACACCTACACCTTCACCTTACCTACACTAAATATCTATACGATTCCACCAAACATCGACACATGTCATAAAAGTAAAGAAAAAAAAGTTTTGTATGAAGGGGTGAAAATTTTGTATGGGATATTTTTTTTTTTGTATGGAACCCTAATTTTTTTTTTCGTATTATTATATAAAAATAGGTCCTGAACAACATTAGTTTGAACGCAAACCCTCTACGACCTATAGTTTCCGAGATAGATTGGGGGTGGGGGTGAAAGGGGGTGTAAAGGGGAAATGTCAGATTTTTCCTGAGGTCGCCCCCACTCCCTCTATACGATTCCACCAAAAATTTTAACCCTACGAGGTTGCATCTGGGAGAACAATCATGTCAATCAGTCAGTGAGTCAGTCAGTGGTAATCGAGCTATATATAATATAACTAGAGGTTGGGTGGTGCGCGAGCTGCACGCAGCTCGCGGTTTACGTTTTAATTCTTAAAGCTATCAGAGAGAGTTTCGAAGAGGAGGAAGCAATCAAAGCAGATATCGATGTGGGAGAAGCAATTAACGATGATATCAAAGAAGAAGAAGCAATCGAAATCGAAATCGAAATCGAAATCGAAATCGAAATCGAAATCGAAGTCGAAATCGAAATCGAAATCGAAATCGAAATCGAAATCGAAATCGAAATCAAAATCGAAATCGAAATCGAAATCGAAATCGAAATCGAAATCGAAATCGAAATCGAAATCGAAATCGAAATCGAAATCAATATCGTAATCGAAATCGAAATAAAAAATTTGAGAAAACCACCTAACCTACACCTACCCTACAACTACCCTACAACTACCCTACACCAACCCTACACCTACCCTACAACTACCCTACACCAACCCTACACCTACCCTACAACTACCCTACACCTACTCTACACCTACCCTACACCTACCCTACACCTACCCTACACCTACTCTACACCTACCCTACACCTACCCTACACCTACCCTACACCTACCCTACACCTACCCTACAACTACCCTACACCTACCCTACACCTACCCTTCAACTACCCTACAACTACCCTACACCTACGGAGAACAACCGGGTGATCGACGAAAAGAAAAAAAAAAGTTTTGTATGAGGGGGTGAAAATTTTGTATGGGATAATTTTTTTTTTGTATGGGACCCCAATTTTTTTTTTCGGATCCTTTTATTAAAATGAACCCTTAACAACATTAGTTTGAGCGCGAACCCTCTACGACCTATAGTTTCCGAGATACATGGGGGGTGGGGGTGAAAGGGGGTGAAAAGGGGAAATGTCAGATTTTTCCTGAGGTCGCCCCCACTCCCTCTATACGAATCCACCAAAAATTTCAACCCTACGAGGTGGCATCTGGGAGAACAATCATGTCAGTGAGTCAGTCAGTGAGTGGTAATCGAGCTATATATAATATACTAGAGGTTGGGTGGTGCGCGAGCTGCACGCAGCTCGCGGTTTATGTTTTGATGGGAGAAGCAATCGAAAAAGATATTGATGCGGGAGAAGCAATCAATGAGAATATTGAAGAGAAAGAAGCAATCAACAATGATATCGAAGAGAAAGATGCCATCAAAGCAGATAGCGAAGTGAAAGATGTTATTAAAGAAGATATCGATGTAAAAGAAGCAATTAGAGAGGATATCTAAGAGGATGATGCTTTAACAGAGGATATTGATGTAAGAGTAGGAATCAAAGAGAATATTGATGTAAAAGAAGCAAATCGAAATCGAAATCTAAATCGAAATCGAAATCGAAATCGAAATCGAAATCGAAATCGAAATCGAAATCGAAATCGAAATCGAAATCGAAATCGAAATCGAAATCGAAATCGAAATCGAAATCGAAATCGAAATCGAAATTGAAATCGAAATCGAAATCGAAATCGACCAACAAATACTCTACACCTACCCTACAACTACCCTACAACTACTCTACAACTACCCTACACCTACCCTACAACTACCCTACAACTACCCTACAACTACCCTACAACTACCCTACACCTACCCTACAACTAACTTACCACTACCCTACACCTACCCTACACCTACCCTACACCTACCCTACACCTACCCTACAACTACCCTACTACTACCCTACACCTACCCTACAACTACCCTACACCTACCC
This sequence comes from Horisme vitalbata, assembly GCA_951804965.1. Taxonomy (NCBI): domain Eukaryota; kingdom Metazoa; phylum Arthropoda; class Insecta; order Lepidoptera; family Geometridae; genus Horisme; species Horisme vitalbata. The sequence continues at coordinate 1,010,390 of OX638099.1, forward strand.
TACACCTACCCTACACCTACCCTACACCTACCCTACACCTACCCTACACCTACCCTACACCTACCCTACAACTACCCTACAACTACCCTACACCTACCCTACACCTACCCTACACCTACCCTACAACTACACTTCAACTACCCTACCCCTACCCTACACCTACCCTACACCTACCCTACAACTACCCTACAACTACCCTACAACTACTCTATACCTAAGCTACACCTTCTATACACCTACCCTACACCTACCCTACAACTACCCTACACCTACCCTACAACTACCCTACACCTACCCTACACCTACCCCTACACCTACACTTCACTAAATATCTATACGATTCCATCTGGGAGAACAACCGTGTGATCGACGAAAAGAAAAAAAAAAGTTTTGTATGAAGGGATGAAAATTTTGTATGGGATAATATTTTTTTTGTATGGAACCCTAATTTTTTTTTTTCGTATTATTATATAAAAATAGATGCTCAACAACATTAGTTTGAACGCAAACCCTCTACGACCTATAGTTTCCGAGATACATTGGGGGTGGGGGTGAAAGGGGGTGAAAAGGGGAAATGTCAGATTTTTCCTGAGGTCGCCCCCACTCCCTCTATACGAATCCACCAAAAATTTCAACCCTACGAGGTTGCATCTGGGAGAACAATCATGTCAATCAGTCAGTCAGTCAGTCAGTCAGTGAGTGAGTGAGTGAGTGGTAATCCAGCTATATATAATATAATAACTAGAGGTTGGGTGGTGCGCGAGCTGCACGCAGCTCGCGGTTTATGTTTTGCATTGTAAATCTATCAGAATTGATTTTGAAGTGTAAGACGCAATCAAAGAGGATTTAGAATTGGAAGAAACAATCAAAGAGGATATCCAAGAGGATGATGCTTTAACAGAGGATAATGATGTACGCGGAGCAATCAAGGACAATATTGACGTGAAAAAAGCAATCAAAGAGGATATCGAAGAGGAAGAAGAAATCGAAATCGAAATCGAAATCGAAATCGAAACGAAATCGACCAACAACTACCCTACACCTACCCTACACCTACCCTACACCTACCCTACAACTACCCTACACCTACCCTACAACTACCCTACACCTACCCTACAACTACCCTACAACTACCCTACAACTACCCTACACCTACCCTACACCTACGCTACAACTACCCTACACCTACCCTACACCTACCCTACAACTACCCTAAAACTACCCTAAAACTACCCTACAACTACCCTACACCTACCCTACACCTACCTGACACCTACTCTACACCAACCCTACACCTAACCTACAACTACCCTACAACTTTCCTACAACTTTCCTACAACTACCCTACAACTACCCTACACCTACCCTACACCTACCCTACACCTTGAGGTCAGTCCTGGGGTATGGCAGATGCTGAGAGACCAGCGCGTGAAGCTCGGCTATCAGGTGGTGCAGTCGGTGGACCAGTCCCCAATCAGGCAGTGTTACAGATGCCTAGGTTTTGGGCATGAAGCCCGAAACTGTACCGGTCAACCCAGTTGTGGCTACTGTGCTGGGGAACACGACACCAGAGTTTGCCCGCGCAGTGGAGAGCCAACCTGCACCAACTGTAAGCTTGGAGGTGATCGGTCCCACCCAGCCTACTCGGACCAATGCCCAGAATGGCGAAAATATGACCGCTTAGCTCGTTCCGTCATAAGCTACTGCTAAGGTTCACCCAGGAAATGAATCTGGCTCTCATACGCACAATATTAAAATAGCGCAGATAAACCTAGGTAGAGGGGCTGTGGCTTCGCAGGAATGCCTAAAAGAAGCACTTGATGGGAATTTTTCCATCATTTTAGCTCAGGAGCCTTATGTGGGTAACAGGGGTATCACAGCGTGGGGAAAACATAAAGTCATCCAGCGTTACCGTGATGATAAACCAGTCAAATCTGCGATTGTCATTGTCGACAGTAGGCTTGTTATAGCAGAATACCCGGATTTATGTACCGAGAATGTTACTTGTGTAGTCTTAGTTTTTGGTAATAGAAGGATTGGTATAGTCTCTGTGTACCTCGAAGGATCCGAAGATATAGAGCCATATCTCCTGCACATCCAGCGAGTTTGCCAAAATCTGTCTACACCCCATATCATCCTGGCGGGGGACGTGAACGCCAAGAGCTACTGGTGGGGGGAAAGCGAGGAGGACTCTAGGGGCACTTCGTACGTGGAACTGCTTGCGCAACTGGATATGGCTGTACTCAACACCGGAAGGAAGCCGACCTTTAGTGCTCTACGAAATGACAGAACCAACGAGAGCATCATTGACGTCACAGCCTGCACCAATGCTGTTTTGGAGGACGTGGCATACTGGCGGGTAAACACGGAATTCGTGATAGCTTCGGATCATAGAGCAATCACCTTTGAGATACTGGGAAGCAAGGAAGACCTGACGAAACGACTTACTACACGTAGGTATAACACCAAAAGGGCCGATTGGGAGGCATTCCGAATCAGCCTCTTGGGAAAACTTCAGGATCAGGGCCTCACTGCTGACACCATAGAGGCAGCACAGACCTCGGAGGACCTGAACTCTATCATTGATGCGTTCTCGGAGTGCGTGGAGTCAGCCTGCTCAAAATCTATACCCAGAATTGGTGAGTCTAAGCGGACTAAGATTGGATGGTGGACCGAAGAGCTGTCGAATCAGAAGGCAGAGGTTATAAGACGTCGTCGCAGAATCCGCACAGCAAATCCAGCTAGACGGCCGTTCGTGGTGCAGGAGTACCTGGATGCCCTTAGCAAATACAAAGAAGACTTGACAAACACTAGGTTGTCCAGCTGGAAAGAATACTGTACAGGCCAGACTAAAACTGTGATGTGGCAGAACATCTATAAAGTACTGACCATGACTTGTCGCCAGAGTGACTGCCTCTTGAAGGACAACGCAGGAAACCCTCTGACGCCGGGCGAGTCCGCATCCCTGTTAGCCGAGACTTTCTATCCGGAGGATGATTGCGCTGGTGACGATCGGGAACAGGCTGCTCTACGAGAGGAAATACGCAGTTTCACTTCATCTCTACGGCTTCGTCATAATCCGGAGTTGGCGGAAGAATTCAGAGAAGATGAACTCCTAAATATAATTAAAAATATGGGTCCCACAAAGGCACCGGGAGCGGATGGCTTTACAGCGGATATCTGCCTGAAGGCCATTATCAGCTCTGGTGACTTGTTCTTGAGAGTCGTGAACAGGTGCCTGAAGCTAGGATATTTCCCCAGGATATGGAAGAGTGCCACAATAAGAATAATTCCAAAACCGCACAAGGAGGACTACTCAGCGCCGAAATCTTACAGGCCAATAGGGTTGTTGCCGGTTTTTGGAAAAATCCTCGAAAAACTTTATACGAACAGGCTTATGTGGCATCTGGGAAGCTCAGGTCAAATGAGTAAACGCCAGTACGGTTTTATGCCACAAATAAGCACAGAGGACGCACTCTATGACGCCGTCGGCCTGATTAGGCGTGAAGTAAGAGCCAAGAAGATCGTGGCAGTCGTGTCCTTAGATATAGAGGGGGCTTTTGATAGTGCCTGGTGGCCACTAATAATGAAACAGCTGATCTTGAAAGACTGCCCCCAAGATATACTACTACTCATCGATAGTTACCTGTCAGAGAGATCGGTAAACGTTCAATATGCAGGTGAAGAAGTCAGCAAGCTCACCAACAAAGGCTGCATCCAGGGGTCCACCTGTGGGCCGATTATGTGGAATCTTCAGCTCGACCCCCTGCTGCAGCAGGCTGATGAGTTCCCGGCACACATTCAAGCTTTCGCAGACGACATTTTAATTATAGCGTCAGCCCAGAATACCGCCGAACTAAACTGTCGCGTGAATGACGCCCTAGAGCTGGTCGCGGGTTGGGGCAGGAGCAGCAAGATGAAGTTTGCCGCACACAAGACCCAGGCAATAGTAGTGACAAGAAAGCGTAAATTTGATACTCCCACTTTTATACTTAATGGAGTGAATATCACCATCTTAAACGAGCTTAAAGTCCTGGGTCTCACAATTGACTCTAAACTCACCTTCCGCACGCATCTTCAGAATGTCTGCCGAAAAGCGGTTGCTGTCTTCCAGAAGGTGTCATCTGCCACAAGGACAAATTGGGGACTAAATCCGTATATCACCAGGATGCTATATACAGCCGTGGTAGAGCCAATCATCCTGTATGCTGCGAGCGCCTGGGCTCCCATAACTGACAAGAAGCATGTCATTACCAGGCTTAATCAGATCTCCCGCAAGTTTGGCATCATAGTGGCAAGGGCCCATAGAACCACATCGCTGAGCTCGGTCCTCTGCCTTGCTGGAATACTCCCCCTGGACCTGAGAGTGAGAGAGTCTGCGGAGCTCTATGAACTGAAACGTGGTAAGCCCTTCAGTGATCTTCCTGGGCGAGAGGTGGAAAGGAGAGTTGGAACTTTTCAACTGCCGCCACCAACACAAAGACGCCGAATACCATTCGGTCTGCTACAGACTGAGCAAGAAATTGCTGAAATAAACCCTTTCCCTAAGCTTTACACAGACGGCAGCAAAATAGAGGGTAAAGTGGGCGCGGCAGTGACATGGTGGGAGAACGGAGTGGAAGTCCGCTCTTCAAGTCTTCTCCTGGCGCCTTACTGCTCCGTCTACCAAGCAGAGTTGGCAGCCATTCTGAAAGCGTTGGAAATGTTCGGGAAGACCGCGGCACCGGCCGCCAACGTCATCAGCGATTCAAGATCGTCCCTGGAGTCAATTGCTGATCCCTTCTGCACACACCCCATCGTTGTCGAAATCCAGAGCCGTATTCACCAGCTAGAGGCAGAGGATCGAAGAGTTATTCTCTACTGGATCAGAGCACACGAGGGTTTTGCCGGGAATGAGAGAGCCGATGAATTGGCCAAGACGGCCGCACTCAAGAAGAAAACCAGTCCCGCCTACGATAGAGTCCCAGTGTCCTTCATCAAATATTCCCTCCGCCAGAACACTATTGACCTATGGAATCAGCGCTACACGGAGGCCGAAACGGGCAAAATTACAAAGCTTTTCTTTCCCAACATCCGAGACGGCTACAAACAAATCCGAAAAATTCGGATGACAAACATACTTGCCCAGCTATTCACCGGCCATGGAAGTTTTCGCGAGTATCTGCATCGTTTCAAGCTGGCTCCGACACCGTTTTGCAGCTGCGACTCAGTTACACCAGAGACTATACCACACCTACTTAATGACTGTCCAAGGTATGGCGCTTGGCGCCAACAAGTTAGCACTAGATTACAAATAGATATTATAAGTAGCAATTACATTAAGCTTGTTGGAGGCAATGACAATCGCAGTGAATTCCTAAAATATGCAGAACGCGTAGTAAGATCGGCGGCAAAAGCTAATGGTTTTAGAAACTGCTGACTGTTTTAGAAACAATGAATCCTTAATTTTATCTCTGTTTTGTAAATTTTATTTATTAAGAATTATACCTACTAATAGAAATAAAAACATTATGATTAAATAAATATACCTACTTACTCGAATGTATCAGTATCAGTAAAGGCAACAATCAATTGGAATATTATAAATAGTTATTAACCATCAAATGTATGCTGAAATAGAATTTTGAATAAATGGAATACTATTACGATTATGATATGATATTATAATAGCTACATAATGTATTATTAATATTTTAACCTATATGTTTTAAATAATTGATAAATGTATGGAATAAAATGAATATAATATGATATTAGAATAGATTTAAGCTAATATTAGATTTAATGTACTCTGCATATTATGTAAATATTTTAATTGTTTTGTAATGTATAATGTATAAATTAATGTTGTGAATAAATGTTATATTTCAATAAATAAAGAAAGGGTTGGGGGGTGGATTACCTAGTTTCTAAGTTATTTGTTTTGAAAATAAAGTATAAAACATCGCAAAATAAATAGCGATGAGAGAACGAGCGGCGAATACGCCAAAAAAAAAAAAAAAAAAAAAACCTACCCTACACCTACCCTAAAACTACCCTACAACTACCCTACACCTACCCTACACCTACCCTACACCTACCCTACAACTACCCTACACCTACCCTACAACTACCCTACAACTACCCTCCATCTACCCTACACCTACCCTACAACTACCCTACACCTACACCTTCACCTCACCTACACTAAATATCTATACGATTCCACCAAACATCGACACATGTCATTAAAGTAAAGAAAAAAAAGTTTTGTATGAAGGGGTGAAAATTTTGTATGGGATAATTTTTTTTTTGTATGGAACCCTATTTTTTTTATCGGATCCTTGTATTAAAAAGCACCCTGAAAAATATTAGTTTGAGCGCGAACCCTCTACGACCTATAGTTTCCGAGATACATGGGGGGTGGGGGTGAAAGGGGGTGAAAAGGGGAAAAGTCGGATTTTTCCTGAGGTCGCCCCCACTCCCTCTATACGAAACTACCAAAAATTTTAACCCTACGAGGTTGCATCTGGGAGAACAATCATGTCAATCAGTCAGTCAGTGAGTCAGTCAGTGGTAATCGAGCTATATATAATATAACTAGAGGTTGGGTGGTGCGCGAGCTGCACGCAGCTCGCGGTTTTGGTGTTGCATTGGTAAGCTATCAGAGAGGATTTTGAAAAGTAAAATGCAATCAAGAGGATATCGAAGTAGGAGAAGCAATCGATGAGGATTTAGAAGAGGAAGAAACAATCAGAGAGGATATCGAAGTTGAAGAAGCAATCAAGAGGATATCGAAGTAGGAGAAGCAATCGATGAGGATTTAGAAGTGGAAGAAAAAATCACAGAGAGGATATCGAAGTTGAAGAAGCAATCAAGAGGATATCGAAGTAAGTAAGAAGCAATCGATGAGGATTAAGAAGTGGAAGAATCAATCAAAGAGGATATCGAAGTTGAAGAAGCAATCAAGAGGATATCGCAGTAGGAGAAGCAATTGATGAGTATTTAGAAGTGGAAGAAACAATCAAAGAGAATATCGAAGTCCAAGAAGCAATTAAAGAAGTTATCTGATGTGGAAGAAACAATCAAAGAGAATATCGATGAGGAAGAAGCAATAAACGATGATATCAAAGAAGAAGAAGCAATCGAAATTAATATCGAAATCAAAATCAAAATCGAAATCGAAATCGAAATCGAAATCGAAATCGAAATCGAAATCGAAATCGAAATCGAAATCGAAATCGAAATCGAAATCGAAATCGAAATCGAAATCGAAATCGAAATCGAAATCGAAATCGAAATCGGAGTCCCGTGGCTAGCGCTCGAAGTGAGCGGACGTGTTTAAGCTTCTAAAACTACAAACTAAAATTTAATTTGCGAAATAATAATTGGTGCCGAACTGTAGTGTACCTTATAAAACGGTTCTTAAAAGTGATATTACAATACCGGATAAACGGTGAGACATACGACTTTAGCTATCAGTCAAGTCAAACCAGTTACAACCTACCAAAGTCATATAGATCAAGAGGCAGTTGGTATAAATTTTTCTTCATTGACAATGAATCGAACGCCGCCACAAAGTTACCTGGTGCCCAGTGGAAGTGGAGGTGGATCTACATCTAATCTCTCTAATTATGATGAAGAAGAGGACCGACGCAGTAAATACCAAAGGAAAAGAAAAGAACGTGATAATGACTATGACTTCAAAAGAGAATTGGCTGAATTCCGTACAGCTATGATGGATCTTATTAAAGAGACTTCAGAAGCTCAAAAAGAGAACATAAACATATTACACAAGGACATTCAAGAAATAAAAGATGAAATTAAAACAATTAAATTCACCACAGAAACGCTAGCAACAGAATATAAAAAGCTAAATGAAGTAGTGGAAAATATCACTGTTGAACACAAATCTACTCAAGAAAAAATTGCATCAATAGAAAAAGACATAGGACTTCTAAAATCTAACAGAGGAGAAATGCAACTACAAAAACCACCTATTGAAGCACAACATGACCTTATCTATGAAATACAAGACAGATTCCAGCGAGAAAAGAACATAATCCTGGTAGGCCTAAAAGAAAGCAATGACAAAAATCCTAAGCTTCGAAACAAACAAGACTCAGAAGAAGCACACAAAATCCTCTGTACCGCGCAACAGGACTGTCCTAAGCCCATAAAAACCTATAGATTGGGCAAATATAATGCTGAAAAACCGCGTCTGATCAAGATAATCTTTCAATCACCAGACACACCAAAATATTTACTTAAAAACAAATCAAAAATACCTATTGAGTACAAGATATTTTCCGATCAAACGTTAACACAACGTAACCACATGAAAAACTTAATAACTGACCTTAAACACAGAGAAGAAAATGGAGAAACTGATTTAGTTATTAAATATATAAAAGGGATTCCAGAAATCATCAAGAGAAAGACAAAAAACTAAGAAGACGCTCCGATCCTCAGTCTTGTTTTAGAGGTTCGGAGAATTCAAAGCTTGTAACATATCAAATAGCAAATAATTATCAAGACTTATCATCTGATTCATCGTTCCTAAAATTCTTTTATACCAACGCAAGAAGTATACGCAAACAGGGTAAGTTTGATGAAATAAAATGTATATTAAAAGCGATCAACACCACAATTCATGTTGTAATAATAACTGAAACCTGGCTAACTTCTGACCAAGATGCAAAATTGTACGAACTACCAAGTTACGGTCATGTATATAACTATAGAAACGATCGTAGAGGTGGAGGTGTTTCCATCTACATACATAAAACCCTTAGTTTCGAGACAACAGAAGAATTATACAAAGACGGTAACCACTACCTGTGGATATATCTCCCGAAACTGGCACTTAACATAGGAGGTATCTATAGACCTGGAAATGTAAACGACTTTTTGGATATTTTCTCAGGCCAGCTCGAAAAACGAAAAAGATCATTGATCTTTGGTGACATCAACTTGGACCTATTATGCACTGATGATAAGACGGATCACTACCTAGATATTATTGAAGAAACGGGATATAAAATTCTTAATAAAATAGACAAACAATACACTACGCGACAGACTAGTACAAAAGGCACAATATTGGATCATGTGACTACAGACCTAACCAAATACAAATTCAAATTCGGACTAATAGACTCATCACTATCCGACCACAAACAAATATATCTGGAACTATCGAAACTTAAATCAAAGGCAAAACAGCGTATAAAATACGAAGCTGTCGATTATCAAAATCTATACAAAGAAATCAAGGAGGCTATATACACAAATGAGGAAAATAACTATAACATTTTACAAGACTTCATAAAGACACATTTGAAGGAAAACAAGACATGCAAAACGAAAATAATGAACTTGCCAAGGGACGATTGGATCAATAAAGACATTATAAATATGATCAACGAAAGAAACTTAATATGGCAAGAACTAAAGATGGACATTGAAAAAGTAAACCTAAAAGAAAAGTTCCTGATGATGAGAAACAAAGTTAGAAAGAAGATAAACACCGATAAAACTAGATACTATTACAACGAGTTTACAAAATGTACAGGAAATCCTAAGAAAATGTGGGAGCTCATTAACACATTATCTGCAAATAAGCTAAATGTTAACTCTGCACCCCCTAAAATAATATTGAACACTCAAACTATAACTGACGGTAGCGAAATCTGTCAAATATTTAACACCTTCTTTACCTCTGTTGGCACCGATCTAGCTAGTAAAATCCCTACTCAATACCACAACCACTCTGGCAATACACTGGCGTATAACGAAGAACATGAACATGAAAAAGTATTAAATAGATTTAAGCCTTGCAATATCAAAGAAGTAACTACAATCATTGACACCCTGAAAACAAATAGCAGCACTGGTTACGACGAAATAAGCACTAAAGTAATAAAAAGTATAAAATCGGTAATAGTCGAGCCGCTAACAAACTGTATAAATAAATACCTTGAAGAAGGGATCTTTCCAAACGATCTTAAGCTAGCAAAAGTTACACCAATTTATAAATCCGGTACAAAGTCTGATCCGGCTAACTACAGACCTATTTCTGTCCTCCCCGTAATATCCAAAATCTTCGAGAAAATCGTCTACACCCGCCTAAATGATTACCTTACTGACAAAAAATACTTAATGGATCAACAATATGGGTTTAGACAAAAGTCAAACACACTCTCCGCTACAATAGATTTGGTAACTAACATTAAAACAAATATCGACAATAAAAATGTATGCCTAGGAATCTTCATCGACCTTAAGAAGGCCTTTGATACAGTCAGCCACCCAAAACTATTAGAGAAATTGAACAATATCGGTATTACCAAAACAGCGTACAACTTACTGTCTTCCTATTTAACCAACAGACATCAAATAGTAAAGATAGGCAATTACGTGAGCACTCCGCAGAAAATAACATACGGAGTCCCCCAAGGCTCAATCCTGGGTCCTTTGCTATTCCTTATTTACGTAAACAATATGAATCAAATCGGTCTTACAGGGTACCTAACACTATACGCCGATGACACGTGTCTATTTTACTTTGGTCAAAATATACAAGACATTGTAAATGAGGCCCAAAAAGATTTAAATTTATTAAACGAATGGTTTCTTCATAACCTACTTACTATTAACACATCAAAAACTTCATACATGATTTTTACTGCAATAAATAAAGTAATTCCGGCATTTTCTCCACTCACAGTTAATGGTACCAATATTCGTCAATCCAACACAGAAAAGTATCTTGGTTTGCTCCTAGACGATAAATTGTCATGGAAGCCTCATATTAACCATATAATACGGGCGAAACTAACGCCGCTTACTGGAGCGCTCCGTAAAATGGGAAATTGTGTACCGCGAAATATAAAGAATACGATCTACTTTTCTCTTGTGAGACCCCATCTTGAATATCTTATTGAAGTATGGGGATCATCAGCCAATACAAACCTCAAGGCATTACAAATAGCACAGAATAAAATAATCAAACGATTGTACAACTATGACTACTTAACACCAACGGAACTACTTTATAGAAAAACTAAATTACTCAATATATCACAAATATTTACTTATCAAACTTGTATCCTGATTAAAAAGATCCTAGATAATAAAATTCAGACAAACATACAATTAATAACCAAAAAATATAAATATAATTTAAGATGCAAAAATAAGCTTTACCTGCGCCCTCCTCGAACAAATAGGTATGGCAAAATGAACATACTGTTCCAGGGCACTCTAATGTACAATAAACTTCCTAACGAAATAAAAGAATACACAAGCATAAAAATATACAAAAAAAAATTAAAAGAATATATTAAAAACACAATTCAGTAATCACAATAAAACATATTAGAACAAAAAAAAATGCTGTATATGTACTAACTTACCTAAATTAAAATATTTAATTATAATTATCAGTATTATATAAAATAACCTTAACTTAAGCAAGCCAATCGAGATACTATATAAAAAGCGGATATTAGCTCCTGGACTCATAATCTCGGCAGCTTACGCACACAACTTAACAACTCAGAGACACCGTCTAATACCACACGCACACTACAAGACTCGTCACACACCTTCGCTCCTCGCTTGCCTAGGTTTGTTGCTACACTACACGCACACACGCACTGGCACACGGCATACAATCAGCGCGAATACAAAACCACACAAACACTACAAAAGATCGCGAATCAAGTGACGGTAGTAATAGATACTTTTGGGTAAAATAATAGCAACTACCTACTTGCAGTTATGGTTTGAGCGTTTGATTACGTACTACATCTAATCTTTTATATGAAGCACCTACTTATTTTAATAATGATTTGCATGCTCATTAGCCACTAGCCTAAACTTACTTATAACTAGAAATTAAGTCTCATTTTAAGTGAACTATTATTTTGTTCTTATGAGAATAAACTCTTTAAACCGAAATCGAAATCGAAATCGAAATCGAAATCGAAATCGAAATCGAAATCGAAATCGAAATCGAAATCGAAATCGAAATCGAAATCGAAATCGAAATCGAAATCGAAATCGAAATCGAAATCGAAATCGAAATCGAAATCGAAATCGAAATCGAAATCGAAATCGAAATCGAAATCGAAATCGAAATCGAAATCGAAATCGAAATCGAAATCGAAATCGAAATCGAAATCGAAATCGAAATCGAAATCGAAATCGAAATCGAAATCGAAATCGAAATCGAAATCGAAACCAAAATCGGAAACGAAATCGACCAACAACTACCCTACAACTACCCTACAACTACTTTACACCTACCCTACAACTACCCTACACCTACCCTACAACTACCCTACAACTACCCTACACCTACCCTACAACTACCCTACAACTACCCTACACCTACCCTACCCTACACCTACCCTACAACTACCCTACAACTACCCTACAACTACCCTACACCTACCCTACAACTACCCTACAACTACCCTACACCTACACCTTCACCTAACCTACACTAAATATCTATACGATTCCACCAAACATCGACACATGTCTTTAAAGTAAAGAAAAAAAAAATTTGTATGAAGGGGTGAAAATTTTGTATGGGATAATTTTTTTTTTGTATGGGACCCCAATTTTTTTTGTCGGATCCTTAAATTAAAAAACACCCTGAGTATTATTAGTTTGAGCGCAAACCCTCTACGACCTATAGTTTCCGAGATACATGGGGGGTGGGGGTGAAAGGGGATGAAAAGGGGAAATGTCAGATTTTTCCTGAGGTCGCCCCCACTCCCTCTATACGAATCCACCAAAAATTTCAACCCTACGAGGTTGCATCTGGGAGAACAATCATGTCAGTGAGTGAGTGAGTGAGTGAGTGAGTGAGTCAGTGGTAATCGAGCTATATATAGTATAACTAGAGGTTGGGTGGTGCGCGAGCTGCACGCAGCTCGCGGTTTATGTTTTGCATCATATCGCTATCAAATAGGATTTCAAATAGAAAGTAGCAATCAAAGAGGTAAATGAAGTTGAAGAAGCAAACAAGGAAAACATCAAAGTTAAAGACACATTCAAAGAGGATATCGATGTTAAAAAATCAATCAAAGAAGATATCTGTTATAGGAGAAGCATTCAAAAACTATATCGAAGAGGAAGAAACAATGAAAGAGGATATCAATGTGAATAAAGCAATCAAAGAGAATATCGAAGAGCAAAAAGCAGTCAAAGAGGTTGTGAATATTAAAGTAACAATCAAGAAAACAAAAACGAATAAATAAATTAATAAACAAACACGTGGTAGAAGCAATCAAAAAAAAAAATCGACATCGAAATCAAAATCGAAACATACCTACACAAACCCTACACCTACTCTACACCTACTCTACATTTACTCTACATCTACTCTACACCACCCTACACCTACCCTACACCTACTCTACACCTACTCTACACCTACTCTACACCTACCCTACACCTACTCTACACCTACTCTACACCTACTCTACACCTACCCTACACCTACTCTACACCTACTCTACACCTACTCTACACCTACCCTACACCTACTCTACACCTACTCTACACCTACTCTACACCTACTCTACACCTACTCTACACCTACTACACCTACTCTACACCTACCCTACACCTACTCTACACCTACTCTACACCTACCCTACACCTACTCTACACCTACTCTACACCTACTCTACACCTACTCTACACCTACTCTACACCTACTCTACACCTACCCTACACCTACTCTACACCTACTCTACACCTACCCTACACCTACTCTACACCTACTCTACACCTTCTCTACAACTACCCTACAACTACCCTACACCTACACCTTCACCTTACCTACACTAAATATCTATACGACTACCAAACCTCGACACATGTCATTAAAGTAAAAAAAAAAAAGTTTTGTATGAAGGGGTGAAAATTTTGTATAGGATATTTTTTTTTTGAACGGAACCCTAATATTTTATTTTGGATCCTTATATTAAAATAAACCCTGAGCAACATTAGTTTGAGCGCGAACCCTCTACGACCTATAGTTTCCGAGATACATGGGGGGTGGGGGTGAAAGGGGGTGAAAAGGGGAAATGTCAGATTTTTCCTGAGGTCACCCCCATTCCCTCTATACGATTCCATCAAACATTTCAACCCTACGAGGTTGCATCTGGGAGAACAATCATGTCAATCAGTCAGTGAGTGAGTCAGTCAGTGGTAATCGAGCTATATATAATATAACTAGAGGTTGGGTGGTGCGCGAGCTGCACGCAGCTCGCGGTTTTGGCTTGCATTGTAAAGCTATAAGACAGGATTTTGAAGTGAAAGAAGCAATTAATAAGGATATCGAAGTGGAAGAAGCAATCAAAGAGGATACCGAAGTTGAAGAAGCTATCAAAAATGTTTACTGATGTGGAAGAAACAATCAAAAAGAATAACCAAGAGGATGATGCTTTGATAGATGATATTGATGTTAAAGAAGCAATCAAAGAAGATATCGAAGTGGTAAATGCTATAAAAGAGGATATCGATGTAAAAGAAGCAATAAAAACGAAATCGAAATCGAAATCGACCAACAACAACCCTACACCTACCCTACACATATCCTACACCTACCCTACAACTACCCTACACCTACCCTACAACTACCCTACAACTACCCTATACCTACCCTACACCTACCCTACACCTACCATACACCTACCCTACACCTACCCTACAACTACCCTACACCTACCCTACAACTACCCTACAACTACCCTACACCTACAACTACCCTACAACTACCCTACACCTACCCTACACCTACCCTACAACTACGCTACAACTACCCTACACCTACCCTACAACTACCCTACAACTACCCTACAACTACCCTACAACTACCCTACAACTACCCTACACCTACCCTACACCTACCCCACACCTACCATACACCTACCCTACACCTACCCTACAACTACCCTACACCTACCCTACAACTACCCTACAACTACCCAACACCTACAACTACCCTACAACTACCCTACACCTATTCTACAACTACCCTACACCTACCCTACAACTACCCTACACCTACCCTACAACTACCCTACAACTACCCTACAACTACCCTACACCTACCCTACAACTACCCTACAACTACCCTATACCTACCCTACACCTACCCTACACCTACCATACACCTACCCTACACCTACCCTACAACTACCCTACACCTACCCTACAACTACCCTACAACTACCCTACACCTACAACTACCCTACAACTACCCTACACCTACCCTACACCTACCCTACAACTACGCTACAACTACCCTACACCTACCCTACAACTACCCTACAACTACCCTACAACTACCCTACAACTACCCTACAACTACCCTACACCTACCCTACACCTACCCCACACCTACCATACACCTACCCTACACCTACCCTACAACTACCCTACACCTACCCTACAACTACCCTACAACTACCCAACACCTACAACTACCCTACAACTACCCTACACCTATTCTACAACTACCCTACACCTACCCTACAACTACCCTACACCTACCCTACAACTACCCTACAACTACCCTACACCTACCCTACACCTACCCTACAACTACCCTACAACTACCCTACACCTACCCTACACCTACCCTACAACTACCCTACACCTACCCTACAACTTCCCTACAACTACCCTACACCTACCCTACAACTACCCTACAACCACCCTACACCTACCCTACACCTACCCTACAACTACCCTACAACTACCCTACAACTACCCTACAACTACCCTACACCTACAGCTTCACCTAACCTACACTAAATATCTATGCGATTCCACAAAACAAAAGAAAAAAAAAGTTTTGTATGAAGGGGTGAAAATTTTGTATGGGATAATATTTTTTTTGTATGGAACCCTAATTTTTTTTTACGGATCCTTATATTAAAATAAATCTTGAGCAACATTAGTTTGAGCGCGAACCCTCTACGACCTATAGTTTCCGAGATACATGGGGGGTGGGGGTGAAAGGGGGTGAAAAGTGGAAATGTCAGATTTTTCCTGAGGTCGCCCCCACTCCCTCTATACAAATCCACCAAAAATTTTAACCCTACGAGGTGGCATCTGGGAGAACAATCATGTCAATCAGTGAATCAGTCAGTGAGTCAGTCAGTGGTAATCGAGCTATATATATTATAACTAGAGGTTGGGTGGTGCGCGAGCTGCACGCAGCTCGCGGTTTTGGCTTGCATTGTAAAGCTATAAGAACGGATTTTGAAGTGAAAGAAGCCATTAATAAGGATATCGAAGTAGGAGAAGCAATCGATGAGGATTATGAAGTGGAAGAAAAAATCAAAGAGATAATCGAAGTTGTAGAAGCAATAAAACAAATTAACTGATGTGAAAGAAATAATCGAAAAGGATAACCAAGAGGATGATGCTATAACAGAGGATATTGATGTAAGAGAAGCAATCAAGGACGATATCGAAGTGGAAGAAGCAATCAAAGACGATATCGAAGAGGTAGAAGAAATTAAAAGGATATCGAAGAGAAAAAAATGAAATGAAAATGAATGAGAAATGTGGATGAATCAATCGAAGAGATTTTCGATGTGAAAGAAGCAATCAAATAGGATATCGAAGAGGAAGAAGAAATCAAAAGTATATCGAAAAGAAAAAAAGAAATCAAACAGGATATCGTTGGTAAAATCGAAATCGAAATTGAAATCGAAATCGAAATCGAAATCGAAATCGAAATCGAAATCTAAATCGAAATCGAAATCGAAATCGAATCAAAATCGACCAACAACTACCCTACACCTACCCTACACCTACCCTACAACTACCCTAAAACTACCCTACAACTACCCTACAACTACCCTACACCTACCCTACACCTACCTGACACCTACTCTACACCAACCCTACACCTAACCTACAACTACCCTACAACTTTCCTACAACTACCCTACAACTACCCTACAACTACCCTACACCTACCCTACACCTACCCTACACCTACCCTAAAACTACCCTACAACTACCCTACACCTACCCTACACCTACCCTACACCTACCCTACACCTACCCTACAACTACCCTACAACTACCCTCCATCTACCCTACACCTACCCTACAACTACCCTATACCTACACCTTCACCTCACCTACACTAAATATCTATACGGTTCCACCAAACATCGACACATGTCATTAAAGTAAAGAAAAAAAAAGTTTTGTATGAAGGGGTGAAATTTTGTATGGGATAATTTTTTTTTTGTATGGAACCCTATTTTTTTTTATCGGATCCTTGTATTAAAAAGCACCCTGAAAAATATTAGTTTGAGCGCGAACCCTCTACGACCTATAGTTTCCGAGATACATGGGGGGTGGGGGTGAAAGGGGGTGAAAAAGGGAAATGTCAGATTTTTCCTGAGGTCGCCCCCACTCCCTCTATACGAATCCATCAAAAATTTCAACCCTACGAGGTGGCATCTGGGAGAACAATCATGTCAATCAGTCAGTCAGTGAGTCAGTCAGTGGTAATCGAGCTATATATAGTATAACTAGAGGTTGGGTGGTGCGCGAGCTGCACGCAGCTCGCGGTTTATGTTTTTAATTATAAAGCAATCAGAGAGGGTTTCGAAGAAGAAGAAGCAATCAACGATGCTATCGAAGAGAAAGATGCAATCAAAGCGGATAGCGAATTGAAAGATGTTATCAAAGACGATATCGATGTAGAGGAAGCAATAATAGAAGATATCTTTGTAGGAGAAGCAATCAATGAGGATATCAAAATCGAAGATACTATAAAAGAGGATATTGATGTAAAACAAGCAATCAAAGTTGATATTGATCTGGAAGAAGTAATCCAAAAGGATGTCGAAGTGAAAGAAACAATCGAATGGGATATCGTTTGAGAGAAGCAATCAAAAAGAATATCGAAGTTAAAAAAGCAATCGAAGATAATATCGAAGTGGATTTAGCAATCAATGAGGATATCGAAGTGAACGAAGCAATAAAAGACTACATCAGAATGGAATCAACAATCACAGAGGATATTGTAGAGAAATAAGCAAGCATAGCAAAAAAAAAACATAATATTCCGTAAAACTTTTGTATGTCTATCTCTAACCGTTACGGAGATACAAGCGATTAAAAATTTTGTAGGAAATAAAGTTTTTTGGATCGAATATAGAAAATAAAAGAGGATATCGACAAAGACATAAAAGACAAAAAAGACAGAAAAGACAAACATGACAAAAAAAACAAAAAAGACAAAAAAGACAAAAAAAGACAAAAAAGACGAAAAAGACGAAAAAGACGAAAAAGACAAAAAAGACAAAATAGACAAAATAGACAAAATAGTCAAAATAGACAAAATAGACAAAATAGACAAAATAGACAAAAAAGACAAAATAGACAAAATAGACAAAATAGACAAAATAGACAAAATAGACAAAATAGACAAAATAGACAAAATAGACAAAATAGACAAAATAGACAAAATAGACAAAATAGACAAAATAGACAAAATAGTCAAAATAGACAAAATAGACAAAATAGAAAAAATAGACAAAATAGACAAAATAGACAAAATAGACAAAAAAGACAAAATAGACAAAATAGACAAAATAGACAAAATAGACAAAATAGACAAAATAGACAAAATAGACAAAATAGACAAAATAGACAAAATAGACAAAATAGACAAAATAGACAAAATAGACAAAATAGACAAAATAGACAAAATAGACAAAATAGAAAAAATAGAAAAAATAGACAAAATAGACAAAATAGACAAAATAGACAAAATAGACAAAATAGACAAAAAAGACAAAATAGACAAAATAGACAAAATAGACAAAATAGACAAAATAGACAAAATAGACAAAATAGACAAAATAGACAAAATAGACAAAATAGACAAAATAGACAAAATAGACAAAATAGACAAAAAAGACAAAATAGACAAAATAGACAAAATAGACAAAATAGACAAAATAGACAAAATAGACAAAATAGACAAAATAGACAAAATAGACAAAATAGACAAAATAGACAAAATAGACAAAATAGACAAAATAGACAAAATAGACAAAATAGACAAAATGGACAAAATGGACAAAATGGACAAAAAGGACAAAAAGGACAAAAAAGACTAAAAAGACTTAAAAGAAAAAAGGGTCCCTAAACACTTCACTAAATATCTATACGATTTCATCTGGGTGAACAACCGTGTGATCGACGAAAAGAAAAAAAAATTGTATGAAGGGGTGAAAATTTTGTATGGGATAATTTTTTTTTTGTATGGGACCCCAATTTTTTTTGTCGGATCCTTTTATTAAAATGCACCCTTAACAACATTAGTTTGAGCGCGAACCCTCTACGACCTATAGTTTCCGAGATAGATCGGGGGAGGGGGTGAAAGGGGGTGAAAAGGGGAAATGTCAGATTTTTCCTGAGGTCGCCCCCACTCCCTCTATACGATTCAACCAAAAATTTTAACCCTACGAGGTTGCATCTGGGAGAACAATCATGTCAATCAGTCAGTGAGTGAGTGAGTGAGTGGTAATCGAGCTATATATAATATAATAACTAGAGGTTGGGTGGTGCGCGAGCTGCACGCAGCTCGCGGTTTTGGCGTAAATTTTGTAAAGCTATAAGACAGGATTTTGACGTGAAAGAAGCAATTAAAAAGGATATCGAAGTAGGAGAAGCAATCAAAAAAGTTAACTGATGTGAAAGAAACAATCGAAAAGGATAACCAAGAAGATGATGCTTTAACAGAGGATATTGAAGAAGAAGAAGCAATCAAAGAGGATATCGAAGTGCAAGAAGAAATCAAACAGGATATCAATGGTGAAAACAAAATCAAAATCGACCAACAACTACCCGACACCTACCCTACACCTACTCTACAACTACTCTACAACTACTCTACAAATACCCTACACCTACCCTACACCTACCCTACAACTACCCTACAACTACCCTACACCTACCCTACAACTACCCTACACCTACCCTACATCTATTCTACAACTACCCTACACCTACCCTACACCTACCCTACAACTACCCTACAACTACCCTAAACCTACCCTACACCTACCCTACAACTACCCTACACCTACCCTACAACTACCCTACACCTACCCTACACCTACTCTACACCTACCCTACAACTACCCTACAACTACCCTACAACTACCCTACACCTACCCTACAACTACCCTACAACTACCCTACAACTACCCTACACCTACACCTTCACCTAACCTACACTAAATATCTATACGATTCCACCAAACATCGACACATCTGAATAAAGAATAAAAAGTTTTGTATGAAGGGGTGAAAATTTTGTATGGGATAATTTTTTTTTTGTATGGAACCCTAATTTTTTTTTTCGGATCTTTATAATAAAAAGCACCCTGAGCAATATTAGTTTGAGCGCGAACCCTCTACGACCTATAGTTTCCGAGATACATGGGGGGTGGGGGTGAAAGGGGGTGAAAAGGGGAAATGTCAGATTTTTCCTGAGGTCGCCCCCACTCCCTCTATACGAATCCACCAAAAATTTCAACCCTACGAGGTGGCATCTGGGAGAACAATCATGTCAATCAGTCAGTGAGTGAGTGAGTCAGTGGTAATCGAGCTATATATAGTATAATAACTAGAGGTTGGGTGGTGCGCGAGCTGCACGCAGCTCGCGGTTTTGGTGTTGCATTGGTAAGCTATCAGAGAGGATTTTGAAAAGTAAAATGCAATCAAGAGGATATCGAAGTAGGAGACGTAATCGATGAGGATTTAGAAGTGGAAGAAACAATAAGAGAGGATATCGAAGATGAAGAAGCAATCAAGAGGATATCGAAGTAGGAGAAGCAATCGATGAGGATATAGAAGTGGAAGAAAAAATCAGAGAGGATATCGAAGTTGAAGAATTAATCAAGAGGATATCGAAGTAAGTAAGAAGCAATCGATGAGGATTAAGAAGTGGAAGAAACAATCAAAGAGGATATCGAAGTAGAAGAAGCAATCAAGAGGATATCGAAGTAGGAGAAGCAATTGATGAGGATTTAGAAGTGGAAGAAACAATCAAAGAGGATATTGAAGTCCAAGAAGAAATTAAAGAAGTTATCTGATGTGAAAGAAACAATCAAAGAGAATATCGAAGAGGAAGAAGCAATAAACGATGATATCAAAGAAGAAGAAGCAATCGAAATCGAAATCCAAATCGAAATCGAAATCGAAATCGAAATCGAAATCGAAATCGAAATCGAAACCGAAACCGAAACCGAAACCGAAACCGAAACCGAAACCGAAACCGAAACCGAAACCGAAACCGAAACCAAAATCGAAATCGAAATCGAAATCGAAATCGAAACGAAATCGACCAACAACTACCCTACAACTACTCTACAGCTACGCTACAACTACCCTACACCTACCCTACACCTACCATACACCTACCCTACACCTACCCTACAACTACCCTACAACTACCCTACAACTACCCTACACCTACCCTACACCTACCCTACAACTACTCTACACCTACCCTACACCTACCCTACAACTACCCTATACCTACCCTACACCTACCCTACAACTACCCTACAACTACCCTACAACTACCCTACAACTACCCTACACCTACCCTACACCTACCCTACACCTACCCTACAACTACCCAACACCTGTCCTACCTATACAATTCCACCAAACATCGACACATGTCATAAAAGTAAAGAAAAAAAAGTTTTGTATGAGGGGGTGAAAATTTTGTATGGAACTATTTTTTTTTTGTATGGAACCCTAATTTTTTTTTTCGAATCCTTACATAAAAATAAACCCTGAGCAACATTAGTTTGAGCGCGAACCCTCTACGACCTATAGTTTCCGAGATACATGGGGGGTGGGGGTGAAAGGGGGTGAAAAGGGGAAATGTCAGATTTTTCCTGAGGTCGCCCCCACTCCCTCTATACGAATCCACCAAAAATTTTAACCCCACAAGGTGGCATCTGGGAGAACAATCATGTCAATCAGTCAGTGAGTGAGTGAGTGGTAATCGAGCTATATATATTATAACTAGAGGTTGGGTGGTGCGCGAGCTGCACGCAGCTCGCGGTTTATGTTTTGATGGGAGAAGCAATCGAAAAAGATATTGATGCGGGAGAAGCAATCAATGAGAATATTGAAGAGAAAGAAGCAATCAACAATGATATCGAAGAGAAAGATGCCATCAAAGCAGATAGCGAAGTGAAAGATGTTATTAAAGAAGATATCGATGTAAAAGAAGCAATTAGAGAGGATATCTAAGAGGATGATGCTTTAACAGAGGATATTGATGTAAGAGTAGGAATCAAAGAGAATATTGATGTAAAAGAAGCAAATCGAAATCGAAATCTAAATCGAAATCGAAATCGAAATCGAAATCGAAATCGAAATCGAAATCGAAATCGAAATCGAAATCGAAATCGAAATCGAAATCGAAATCGAAATCGAAATCGAAATTGAAATCGAAATCGAAATCGAAATCGACCAACAAATACTCTACACCTACCCTACAACTACCCTACAACTACTCTACAACTACCCTACACCTACCCTACAACTACCCTACAACTACCCTACAACTACCCTACAACTACCCTACACCTACCCTACAACTAACTTACCACTACCCTACACCTACCCTACACCTACCCTACACCTACCCTACACCTACCCTACAACTACCCTACTACTACCCTACACCTACCCTACAACTACCCTACACCTACCCTACACCTACCCTACACCTACCCTACACCTACCCTACACCTACCCTACACCTACCCTACACCTACCCTACAACTACCCTACAACTACCCTACACCTACCCTACACCTACCCTACACCTACCCTACAACTACACTTCAACTACCCTACCCCTACCCTACACCTACCCTACACCTACCCTACAACTACCCTACAACTACCCTACAACTACTCTATACCTAAGCTACACCTTCTATACACCTACCCTACAACTACCCTACAACTACCCTACACCTACCCTACAACTACCCTACACCTACCCTACACCTACCCCTACACCTACACTTCACTAAATATCTATACGATTCCATCTGGGAGAACAACCGTGTGATCGACGAAAAGAAAAAAAAAAGTTTTGTATGAAGGGATGAAAATTTTGTATGGGATAATATTTTTTTTGTATGGAACCCTAATTTTTTTTTTCGTATTATTATATAAAAATAGATGCTCAACAACATTAGTTTGAACGCAAACCCTCTACGACCTATAGTTTCCGAGATACATTGGGGGTGGGGGTGAAAGGGGGTGAAAAGGGGAAATGTCAGATTTTTCCTGAGGTCGCCCCCACTCCCTCTATACGAATCCACCAAAAATTTCAACCCTACGAGGTTGCATCTGGGAGAACAATCATGTCAATCAGTCAGTCAGTGAGTGAGTGAGTGAGTGAGTGGTAATCGAGCTATATATATTATAACTAGAGGTTGGGTGGTGCGCGAGCTGCACGCAGCTCGCGGTTTTGGTGTTGCATTAGAAAGAAATCAAGCGGATATCGAAGTAGGAGAAGCAATCGATGAGGATATCCAAGAGGATGATGCTTTAACAGAGGATATTGATGTAAGAGAAGCAATCAAGGACGATATCGACGTTGAAGAATCAATGAAAGGTAATTTCGAGGTGAAAGAAGCAATCAAAGAGGATATCGAAGAGGAATAAAAATTCAAAGTGGATATCGTTGGTAAAATCGAAATCGAAATCGAAATAAAAAAATCGAAATCGAAATCTAAATCGAAACCGAAACCGAAACCGAAATTGAAATCGAAATCGAAATCGAAATCGAAATCGAAATCGAAAACGAAAACGAAACCGAAAACAAAACCGAAACCGAAACCGAAACCGAAAACGAAAACCAAAACCTACACGTACCCTACAACTACTCTACAACTACCCTACACCTACCCCACCCCTACCCTACACCTACCCTACAACTACCCTACAACTACCCTACAACTACCCTACACCTACCCTACAACTACCCTACAACTACCCTACAACTACCCTACAACTACCCTACACCTACCCTACAACTACCCTACACCTACCCTACAACTACCCTACAACTACTCTACACCTACCCTTCAACTACCCTACACCTACCCTACAACTACCCTACACCTACCCTACAACTACCCTACAACTACCCTACACATATCCTACAACTACCCTACAACTACCCTACAGCTACCCTACACCTACACCTTCACCTAACCTACACTAAATATCTATACGATTCCACCAAACATCGACACATGTCATTAAAGTAAAGAAAAATAAGTTTTGTATGAAGGGGTGAAAATTTTGTATGGGATAATATTTTTTTTGTATGGAACCCTAATTTTTTTTTACGGATCCTTATATTAAAATAAACCCTGAGCAAAATTAGTTTGAGCTCGAACCCTCTACGACCTATAGTTTCCGAGATACATGGGGGGTGGGGGTGAAAGGGGATGAAAAGGGGAAATGTCAGATTTTTCCTGAGGTCGCCCCCACTCCCTCTATACGAATCCACCAAAAATTTTAACCCTACGAGGTGGCATCTGGGAGAACAATCATGTCAGTCAGTCAGTGGTAATCGAGCTATATATAATATAACTAGAGGTTGGGTGGTGCGCGAGCTGCACGCAGCTCGCGGTTTTGGTGTTGCATTGAAGAGCTATCAAAGAGGATTTTGAAGTGTAAGAAGCAATTAAAAAAGTTATCCAAGTAGAAGAAGCAAGCGATGAGGATTTAGAAGTGAAAGAAGCAATCTAAGAGGACATTGAAATAGAAGATGCTAAAATTGAGGATATTGATGTAAGAGAAGCAATCAAAAAGAATATCGATGGTAAAGAATCAATCAAAGAGCATATCTAAGAGGATGATGCTATAACAGAGGATATTGATGAAAGAGAAATCGAAGACCAAAATCGAAATTGAAATCGAAATCGAAATCGAAATCGACCAACAACTACCCTACACCTACCCTACAACTACTCTACAACTACCCTACAACTACCCTACAACTACCCTACACCTACCCTACAACTACCCTACACCTATCCTACACCTACACTACAACTACCCTACAACTACCCTACAACTACCCTACAACTACCCTACAACTACCCTACACCTACCCTACACCCACCCTACAACTACCCTACAACTACCCTACAACTACCCTACACCTACCCTACAACTACCCTACAACTACCCTACAACTACCCTACACCTACCCTACACCTATCCTACACCTACCCTACACCTACCCTACACCTACCCTACACCTACCCTACAACTACCCTACAACTACCCTACACCTACCCTACAACTACCCTACAACTACCCTACAACTTCCCTACAACTACCCTAAAACTACCCTACACCTACACCTTCACCTAACCTACACTAAATATCTATACGATTCCACAAAACAAAAGAAAAAAAAAATTTTGTATGAGGGGGTGAAAATTTTGTATGGGACTCTTTTTTTTTTGTATGGAACCCTAATTTTTTTTTTCGAATCCTTACATAAAAATAAACCCTGAGCAACATTAGTTTGAGCGCGAACCCTCTACGACCTATAGTTTCCGAGATACATGGGGGGTGGGGGTGAAAGGGGGTGAAAAGGGGAAATGTCAGATTTTTCCTGAGGTCGCCCCCACTCCCTCTATACGAATCCACCAAAAATTTCAACCCTACGAGGTGGCATCTGGGAGAACAATCATGTCAATGAGTCAGTCAGTCAGTGAGTGAGTGGTAATCGAGCTATATATAATATAACTAGAGGTTGGGTGGTGCGCGAGCTGCACGCAGCTCGCGGTTTATGTTTTGATGGAAGAAGCAATCAAAAAAGATATTGCTGTGGGAGAAGCAATCAAAGATGATATTGATGTGGGAGAAGCAATCAAAGAAGATATCGATGTGGAAAAAGCAATCAAAGAGAATATTGAAGAGAAAGAAGCAATCAACGATGATATCAAAGAGAAAGATGCCATCAAAGCAGATAGCGAAGTGAAAGATGTTATAAAAGAAGATATCGATGTAAAAGAAGCAGTTAGAGAAGATATTTAAGAGGATGATGCTTTAACAGAGGATATTGATGTAAGAGAAGGAATCAAAGAGAATATTAATGTAAAAGAAGCAAATCGAAATCGAAATCGTATTCGAAATCGAAATCGAAATCGAAATCGACCAACAACTACTCTACAACTACCCTACACCTACCCTACACCTACCCTACAACTACCCTACAACTACCCTACACCTTCCCTACACCTACCCTACACCTACCCTACACCTTCCCTACACCTACCCTACACCTACCCTACACCTACCCTACAACTACCCTAAAACTACCCTAGACCTACTCTACACCTACCCTACTCCTACCCTACAACTACCCTACAACTACTCTACACCTACCCTACAACTACCCTACAACTACCCTACACCTACCCTACAACTACCCTACAACTACCCTACAACTACCCTACACCTACACCTTCACCTTACCTACACTAAATATCTATACGATTCCATCAAACATCGACACATGTTATTAAAGTAAGGAAAAAAAAAGTTTTGTATGAGGGGGTGAAAATTTTGTATGGGATATTTTTTTTTGTATGGAACCCTAATTTTTTTTTTCACTTCCTTATATTAAAAAGCACCCTGAGCAATATTAGTTTGAGCGCAAACCCTCTACGACCTATAGTTTCCGAGATACATGGGGGGTGGGGGTGAAAGGGGGTGAAAAGTGGAAATGTCAGATTTTTCCTGAGGTCGCCCCCACTCCCTCTATACGAATCCACCAAAAATTTCAACCCTACAAGGTGCCATCTGGGAGAACAATCATGTCAATCAGTCAGTCAGTCAGTCAGTCAGTGAGTGAGTGAGTGAGTGGTAATCTAGCTATATATATTATAATAACTAGAGGTTGGGTGGTGCGCGAGCTGCACGCAGCTCGCGGTTTTGGTGTTGCATTGGTAAGCTATCAGAGAGGATTTTGAAAAGTAAAATGCAATCAAGAGGATATCGAAGTAGGAGAAGCAATCGATGAGGATTTAGAAGTGGAAGAAACAATGAGAGAGGATATCGAAGTTGAAGAAGCAATCAAGAGGATATCGAAGTAGGAGAAGCAATCGATGAGGATTTAGAAGTGGAAGAAAAAATCAGAGAGGATATCGAAGTTGAAGAAGCAATCAAGAGGATATCGAAGTAAGTAAGAAGCAATCGATGAGGATTAAGAAGTGGAAGAAACAATCAAAGAGGATATCGAAGTTGAAGAAGCAATCAAGAGGATATCGAAGTAGGAGAAGCAATTGATGAGGATTTAGAAGTGGAAGAAACAATCAAAGAGGATATCGAAGTCCAAGAAGCAATTAAAGAAGTTATCTGATGTGGAAGAAGCAATTAAAGAAGTTATCTGATGTGGAAGAAACAATCAAAGAGAATATCGATGAGGAAGAAGCAATAAACGATGATATCAAAGAAGAAGAAGCAATCGAAATTGATATCGAAATCGAAATCGAAATCGAAATCGAAATCGAAATCGAAATCGAAATCGAAATCGAAACCGAAACCGAAACCGAAACCGAAACCGCAACCGAAAACCAACACCTACCCTACACCTACCCTACAACTACCCTACAACTACCCTACAACTACCCTACAACTACCCTACACCTACTCTACAACTACCCTACAACTACCCTACACCTACCCTACACCTACTCTACAACTACCCTACAACTACCCTACACCTACCCTACACCTACCCTACACCTACCCTACACCTACCCTACACCTACCCTACACCTACCCTACACCTACCCTACACCTACCCTACAACTACCCTACAACTACCCTACAACTACCCTACAACTACCCTACAACTACCCTACACCTACACCTTCACCTAACCTACACTAAATATCTATACGATTCCACCAAACAGCAACACATGTCATTAAAGTAAAAAAAAAAAAGTTTTGTATGAGGGGGTGAAAATTTTGTATGGGACAAAAAAGACAAAAAAGACAAAAAAGACAAAAAAGACAAAAAAGACAAAAAAGACAAAAAAGACAAAAAAGACAAAAAAGACAAAAAAGACAAAAAAGACAAAAAAGACAAAAAAGACAAAAAAGACAAAAAAGACAAAAAAGACAAAAAAGACAAAAAAGACAAAAAAGACAAAAAAGACAAAAAAGACAAAAAAGACATAAAAGACATAAAAGACAAAAAAGTACCCTACCCCTGCTACACCTACCCAACACCGACCCAACACCTACCCTACCCCTACACCTACACCTGGGAGAAAAACCGTGTGATGGACGAAAAGAAAAAAAAAGTTTTGTATGAGGGGGTGAAAATTTTGTATGGGATAACTTTTTTTTGTATGAAATCCTAATTTTTTTTTACGGATCCTTATATTAAAAAGCACCCTGAGCAACATTAGTTTGAACGCGAACCCTCTACGACCCATAGTTTCCGAGATACATGGGGGATGGGGGTGAATGGGGGTGAAAAGGGGAAATGTCCGATTTTTCCTGAGGTCGCCCCTACTCCCTCTATACGATGCCACCAAAAATTATAACCCTACGAGGTTGCATCTGGGAGAACAATCATGTCAATCAGTCAGTCAGTCAGTCAGTCAGTCAGTGAGTGAGTCAGTGGTAATCGAGCTATATATATTATAACTAGAGGTTGGGTGGTGCGCGAGCTGCACGCAGCTCGCGGTTTTGGCGTGCATTGTAAAGCTATAAGACAGGATTTTGAAGTGAAAGAAGCAATCAAAGAGGATATCGAAGTTGAAGAAGCAATCAAAAAAGTTAACTGATGTGGAAGAAACAATCAACAAGGATAACCAAGAGGATGATGCTATAAGAGATGATATTGATGTAAAAGGAGCAATGAAAG
This sequence comes from Horisme vitalbata, assembly GCA_951804965.1. NCBI lineage: Eukaryota > Metazoa > Arthropoda > Insecta > Lepidoptera > Geometridae > Horisme > Horisme vitalbata. The sequence continues at coordinate 1,039,391 of OX638099.1, forward strand.
AAGATATCAACGTGGTAAATGCTATATAAGAGGATTTCGATGTAAAAGAAGCAATCGAAATCGAAATTGAAATCAAATCGAAATCATCGATATCGAAATCGAAATCGAAATCGAAATCGAAATCGAAATCGAAATCGAAATCGAAATCGAAATCGAAATCGAAATCGAAATCGAAATCGAAATCGAAATCGAAATCGAAATCGAAATCGAAATCGAAATCGAAATCGAAATCGAAATCGAAATCGAAATCGAAATCGAAATCGAAATCGAAATCGAAATCGAAATCGAAATCGAAATCGAAATCGAATTCGAAATCGAAATCGAAATCGAAATCGAAATCGAAATCGAAATCGAAATCGAAATCGAAATCGAAATCGAAATCGAAATCGAAATCGAAATCGAAATCGAAATCGAAATCGAAATCGAAATCGAAATCGAAATAGAAATAGAAATAGAAATAGAAATAGAAATCGAAATAGAAATAGAAATCGAAATCGAAATCAAAATCAACCAACAGCTACCCTACAACTACCCTACACCTACCCTACATCTACCCTACAACTACCCTACAACTACCCTACACCAACCCTACACCTACCCTACACCTACCCTACATCTATCTATAGTTTTAGGGTAGTTGTAGGGACAACTACCCTAAAACTACCCTATAACTACCCTACACCTACTATACAACTACCCTACAACTACCTTACACCTACACCTTCACCTAACCTACACTAAATATCTATACGATTCCACCAAACATCGACACATGTCATTAAATTAAAGAAAAAAAAAATTGTATGAAGGGGTGAAAATTTTGTATGGGATAATTTTTTTTTTGTATGGAACCCTAATTTTTTTTTTCGGATTCTTATATTAAAAAGCACCCTGAGCAATATTAGTTTGAGTGCAAACCCTCTACGACCTATAGTTTCCGAGATACATAAGGGGTGGGGGTGAAAGGGGGTGAAAAGTGGAAATGTCAGATTTTTCCTGAGGTCGCCCCCACTCCCTCTATACGAATCCACCAAAAATTTTAACCCTACGAGGTGGCATCTGGGAGAACAATCATGTCAATCAGTGAGTGGTAATCGAGCTATATATAGTATAACTAGAGGTTGGGTGGTGCGCGAGCTGCACGCAGCTCGCGGTTTATGTTTAAATTCGGAAAGCTATCAATGAGGGTTTCGAAGACGAAGAAGCAATCAAGAAAGGTATCGATGTGGGAGAAGCAATCAACGCGAATATCGAAGAGGAAGAAACAATCAAAGAAGATATCGATATGGGAGAAGCAATGAAAGAGAAAACCGAAGAGGAAGAAGGAATCAACGATGATATTGAAGAATAAGAAGCAATCAAAGCGGATAGCGAAGTGAAAGATGTAATCAAAGACGATATCGAAATCGAAATCGAAATCGAAATCGAAATCGAAATCGAAATCGAAATCGAAATCGAAACCGAAACCGAAACCGAAACCGAAACCGAAACCGAAACCGAAACCGAAACCGACACCGAAACCGAAACCGAAACCGAAACCGAAACCGAAACCGAAACCGAAACCGAAACCGAAACCGAAAACGAAACCGAAAACGAAAACGAAAACGAAAACGAAAACGAAAACGAAAACGAAAACGAACACCTACCCTACAACTACTCTACAACTACCCTACACCTACCCTACACCTACCCTACAACTACCCTATAACTACCCTACAACTACCCTACACCAACCCTACACCTACCCTACAACTACCCTACAACTACCCTACAACTAACCTACACCTACCCTACAACTACCCTTCAACTACCCTACAACTACCCTACAACTACCCTACACCAACCCTAAACCTACCCTACAACTACCCTACAACTACCCTACAACTACCCTACAACTACCCTACAACTTCCCTACAACTACCCTACAAATACCCTACAACTACCCTACTACTACCCTACACCTACCCTACACCTACCCTACACCAACCCTACACCTAAACTACACACTTAATTTATACAATTCAATCTGGGAAAACAAACATTGCCATAGACGTAAAGAAAAAAAAAATTTGTATGAAGGGGTGAAAATTTTGTATGGGATAAATTTTTTTTTGTATGGAACCCTAATTTTTTTTTTCGGATCTTTATATTAAAAAGCACCCTGAGCAATATTAGTTTGAGCGCGAACCCTCTACGACCTATAGTTTCCGAGATACATGGGGGGTGGGGGTGAAAGGGGGTGAAAAGTGGAAATGTCAGATTTTTCCTGAGGTCGCCCCCACTACCTCTATACAAATCCACCAAAAATTTCAACCCTACGAGGTGGCATCTGGGAGAACAATCATGTCAATCAGTGAATCAGTCAGTGAGTCAGTCAGTGGTAATCGAGCTATATATATTATAACTAGAGGTTGGGTGGTGCGCGAGCTGCACGCAGCTCGCGGTTTTGGCTTGCATTATAAAGCGAAATAAGACAGAATTTTGAAGTGAAAGAAGCAATCAAAAATGTTAACTGATGTGGAAAAAACAATCAAAATGGATAAACAAGAGGATGATGCTATAAGAGATGACATTGATGCAAAAGAAGCAATCAAAGAAGATATCGAAGTGGTAGAAGCTTATCAAGAGGATATTGATGTAAAAGAAGCAATCAAAGAAGACATCGAAATGGAAGATGCTATAAGAGATGATATTGATGTCAAAAGAGCAATCAAAGAAGACATCGAAATGGAAGATGCTATAAAGAGATGATATTGATGTCAAAAGAGCAATCAAAGAAGATATCGAAGTGGTAAATGCTATAAAAGAGGATATCGATGTAAAAGAAGCAATCAAATCGAAATCGAAATCGAAATCGAAATCGAAATCGAAATCGAAATCGAAATCGAAATCGAAATCGAAATCGAAATCGAAATCGAAATCGAAATCGAAATCGAAATCGAAATCGAAATCGAAATCGAAATCGAAATCGAAATCGAAATCGAAATCGAAATCGAAATCGAAATCGAAATCCATATAAAAAAAAAAAAACCTACCCTACACCAACCCTACAACTACCCTACACCTACCCTACAACTACCCTACAACTACCCTACACCTACCCTACAACTACCCTACACCTACCCTACAACTACCCTACAACTACCCTACACCTACCCTACACCTACCCTACAACTACCCTACAACTACCCTACACCTACCCTACACCTACCCTACACCTACCCTACAACTACCCTACAACTACCCTTCAACTACCCTACACCTACACCTATCCTACACTAAACATCTAAACGATTCCACCAAACATCGACACATGTCATTAAAGTAAAGAAAAACCAGTTTTGTATGAAGGGGTGAAAATTTTGTATGGGATACATTTTTTTTTGTATGGAACCCTAATTTTTTTTTTCGGATTCTTATATTAAAAAGCACCCTGAGCAATATTAGTTTGAACGCGAACCCTCTACGACCTATAGTTTCCGAGATACATGGGGGGTGGGGGTGAAAGGGGGTGAAAAGTGGAAATGTCAGATTTTTCCTGAGGTCGCCTCCACTCCCTCTATACGAATCCACCAAAAATTTTAACCCTACGAGGTTGCTTCTGGGAGAACAATCATGTCAATCAGTGAATCAGTCAGTGAGTCAGTCAGTGGTAATCGAGCTATATATAGTATAATAACTAGAGGTTGGGTGGTGCGCGAGCTGCACGCAGCTCGCGAGGGTTGTGTTGTTTTATCGGAACCCTCTAAATCCTTAAATACAGTAGACTCTTACTAATGGGGCACTTCAATAGATACGTTCAATAATCATGGTCATCATGAACATTTTGTTTACAATAAACAGGGGGAGAGCAGTAGTCAACTTATCGCACAGGCTTTCCACCCGAGTTTAGGCAACTGAGACTCAGGATACTTATTAGAAATTTAACATTAGATACCTTTACTACCTACCTACTATCTGATTGTCGTTATCACTAATACCTTATTTTATGTCTAACTTAAAAGCTGTGCAATAAATTAGGTATACAATACTAACATAAGTATTTGAACAATGTAGTAATCCTAAAGCTGGGTACGGCGCGTTCCTGTATACGCGTAGTCGGGAGTTCGCTGGGCACGCGTATATTGGATAAGTGTATAGTTATTGTGGATCGCCGCGAACCTGAACGCGAGGCCAATCGATCCATACGCTACGCGAGCCGAAACCGACTGACCACGGCTCAAAGTTCCCCAAAGTGTACGCGTAGCTGCAAGTACAGACATGGCGTTCCAAGATACGCGTAACCCGACTACGCGTACCAATATACGCGCTATCCGTACCCAGCTGAATAATCCAATAAACCGGCACCCACAGGTTTTTAAGAGCCGGATTAATGAGGTTCTTCTGTAAAGAGTACATAGGTTTGTGGACTATGTACACCGCCTACTGCCATTTTAGCTATTCAATAAAAAAAACAATTTTGAAATAGGTGTATACATTTTATATTTTTGAATTTTTATAATAATTAGGTAGGTAAAATTTGTTAAACACAGAAAGAAAAATTTATTAAACCACTTAAAATAAAAACATTTATATTGACAAAATAAAATAAATACTGTGTCATATATCTGTATCGGGTAATACTTTTCAAATCATCTTGCTTGACTCGACCATTACCACCATTTTCAGCCGCAATGAGATGCTCGTCGTTCAGTTGTTATCTGTTCGAAAACAAAATGTAATATGAGAGACTTTTATGTCATGTATGTTAGTTTTCTGATTTTTTTATTCATTAACATAACTATTTTAATGCCACACTATAATAGGATGTGGTAGTCAACCTGTACGTGTACGTACAGGTTATTTCATAATATTAACTAAGTTAACCCAAACCTATCTCGACTCTTCTAATTATGAAGATTTGAAAGATAATGAAAAAGAAATTGCGAAAAACCGCTATATTAAGGATAAATTATATTTATCAGATGGTTTGTGCTTATTGAAGTTAGGTTGTATTTTGCAAATGTTATTACCTGGTTTCACTTCGGATAGTGCCTTGAAATAATACGGAAACAACGCGTTGGAGCCATGTCCAGTAGGTAGATGTTAATGTATATTGTTTTCAAGACCAGGTAATACCCTGAGGTATTCTCACGTGCTTACCTAGAACATATTATAAGGTTTAGTATCCATACTAATAATAAAAATTGTTGTTTTCTCGATCCTCCTATATTTTGCAGAGGCATTATAAATTATAAATGAAAGTTTGATATATCTAGTAATTAAGACCATGGGCCCTGATTCTTGTGATTCGATATATTTATCACATTAGATACATATCGCGCGAACTGTCAAAACTGTATGAAAAATTGTTAGTTATCGCGTTATTTATCTCATGTGATAATTTTGTCTATTGCTGAATGTTTTGAAATTTTGTCTATTAGGCCCCCTTGGATTGTGACATAGGCCACCTTTTATTAACAAACCACGCGTGCGAAGCCGCTGGGGAAAGCTAGTTTATAATATATTTGTATTACCTGCTTGTACTTCATCGACAGCTAATAAGTCGGCGACATTTCCTTGTCCAGTACTAATTATCTAAGGCTACGGTCTCGAAGTAAGCGATTGCGGGGCGGCGGCGGAAGCACTTCCATATAAATCTATGCATTGAAACGCGCCGTTCCTCGCGCCGCCGCCGCCGCCGCCGCCCCGCGCCAGATGACTTCGTGTCCGTAGCCTAAGAGGTAAGTAGATGTTAGCGAACGTATTAAATCATTTAAAATTAAAACATCTACAGTTAAATTGTCGATGTTCAAAACACCTAAAATTACATTACCTATTGGTTCATCATCATCATTATTACCATCAGTCTATAGCAGTCCACAGCTGGACATAGGCTTCCTCTAATTTCTCTAGAGCGCCATTGCGCCCTGTTCTGAGCTCGACGTTTAAGCTCCTAATGGTTGGTTCTAAATGTCGAATGGTTATTATGTAAAAGATCAAAAATGAAATAAAATAGATAATTTTAAATAATGATCTAAATACCTACAATATTGTATTCCTTACGTACCTAACTACCTAGTGCATTTCTGGTAGTTGTGCGGCCGCTGCCTGCCGCGGCACGCTCGATCGCCTCGCGCCATCGTGACAACTCGTGACAACGGGTCGGCCTCGACCCGGGAGCTTGGTGTGGAGCCGCAGAGGCATGGAAGACAGAACGCTCGGTCCATCTGCAGAAGAACAACAATCTTATATGGGCGAACAATATCTTAAGAACTGTTACCTAGATTCTCGTTTACCTTCTTAAATACTTAATCACTTTAATATAATTTATACATGGCATAAGGTTTGGCCTCTGGCTCAGTAGGCTAAGGTCCGTCTGAGACATAGAAGGTTGCGGGTCCGATTCCCGTCGAGGGACAAATGTTTGCAGTATTTACATATATTTCTTTCAGGTCTGGGTCTTTTCTACGTTTAATGTATGTTATTTGTGTATTTACAACAAAAATGTCGCGCCGTCGCCGCGTCGCTCATCGTGCCGTTACTGTATCGCTCGTCGCGCCGTTGCCGCATTGTAAAGCCTTCGCGTCGCACGCCGCGCCGTTGCCGCGCGTCGCACACGCTGCGGGACAAATTATTGCATTATTTATATATATTTCTCCCAGGTTTGGATGTTTTCTAAGTATAATGTGTATGAATTTACAAAAATAAACGTACGTGTTTACGTTGCCGCGTCGCACGCCGCGCCAATGCCGCGCGTCGCACAGTCGTAGCGTCGCTCGACGCGCCGTTGCCGTGTCGCACAGTCGCCGCATCGCTCGTCGCGCAGCCGCCGCGTCGCCAGCGCAGCTGTAGTTATATCTGCTAGGAAAACTAAATAATACTTGGAAGTCATTTTCCACACCACCTATGAGGTACGACTAAAAGCGCGTTTTTTTTTTGGTGGTGTCCCCAGGAGGCCTAGTCCACACTTGCTAAATACATCTATCAGCAAAATAAGTTAGTTTACTCTACGCATAAAGCTGTACTTTTAACAACTGATATTAATAATAAATATTATAAATATATATATACTGGGTGTGTTTGTGTGTGTGATTCTAATTAATATCTACGCAGCTACGTCCAGGCACATTTGATGAATGTTTTAACTACTAACTACTCATCTTCATCCTCAGCTCGATATAGACCCCTTCTTGCCTAGATTTAGTAATAGGAATATTAACACTAATTAAGAAAGTAAAAAGTTAGCTACTTTGTACTACTGGGTGTGTGTGATGCTAATTATCTACGTCCAGGTACATTTCATAAATGTATTAACTACTCAATATTCATCTTCATTCACAGCTCCATATAGACCTTTTCTTGCATACCTAGGTTTAGTAATAGGAATACCTATTTAAGAAAGTAAAAAGTTAGCTACTTTGTACTACTGGGTGTGTGTGATTCTAATTATCTACGTCCATTTCATTCATACATTTCATAAATGTATTAACTACTCACTATTCATCTTCATCCACAGCCCGGTATAGACCCCTTTTTGCCTGAGTTTATTAAAAGTAATACTTACAGTAATTAACAAAGTGAACTAATAATGAATGTAGCAAATCAGTATTACACAATAAATTAAATCTATTCTATATAATATTTAAATATTTATATACATATTTATTTGGCAAGTTTAGTTGAATGAGTGTGATTTATATTATAGAAAATATAATAACATACTAAGTACCAATTACCACTACAAAACTACCTACTTTTCATTCATTTTCCTTCCTTTCCTTCCTTCTTCATATGAGTGGCCAACTCTGGTGTCGGAGTTTTAAGCCGCCTGAAGGCCTCCGACATGGCTTAACGACTGAAAAGCCGAGATCAACATCTTAACAACGCCCATTCCATGACATTCATATCCCTGCTCTTATCCCACTCTAGCACACCGTTTTCATTCTCCATTCACTGCTATCGGCTGTCAACTCTGTATTCACTAAAAAAACAACACAAAACTACCTAGTTTTAACTAATATAAAATATATTGAGCGTGCTAGTGTATGTACGAGAAAATTATTTATATTGAAATTTGTGAAATTAACGCAATATGCAATATGCATTAGGTACAATCAAAAATCTTATCTTAGCTAAATATAACTGTTAAGAAATAAAACGTATCGGGCAATTTTTGGTGAAATGTATCTTGATGTGAGATCATTGTAAAGCCATACTACTGATCAGAAGCAAATCTTGTCTGATTGTGAGATATGAGAAATAAGTTATTGTTAAGTCAAATTATCCGACAAGCACGAGTTTGGATTGTACTCGGTGTCAACTCGTCGCCAAGTACACGGTTTAAGTGGAGTCAGTAAAACTGAGTGTTGGTACGAACTCGTCATTGAGATAGGTTACCACAACAATGGCCAGTCAGTTTTAAGGTGATCAGTATCAGCTCAATACTGGAACACATAACGTTGTCCGTAATGTGTTGGCCTGAGCGGTAGTCGATGTTGAATTGTTCAAGGAAGTGCAGGCTGACCTGTAGTCCGACTATGTTCAGTTGTTGCGGGTGTGTGGGGATTCACTTGGAATCATGACACGGTGGATCCACGTCCTCAATGCGTGATTTGCTACGAAATATTAGCGTAAGTATGAGTTTGAGTAAGTTAACGCGTCACATAGAAACGAAACATTCCCATTTCAAAAATTGTAAGATGTTGTATTGAGCAAAGAGTGAAGAGACGGGGTCAGTCGTGTGAATGTGTAATGTTGGTGTGTGTATGACGCCCGATGTCTCAATCACCCTCAGCATTGAGCAAAGCGTGAAGAGACGGGGTCAGTCGTGTGAATGTGTAATGTTAGTGTGTGTATGACGCCCGATGTCTCAATCACTCTCAGCTTTGAGCAAAGAGTGAAGAGACGGGGTCAGTCGTGTGAATGTGTAATGTTGGTGTGTGTATGACCCCCGATGTCTCAGTCACTCTCTGCATTGAGCAAAGAGTGAAGAGACGGGGTCAGTCGTGTGAATGTGTAATGTTGGTGTGTGTATGACCCCCGATGTCTCAGTCACTCTCTGCATTGAACAAAGAGTGAGGAGACGGGGTCAGTCGTGTGAATGTGTAATGTTGGTGTGTGTATGACCCCCGATGTCTCAGTCACTCTCTGCATTGAGCAAAGAGTGAAGAGACGGGGTCAGTCGTGTGAATGTGTAATGTTGGTGTGTGTATGACCCCCGATGTCTCAGTCACTCTCTTCATTGAGCAAAGAGTGAAGAGACGGGGTCAGTCGTGTGAATGTGTAATGTTGGTGTGTGTATGACCCCCGATGTCTCAGTCACTCTCTGCATTGAGCAAAGAGTGAAGAGACGGGGTCAGTCGTGTGAATGTGTTATGTTGGTGTGTGTATGACTCCCGATGTCTCAGTCACTCTCTGCATTGAACAAAGAGTGAAGAGACGGGGTCAGTCGTGTGAATGTGTAATGTTGAGGTGTGTAAAACGCCCGATGTCTCAGTCACTCTCTGAAGAGCTGTATGTGTAAATGTTGGTGTACGTTGGATGCTTAATGACACTTCTAAACCAATCTTTGCATTGAGCAAAGAGTGAGAGCCGAGTAACAGTTACGGTGTGTTGGATGCTCAATGACGTAATTAGTTTTCGCAATGTTCAAAGTGTCTAAATAATTCCTTCAAATGAAAACCTGTGTTTGTGTATGATAATCTATCTTTCCAGTATTGATTTATAGGCTCGCCTTATACGCTATGTTGTTTAATCAAAAAGGAATCACGCGAATACATTTTTATATGGACACTTGTGGTGCCTGAAAGATACATCAACACTAATATAATAATATTTTATCATTTACTTTTTTCTACACTTCTTTTATTGCTGTCATGTTTACTCAGAGTACTGCATGACCTGTTGTTATTAGTGATGTCAAGAATATTCGGGTTATTCGATAACTATCTAGTGTTTAGCCGAATATTACGTACAATTCGACTGAATACAGAATATAAAATTATGATATCCGAAAAAAAAATGTTTTTCGAAAATGGCTTTTATTTATTCTATGGTCTTTTACATTTTGTGAAATTTTTGTGATATCAGAATTCGCGAAATTCTTTAATCTAAACTTAAAAATAAGTAAATGTAAACTTAAATACATCTGTATTTTTTGTTTGCATATTATATTTTTTAATGCATTTTGATTACGATATTTTTTTCGTATTCATTTTGTTTTTTTTTTGTCTTAGCATGTTCAATTTTTTTTCATGCATTTTGATTACGACTTTTTTTTCGTATTCATTTTTTTCTTTTTTATTCTTATATTTATTTTAATCTTCTTTTTCTTGCTCCCTTAATGTAAAATAACATCATCACATTCGTTTCTCGTCTTATCCAAGGGTGATACTTTGTTTTTAAACGAACTATTTACTTGTGCACACTCTGAAACAGTAACTTTTTTAAATTAATATTTTCATTTTAGGAAACTAAATATAGACCAGGGTCGATAATTTTTAAAACCAAAAAAAAATTATAGTAGGATTAAACCCATTAGAAAAGGAGGAGAATATTATAAAAATGAAAGAAAAAATAATTTACGGCCGATCTGAGGTCGGGAAGGGGATGGGGGTGACTTTTTAAGGGTAAAAAACAGTTTTTCTCGATTTCCGGCAAAACTAAAAGTCCTATGGAAAAAAATGAAATGGCAAAGTTGTAGGTAATAAAAAGATCTAAAACTTTTGTATTAACACTTTTTTCACATAACCTCAAAATTCAAAAACTAAGTTTTTGTTTTTTTTTTATCTTTTACAAAAATGTTTTTTTTCATGAAATTTGGTGAAAACTTACCTTTTTATGACCCAAATACGCTGTAATTTATTTGATTAGAAATATTAATTTTTTCCTTATTTTGAATTATTATCGAAAAAGCACCCTAATTTTCAATCGAAAATTCACCCGTCAAAATATCAGCTTTTTTTCAAAAAGTTGGTATGTTTTCTGTTCGTCGAAATCTCTACTTTCCGATGGTGAAATAAAAATATATGTTTTTATTGTAAATCTTCTCAGAAAATGCAAAAAAGTACAAGATTAAAAAATAATAATCTCCTTAATTTTGCACAAACAAATTTAGTTAATCCCATGAAAAAAAATATGTTTCAAAATACATAAAAAATATATAAAATATATATCGTAATACTTTTAATAACTATCTTTTGGCCGATTTTCATATGTATTTTATACATTTCAAATATTTCAGATACATTCAAAATATATTTTTTTATGTTTTTTATGTCTTTTAAGATATTATTTTTCCTTTCATTTTTATAATATTCTCCTCCTTTTCTAATGGGTTTCATCCTATTATTTTTTTTCACTTTTTATTATTTTTAAAGGCTTTTTCTACCCTGGTCTAATAATCATGTAATCTAAGAAAAAAATATTTGTCTCACCTGCTCTTTATGCACATGTAGTATGGCATAGATATTTGAAACGGCAGCGTTAGTAATACTTAGTGATTTTATTCTCAGTTTTCTTCTGTATTTGGTAGATGAATTAAGTTCCATTGCTGAATGTATGTTTAATTTTTTTTTATAATTCCACTGTTTCATAAATTTTCCTCAAAAATCGAACTTCGATATTGAATGGGACTTAATATAGAATGTATCGTATTGTTCAACGCTTCATAGTTATAAATCTAAAGCATTACGCGGTTTGCCGCCCTCTCCGTACTGGAAAGCCAATTTCCGCTTGTATATGCTCTGAAAACAGTAAATCATTTTAGAAATATTTTCAAGATACACGACAAAACGTAAACATGTTTTTTTGCTATAAATTACCCATAAGTAACTAAGGAAACCAAACCTTTCTCTTGCATGCTTTGTATGCGCGATTTGTATAGGAGTAGGTGTTTCAGTTGAACGCTGGAATGGCAGCGTTAGCAACATTGATTTATCCTTTTTTTTCTGTGTCTGATAATGGAATTTGGTGTTTCTTAGGTCAATGCAAGATGTGTTGTATTTAAATTGCGTGGAATTTTCTCTTCATTTAGTACCACCAACAGCTGCCTCTTAGTACTTAGGAAACCCGCCTGCACTGCGTGCTGTGAAGAAAATAAAAAAGTGCTTTTATTTAAAAGATATATCAACACAATGCAAAAATATTTATGAAATAATGTTGTGAGTAACTCACTACTCAATAAACAAATTTTTATATATTATTTTCTCACCTGCATTTTATGCACGACCGAGGAGTAAGTGATCCAGTTACTGATGACAGTCACACGATGATTGTTTCCATATTATGTAAATAGGCTTACACGGATAAATGTACGACCCTGATGGGCATTACAATAGTTTGACAGAGACCTTACATATTTCACTTAAACTTAACATTTTTATGTACTTAATTCTAAGTAGCTATCTTTATGCACGTACTTAAAAAACATTATATGATCGGAAAAAATGTAGTGCCCGACAGCAATAAAAGAAGTGTCGTACACAGCTGGCGGTATAGAAAGATTTTTCAGAAAGGACAACATTCAAATTTTTATTATTTATCACCGATACACCATCATGTTAACATAAACCTTAAACTCCTTGAAAATATTTTATCTTTTGACAAAATCAAATTCAAAGACAAAAATGAAATGGGAAACAATATTTTTGAAAACTTGTTAACTATAAATTATTAATTTTAAATTCTACTGGTTTATTTTTGAAATGGGTATGTTTCGTTTCTATGTGACGCGTTAACTTACTCAAACTCACACTAACGTTCGCTAATATTTCGTAGCAAATCACGCATTGAGGACGTGGATCCACCGTGTCATGATTCCAAGTGAATCCCCACACATCCGCACCAACCCAACATAGTCGGACTACAGGTCAGCCTGCACTTCCTTGAACAATTCAACATCGACTACCGGTCAGGCCAACACATTACGGACAACGTTATGTGTTCCAGTATTGAGCTGATACTGATCACCTTAAAACTGACTGGACATTTGTTGTGGTAACCTATCTCAATGACGAGTTCGTACCAACACTCAGTTTGACTGACTCCACTTAAACCGTGTACTTGGCGACGAGTTGACACCGAGTACAATCCAGACTCGTGCTTGTCGGATAATCTGACTTAACAATAACTCATTTCTCATATCTCACAATCAGACAAGATTTGCTTCTGATCAGTAGTATGGTGTTACAATGATTTCACATCAACACATATTTCAACAAAAATACCACATGATACGTTTTATTCATTAATAGTTATAGTTGCTATGATTCGATCTTTCACTGAACATAATGGCTTATTGTATATTTTGTTAAAAACACATAATTTAAATAATAATAAAAATCCCGTTGTTAGTGTAATGTATACGTAAAAATACAATAGTATAAATGTAAAAAATAAATTAAATATGTAAAAAAGTAAATTAAAATAACGCACGGAATAGCCATGTCGACATGATTAATTGATTATAAAACTTGATTTTTAAAGTGCCTACAGAGATATAGAGGTGAACAGTTTAAAACTTATTCAGGTAGCTCTAAATTTTAAATTGATTTTTAGTCCCTAATGAAGACAGCCGCAAGTTCAAATTCATGATTACAGTAATTCCGGTATCGTTATATTTTTCGCGTACGGTTTGCCATCTACAATGCGATCTTTATGTATTAAAATTTGGATGTGATCTTTTTTAGTTACTCGACCTAGCGCAACGTATAACTGCCCGTGACTAAACATGTCCGATCTTAAGTCTAGTCCAACGCGGCTAATTGTTTGACCCTGACTTTTATGAATTGTCATTGCGTAACATAACTGTAATGGAAATTGACGGCGACACATCTCGAAAGGACTGTTGGGATCAATAGAACCTTTGAACAGGATTCGAGGAATTAAATATTCTTGGGTATTTTCCGATTTTTGTACCGTTATTATTCGCGGCGAAGTATTTGTTACTATAACTTTAGTGCCGTTTACGAGACCGTCAGCAAAGCTAAGATTACGCATGATCATGCAAACGCACCCTATTTTCAATTTAAGGTCGTGCTCCGGAATACCTCTCGGTTGCATGCGATTTAGTGCATCTGGCCCTAAAAACAATTCATCTGCATTATCGTTTTCTACTTTATCTATTGAATAGAAGTGCAGGACTTCGCCTTCTAATCGTTCTAATATTATATTATTAATTTCCCTTACAGCGTCGTTGCGTGTACATAAAATAGCTCTGTGTATGCAAGCACAGGCTTCGTCAATAAAAGGGAAAACAAAGTCAATTAATTCATCTAATTCCGAAACAATACCAATACCGCTTAAATCTACAAAATTTTGAATATTATTACTACTTTCTATAGCATGTAAAGGTAATTTATTTGAGCCTAACTTTAATAAAAATTCTGCAAATTCGACATCTTCCCTACATCTTTGCGATGTGGCTAGTGAAAATGATTTTAAATTTTGCCAGAGGGGTGATGTCTTAACTGATGCATTTAAAATATCTGAATTTGTTTTAGCATTTGTAACTACAGGCGGAATTTGTCTAAAATCGCCTGCGAATATTATAATTTTGCCTCCAAAGATTATGTTGTTATGCATCAGATCACGCAACGATCTATCCAGCAGATGAATCAAATATTTATGGGCCATAGGCGCTTCATCGTAAATAATTACGTCCGAGTGAGATATTAATTCAGCCCTTTGAGTACCGTTTGTAATATTCCAATAGCCAAGGTCATCTACGAGTTCTAATGGAAATTTAAACATGCTATGCGCCGTGGTTCCTCCCTCGTAATTTTGCGCGGCAATAGCGGAACTGGCAGTACACAAAACAACTCCTTTTAAATTACCGCGCACGTGGGCTGAAACTACATTTAATAATAACGTCTTACCAGTTCCTGCGGGACCATCGATGAAAATTGCAGTATTATTATTATCGCGATAATTATTATCGGTACAAAGTTTTGTGACGTAATTAAAAATTAAGCGTTGTTCGGGGGACAGGCGAGGAACCCATTCATTTTCAAAATTTATTAAAGTGTCGTGATTGTATTCTACGCGCTCTCTACCTAACTCGGTAGTGTCATCAACGACATCTGGCAAACCGTGTTGTGCAAGTGACGATCCGTGTTTGCGAAGCATTCTATTGAGTTGTATAAGACACAATGTATATGCTCTATCGCTGTCTTCATTGCCTAGCCGGTGTGAAATATCTTCACTTAATTGATTTTTAAAAGTGTCCCAGAGAGACGCGACTGCGACACCGTTTACAGCCAAAAGTACGAAAAAGCTACGCAGGCGTGGTCCTGTAAAAAAAGTTGAAGCTTCCAACATAGCTCTTTCGTATTCGACTTCGTCATCAGCTAGACCAACTACTTTAGCAGCTTCCTGAAAAGTTGTACAATTTGGACCACCAAGATGTTTAAGATTTGTGTAACTACGACACGGGTATGTTTTTAAAAGGATTCTAAGATAAAACTGTTCACCTCTGTTAGGTGCGACCCAAAATAGACGCGCGACAAGCTCACCCCGTTGTCTTTTAGTAATAAATTTATGATTTGATGTTTCAATTATTTCCGTATTTTTAGTAGAGGGACGCTTGGAATGGACAATATATTTTTCGTAAAAATCAAGATATGTAAGGTTATCGAACTCCTCTCCTATGGGGCGGTTAAAATACGTTATTAAATCAGAACCGGCTTTTTTCGCGGCTGCTGCTTCAGTGCCTGGCTTAAAATAAACTGATTGTTGATTTTCGAGATGGACTGATAATTGTTTGACGTTGGGTTCGCGTGCAGTTACATCAAATTCTAACGTTCTCCAGGCAGCGTCGCTAGAACCTATATATCGTTTTGTAACAAACTGTTCGATCTCATTATTTTGATTATCTTCGGATACTACAGCTACACGTGATTCGTCAGGTCCCTTTGTTATATATTTAAACAAATATTTAACAATCGTGCGTTGCGAGGACACTTCGAGGTTGATATGAGCATCGTACTTTAGAAGAAGACCGGCATTATAAGGTACAACCCATGTATCATTTACAGTGATATCCTGGCCACGATAAGTTATTTTACCTTCATTTTTACTATTCCTACATAAATTAATATAGCCTTTATCATCACAATAGGTGGTGGTGGTTTCTCGTTTTGGAAAAAATTTTGAACATTTATTTTTATCGTTATCCCAACAAGGTAAATTCGTTCTATATGGAGGTCCACAGGGGCCGTGAATCATGTGGTTTAAAACGGCCTTCTGTAATCTTCCCTCAGCCTCTGATGCATGAGGGATATCAGCTCTTACAAACTTATCGATATCTAAATTTTGGACAGGGCCACCACCTTCAACCCTAAAACAAATGTGAGCGTGTGGTAAACCTCGCTTTTGAAATTCTATTACATGCATCATGTAAATGCATTTGCCAAACCAACGACCAGATCTTATATCTCTTAACAATTCCGCCAACTTTAAATTAAAAACTCTAGCACAAACAAGGGGATTGTTACCTTGATTTAAAGTAGATTGTTGTATTTCGGGCCACTTAGGATTACACGTAAATGTAAGGAAAAACGATGGGTTGCCTAATCTGCTTACTAAAGCAATTGCATCGCTATATTTTCCCTTCATGTAACGCGGACCACCCGTAAATGACATGGGCAAGTAAACGCGACCTGGCACGAATCCTTCTCCCTGAATGGTTTCGTCTTGATGAATTTGATGCGAGATTTCGATGCTCATTTCAACTTCTTGAAGTGGCGCGGACCTTAAAGCATTGTTCGAGGTATGTTTTTGTAAACTACTTAAAAACCGTAACCTTTCCTCGGAAATCCTGCAGTACATATCAACTAACCATTCTTCGGAAAGTCGTCCAATCTCTGAAAATCGCGGCTCTGACATAAGTAAACATCGCACATATTTTACTTGTGCTAGTTTATTGCCGTTATTATCAACCTTATTTGGGTACCAACCTGGATTACCTTCGGGATAAAGTAGCGGATATTGAAAACTTTCATATAACGGGTGCATGATATCTACAGTGTGTGGTTTCTTATCACCGACTTTCCACACAGCTATGCAATGCGGTGTATAATTTTCTCTTTCGGTACTTATGATAGCCGCTACTTCTCTACCAACAGGTACGTCTCCTAAAATATTTCCGTGAGTTGAACGAGACGTTTGTTGAAATTTTATGAAAGCCTGATCAGATGGCTCCTGACTTAAAC
The DNA here is from genome assembly GCA_951804965.1 of Horisme vitalbata. Lineage (NCBI taxonomy): Eukaryota > Metazoa > Arthropoda > Insecta > Lepidoptera > Geometridae > Horisme > Horisme vitalbata. The sequence continues at coordinate 1,056,583 of OX638099.1, forward strand.
GTTTAAAACATTCGATGAATGGATTTACATTATACAAAAAAAAATTTATGCAGCGCACGACCTGCATGTCAAGTTTGTTTTCTGCAGCTAACTGTTCTCGTTCATTGGAATCGCTGATATATAATCCTAAATTATTTACACTGCCAGTATAAGCTAAATCAAAAACTCTGTGGTAGACTCGCCCTTGAATTTTAAGAAATGATAATCCAGCTGGTTGTTGGTACCCGTGAGAAACACCCAAGGCACTGAAGGCAAATAGGTTATTATACGCTCGCGGCCTATTGACAAACGATGCGTGAGTGTAAAACTCCTCAGTTAATGGCGTAAAATTTTGTACGTTAAAGGCGCCCGATCCACAACACCACTGTTTTCTAGATTTTTCTTCTTCAAAAAGGTGGGCATTACAATTTGAACAGGTAAAAGTGTCAGGAGCGAGCAACGAGGTTTTTTTTAAAGAATACAATTTTATTACTTTAAGTTCAGCGTCCCTCTTTTGACTTATTAAATTAGACGAACGCAGCGGAACGTCTACATTGCGGCTGGTTTTATTATATTTGTCTGATGAGACTTTATTTACTTCGGGGTTTTGCTTGGTATAACGGTGTACCGCATCTCGATTTACTTGAGGGTTTGCAGCGCTATATTTTGCAACGGCATCGCGGTTAATTTGCGGGTTTGCAGCGCTATATTTTGAAACGGCATCGCGGTTTATTTGCGGGTTTGCAGCTCTATATTTTGAAACGGCATCGCGGTTTATTTGCGGGTTTGCAGCTCTATATTTTGAAACGGCATCGCGGTTTATTTGCGGGTTTTCAGCGCTATATTTTGAAACGGCATCAAGATGGGCATTAACTTTTGTTTTTTTAGCGCCTCGTTTTATTTTTTTGGGTCGACCTCTTTTTGTTGAAGTTTCAATTACTTCAACATTATCCACGATTACTTCAGAATTTTCTTTGTTTTGTTGAACAAGAAGTGGTTTCTTTATTTTTTCCACATATTTTGTCTGAACCACTCTTTTAGAATTCGATATTGATTTTTTATCGTCGATTTGCGCGGTTTCCAATTTAGTCGTGGTTGACAAAGGCGATGATTTTTCTACTACCGAATTGCTGCCAACAATGGATTGAACGGATTGCAGTATAGATTGCGACTGCGGTGACTGACTGATAGACTCATTTATACTAATTACGGGCTCTACCCAGTTTATTCCATCAAGCAAAGACTGCGATTGCGTTGATGTTACTAAATTATCGGAATTATAATTAATAACGCGCAACCGATTTAATGTAAACCGGGTACCGTCAAAGTATTTGCGTGCCAAGAGTAACTTTGCTAAGTCCCGTAACGAATCACATTTAAATAAACGTGCTACTCCCGATAGTGCAGGTTTATTATATTCATCAACCGCATGACTATTGAATAAATAGTAAACGTTACTAAACCGCCAAAACGAAACCGTATAACCTTGCCCGGTGAATATTATACTATCCGTATCATCATTGTGCAGCAAATTAAAAACACTGTTCCGCATTAATAACTCTAATGCATGTAATTCTACATCATATGTTTGTGGACTATTAGGGAAAAATCCTTCACCTATACAGGTGTTGAAGTCTAGTTTTTCAATTTGAGCCAAATAGTTTCCGACGCAAATCTCCGTGGGCAACTCATCTGGCGCAAGATATCGTTGGCCAATTGATACCAAATAAGATTTCAAAGACATATACAGCGCGTCTCCACTCTGGAGAATGACATCGATATCATCATGATTAAGATCACGATTTTTACATACGGATAAAATTGATGCGCATGCCGACATGGCTACACATTGTGAGTTATCACCTGCAAATTTTTCATCGCCTTGATGTGTTCTTCCTAAACATTAAAAAAACAGCTTTTATATCCATTGAATTTTGCAGAAATCAAATGTAGTATTATCACTATAAAGAAGTATTCGCTAGGAGGCATAGACATAACTTTAACGTGCAGCGTAGTAAGTTATTAAACAAAACTGTTCAAAAATGAGTCTCGTCTGCCTGTCTCTCTCAGATGGTTTCGTAGATACCAACCTAGATTCATGTTGATTTAGTAGCGCTATCTAGTTTTGTGAGCAATAAACTAAGATCACATATAACGCAGATATCTAAAAAAAAATTAAGAAATCGTTCTATTTACATATTCAGTAAGATTTGCATGTATTTTTATCAACCTTAACTGTTGTAGATTTTTAGTTATGCAAGCATCAGAGTATAGGAGGCAAAGGGAACAATAATTACATTTTTTAGAAATTTTTCCATATACCTAACTCCAAAACTAAAAAAAAAGGAAAATTGGTACTCAAAACGTTTTCAAAGTATTTATTTTCCTTTAACTTGAGCTAAGTTAACATTGTTGATAACAATTCCAAATTACACGTAAGTTAGCCTTAGAAGTTGCTGAGCTTTACTTTGATAGACTCTTCGTACAACAAACAAACAGACAGGGGGTTCCGTTTTAACTATTTAAAAGTAGAACTCTAAAAATATACGCTCTAAATGTTTTATTTTACAAGTAAAATTAAACATTTAGAGAACATCAAGGTGCATCAAGATGCTTACTACAATATACCTAGGTACCTAAACTCCATGCAAACAAATATTGAGGTAAATTAATTCAATTAATTTATTGAATTCAATAGAATTACATCACACATATGCACATTAAATTACATACCCAAACACTTGTATGACATATCATAATCATGTCTGAATACTAAGAAGTCTCGCTGGTTGCCAAATAATCAGATTGGTTGATGATGGAAAACTGCTCCAGCTGCAGATGTACTGGCACCGTCGTTGAACCGCTCGGCCTCATTTATTATTTTCGGCCTAATTTTTTACCTTTTCCGGCACTGCTTGACATGGTTGAGGAGTTTTATTGGTACCATTCGATTGCAGTTGAGAAGGCCTTTTTAACATTTGATATCTGAATTTGGATTTGGCTTTTTGAGGCGTATAGGACGACATTAAATTCATATTTATGATGCAAAAATAATATTTTTACACCTTATTACATTCACTGTCACTATGTATACACACTTATTTTTGGCATTATAACAAAAGCCAACGATAGAAACTTACAACGAACGTCGTAGCTTTTCCGAGTCAAAAGTTTTACTAAGTTAAAATCTCGATACGCAGCAAAATGATCTCAAAATGGCGGCGCTTCCCCCACCACCGCACGCGATGAGTCACAGTCCTCACTTGGCGTATTGAATTCGTTGATTCTTTAGCTATCAATGGTGTAATCGAAATCAGAATGGAGATGATAGATATCAAGCTGCCACACCAAAAGATTACGAATACCTAATATATATTTTAAAAGGTGTTTCATGGACCAAGGGATGAGCTCTTGGTCCATGTAAAATTGTAGATGTAGGTACCTAGTCAGAGTTGAGGATCCACATAAGTTTATAATAAACCTATAAAGATTTATTTCTTTAGTCTACTATGGTTATAATTTATTTTGGCTATGAAGTCAATAGCCAGGAATAAGATTTTTTTATTATAATCAAACTATTAATTTAATTAAGGCATTTCACTTTAATTGAAATATAATAAAATCACTAATGCTTAGGATAAACCTACATAATAGTGTGTTAAGTTGTCTGAAAATACTCAATTCAATCCGTAGGTAACACATCTTTCTGTCTGTCTGTTTATTGATGTTTGATAAAAATTTATATATAAATAGCTTACAAAAACAATATAAACATAGGTTACTTTTAATCCAGCTGCGCAGAAGGAAGGTAATGATTTTATTGACAAATCATTGCACTGCGGGTGAAAACTTGTAAATTATAGTTTATTCTCATGATAATTTTAAATCAGCACATGTGCCGTTTGGTAGAAAATGTTTCAGAGTAGTTAGTTAACAATTCCAATTTAAGACAATAGTGTTGTTTGTTAGTATGCGAGAAGTTGAGTGTACTTATAATTAATAATAAGTAATAATAATAACATTCCATGTTATCATGGAAATGCAATATACCTAGTATAACAACCATACGTGAGAACCTTTTACTGAATTTCTATTGAATAAACTATGTATAATAAAGCTGTTGGTTTTCCTTTAAGTAAATAATTAAAAAAATAATTTAAGATTTAAGTCTAAATATTGAACAAGAAGTGAAAAAGTAAAAGAGATTAATATAATAGTAACAGAATAGAATAATTTCATCAATTTTTATTTAATCTGACCAACTTTTGCTGTTCCGACTTTATACTTTGAATATAGATACTGAAAAAATACTATATGAAACGTTGATTCACATTATAAATAATTATTAAATTTTAAAATGGAAAACTCAACTTACTCAAAACTTAAAAAATACACTGTTAATTGGAAGGGAGAATTGTTAGGATAGTAAAGGCTCCAAAACCATGGGTAATTAACAATACATAATTTAAAAAAAATGCTGGACGTTACCACACAGCATCATCTAGCCCCAAACTAAGCAGAGAGAGAGAGATGAGAATTATTATGAGAACCACATGATTGATATACTACATATATACATTTTATATATATATATACACATATAAACATTTGTCCCGCAGCGGGAATCGAACACGCAACCTTCTGCGTCTCAGGCGGGCCTTCGCCCACTGCGCCACAGAGGTCGTTAATATAATATTATTGCTTTAAAGGACACTGTTTATAATTTGACAATTTTATCTTTAATTATTATAAAATAATTTTGAAACCAGCTCTGAACAACAATTTGTAGGTACCTATTTATTTTGAATAATATAAAGTTTTCAGTATTTCATAATTAAATTAGATAAGCTTTGCCTACTAAAACATGACAGGATGTATGGATGTTTGTTACTCTTTCACGCCAGAAGGGTTGTATCTATGGATTTGGATGAAACTTGGAATATACATAGATTGTGGCTTGCATTAACAGATACGTTTTTATTAACGTACTAAGCAAGCGGAAGCCAGTATTATAATAATGAAAAATGTGTTAATCACGGACATTTTATTTCATATAATAAGTTTACCACCACAACACCACCATATTATCATATATCAGTCCACAGCTGGACATAGGCCTCCCCTAATACAGGGGGATATACCCATAATCACCAAGCTGGGCATGCAAATTGGTGATCCCCAGGGCACAGCTTCTCGCACCGTTGACGCTGCTGTCCGTCGACGGCCAGGGAATTTATCTGTGCCAGTGTTAGGCTGAGCTATGCCGCAATCAGTCGGCCGATAGAGCTCTGTTTGTTAAACAGCAGGGCATAGGTAATTTCCGGAATCTTGAAATCAATTTTGTTATTTTACTGCTAGAAAGCTAATCTATCTATCTCTGAGAGCTAGGAATATAATTTTATTTAGATAACAATTAGCTAATATAAATTAAAAAAATTACTATAAAAGAATGTACGAGTCTAATTGTCTTATAGACATTAGTCAAAATCAGTCTAGCCCTTTAGCATACAGGATAATGTATGCAATATACAGTTATACATCCTAAAACTGCTTTTTCTTCTTCTTTGGAATCAGGTAAAAATATAATATTTAAAATGAATACTTTGTCTATAGACTGCCTGAAATAATTATAATTTATAAAAATGGTTCATGAAGGTTTATCACCATCATCATCCATCGACTGATATTTTCACCAACATTTTCACAGCACTTCACAACATAACTCATATTATATACTTTTTGTATAAATTATCACCCAAACTAACATAATAAGTTATGCTAATCCAGTAGCAAATTTATAAGAAAATGTAATGTTAAGATAAATTACGGTACACTCCTTTTGCTAAATCCACAATCACAACAACTTTCACCTTGATGAAGTTCATACTTGTTTACATTATCAGCTAGGTAAGCTGTAGTTTGAGACGCAGACTTCTAGACCTAAATAATCCGCAATCAAGGTAGGTTGAAGCTGATCAATGGCGACAGACCGATAACATCAGAAAATCATCATCATCAGTTATGGAGGCCTAATGTCCACTGGACATAGGCCTCCCCTAATGAGCGCCATTGCGCCCTGTCCTGAGCTCAACATTAGAACGGTTGCCGGGAATCAATCAGTGGTGAAGCGATTCAAAATTTCATCGTAGCTTTCTTTGAGAGAACAGGAGAAATAGGCATTTGCTGTCCATCAATAGCTAGTGAACAAATACACAAATATATAGACCAAGATACCATGTCTCCAAGCAAAGCATCTAAAAAAGTTTCTTACCAGTCAGCACGCACGCGACGCTGTCCTCGATGGACCTGCGACGCGCGGCTGGCGAAAATGAACCGTTTCCAGTAGCTCCTCGTTTCATCTTGCTTCCTAGAACACCAATCACTTCATTGAATTGATTGAATCTACAATAAAATCTCCGAAAAATTTAATTATAAAGTTTTTAGTCTCACCTTTTCTTGAACAATTTCCAAGTGAGAAAATTTTCAATGTTGCCAGAGCACAATCGCCGTTTTTTTTCTTAAAAAGCGCGGGAAACGTTTTTTAGTACAAGATTATTGATGACTGCCAGAGGGCTTACCACAGGCTTGGATAGTTTTCGAAAACTTTATAAGTTTCGGTATCTTTCCATACATTTTTGTAGTTCATGCACGTTTCCCTAGAGGCGCTGTACTGAAAATGTATGGAAAGATACCGAAACTTATAAAGTTTTCGTTAAAGATAAAAACCTGTGGTAAGCCCTCAGTACATACTTACTTTAATTTTGAATTGTTTACGTACAGACGCGTCATGTAAAAAGAACGATGGAAGAAGTGGAGGTGGTCTGTTTGCGCAACCTCCAGCGTATTTTTAAATGACGCTGCCTACACTAAAAGTATAACAAAACTTTATACCTAACAGTTTTATAACAATGTATTTGTATGTACGTATGCCGGGGCCAGACTTGATATCAAATAGGTACGCAATAACTACAAAGTCGCCAAGTGTGGCACGGGAAGTTAAGATAAGTTTACTTTGAACCGATATTGGATAGCAAAGTTCAATTTATGATATTATTTTGCATATTTATTTAATTTTAGCTTCTGAAGCAGTGTGTAAATAGAAGGTTAGAGGGAAATGGAGTGTGTGAATACGTACCTATTTGGCGATAAGAATTGAGAAAGGCATGCGACGTTGGTGTGGGCATATCGAGAAGGAGGATGAAAGAAGAAGACATGATGAAATGAGGCGAACGTGACTGGGAATAAGTCAAATTTGGTAACATATTGATGAAATATCATGAATACCTTAGGTAAAACAAACCAAACCATAAAAAAATGTTTCGAGTGAGTTTTAAATATCAAGCTTCCGTTTTTTCAATAAAACACCTTCTCTCTTTCTTTGTTGTTAATTCCTTCTGCGAGTAAACAGTACATACCTAGCCTTTCTCAAATCCGTTAACAATCATATCTTCTATTGCCAATGCCAAATTTTATCAAAGCGGATCCAGTATGATCGGTTTACTTCGATTCTGTAACAATCATAAAAACTTACATTTTTTATTTTATTTATCGTCACCAAAGACCACATCAGCTTAAAACAGTCCACTGCTGTTCTCACATAATAAAGAAGGATAAGTATGCCGATAATCCCCACGTTGGGCCTGTGGGATGGGGATCGCAGAGCACAGCTTCTCGCACTACCAACCGACTGACGCTGCTGCCCGTTGGCAGTTTATAAGTATAAACATATTTTTTTTTACAATATTTAGTTTAACTGATAAAAAAGTACTTTGTAGCGTTTGTACTATATATTTTAATAAGTTTTGTAATTTTTTTTTTAAATCGTATGGTTGTTTCCCCCTATTAGATCAAGAAATACTTACAGTATATTTTCATAAGTTTATAAATAAAATATGTATGATTTTGGAAATAAGTAAGAATCATAAACATATAATCTTACTTCCGTCTCATAACCGATAATGTACTTACTTCAGTTCCAGAAATTACTACGTGACTTTTTTAATGTGCAGTTAGTTTTGTCTGCTCTAACCACAAAGGCTCAAACATGCTCAAACCATGCTCAAACAAACTATGAGGCGGGATTTTTTTTCATCTAGAACAACAGTGTTATTTTTGTTATTATTTTATTTTCTTTTGTTTTTCTGATTTATGTTGCGTAAAGTTTATAGCGCTTTAACCAACCTACGTTAGTAAGAAGACATAAGTGTGGTGAAATGAAATAAAAGTTATAAACTGGACTTCTCAGATGAAGAAATTTTTTCTGATTGTTTTGTTATAGCCGCCATAGTTATAACAGAACATGACTTGACCAAGGACTGACGACTGGACTAAAAGACGGAAGAAATGGAATAGAGGAAGAAAAACACTCACAAAATAAAACGGAATACTTGGAAGAAATAAAAATACGGAAGAATTGGTAGTATGGTCAAAAGACTTTAGCCTGCCCAAATTGGGCTAAGAAACAAAACAAAAAAAACAAACAAATTAATATTATTTTGTCATGGCAATTCCGCTTGAGTTTTTCAGTCATGACGTCAGTATCAGAACATTTCAAATCTTTCAATTTTTCCCAGTGTTGCGTTTACTGATAGAGACGTGCAACTTCTGTACTGTACTGTAAAATCGATTATGAATAAATCGATAAAAAAATAAGATTATTATTATTTGGGTTATTTTTATTCTATCTGAGATTAAGTTAACTATTTTGTGAACAAATAGTGTCGAGAGTAATTACAACACAATAAATACTTAATTTATGTTGTTTTAGGATTTATGAAAGAGACATTTAGGTAACAAATACCTAGATAATCTAGAGTTGATTTAACTCTATGTTTCATAGAACATCGCTAGATTAAAAATCCCACCGCTCATATAGCTGTTTGGTTCCTAAATATGCGTTCCGCGTTGCACAGGCGTGAAGTTTAATCCGGTCAAGTTATCTTGCGGGAAATGTACAATGCGAGTAAAAGCTAGTAGTTTATATAGAATTATGGTGATCAGGGTCTGATGATGAAGCAGGAGAGAGGAATAAGAATTTGGCAGATTTTATTAATACCTACCTAGTGAAGTTACAAAAATGTTTTTTTTGTCATTATTTCACTATTTTAATCTTGGGTGCAGATGTTTTTTTGTTTTTTTGGTGGACTATCGGCAACACTGATTTCTACCACTCCTTCAATTTGCTGGTATGGATGGTTTTTTTATCTCGATCTGACGTGGATCGTAACGATCGTTACGCCTTGATCCGAATCGCGGATTGGATTGCATGCATTTGATCTAATTACCAAAAGATTGATCTGTAAAATTACTTGAATTTTTAATTACATTTAAATATGCTAACATTGAAGGACAATGTCGTCTGATGTATGGCGCTCGGTACTAAGACAAATCTCGGTAATCTTCAATAAGTTTTTAGTCGATTTAACTGACTAAATAATTAAAAATAAGGGTTGTTAACATATACTGTTACTATGGCATATATATATATAGGCTGTATCTACCATGACCATGGTTTTTGCCTTATTAACTGAATATATCAATGGTTGTTGCCATAGTAACAGTGGTTGTAGCAGTCTAATGGCAGTTATGTACGGCGATAACCTAATCAACAAAATAATTTTTACTTGATTACTTATTGATCCCGTTGGTGTGTAAAACTAAAGAAAATGTTAATAACATTTTTAAAATTTTATAGGTTACGTTTGGTTTTGATGCAATTGGCACGGGTTCTCGGCTTTCTCCTTTAATTTATTTCTAATAAACAGCTAACTGCAATAAAATACACATCAGAAATTATATTGACCTAAGAAAAGCATATTTTTTAGATTATAAATTAACTTTTTATTTATTTATCTAGGCATCCTATGATTAAGATGTGTCGATCCAAAAGTCGATGGAATCGTATACCCACGATTCGAACTTGTAAAAATCGGATCGGATCGGTGTATCCCTACTCAACAAAATAATGTTTTGCTTTTGAACATAGAATATTTTAAACTAATTGAAAGCATATACTAAAGAAAAAGTTGCGTCGTTGCAAGACGATTTGTTTTTTGACGTAATTGTGCGTTCATGTAAATATGTTGTAAGACTTGTAAGTACCTACTTTTCTTCCTTAGCTATTCATTTTCTTTAATCATACCTGCTTTGATTGTACACAAATGTATGATAAAAAAATAATAAAAATAACACACCAAACATTCGTCGGACATACTATATTGTCCCATTTGTTTTCTACAGACGCTATTATTTATACCTAATCAATGTGCACTTTATTTTTAGGTTTTTACCATCGCAACAGCCGTAAGATGTCCACTGTTGAACAAAGGCCCATGGATTTTACAGGGCGGCAGATTTGCGAGCGACCTGCACCTTATAAGACACAATAAGATGTTCACCTATATCTATCCACATGGAAAATATTAATGGAGTACTGTTAGTTGGTAAGAACCTAGAGTTTTATACACAATAAAAATATAAATATAATCATTTTGGGTACCTACTACAAGATGATGATACAAGCATATGATGCCGTTTGATTATACCAATTTTATCAATTGCATAACCTCACAGGTTGTGTTCTGGGAAGACTTGGATTAATAATTATATTTGTGGTAAGACATGAAAATCTTTGAAATCAGATGGTTGGTTCACCCTTCACACAAATGCAAACATTAGGTCCATAAATAAACTCTTTTACAAGAACTTCATTTCCTAAATAGTCTTTCACAAGGAGTACTACTTACTATTTAATAGTTTTTTAATTATCATCATAAGTAACAATTATTTGTTTATATTATTTTCTCTTTGTTATTGTTTATAGCTTGTAAGGTATAATGAAGAAATTTCATTAATTCATTCATTCATTAGACAACTTATCAGCCACATATGTTCTGTTCACTGCTAAACATAGGCCTCCCTCTTTTATGAATAGTTTGATAATATTAATGATAATGATGATTTTGGAAATCTCGCTTGAATCAATCAATAATGCCCAATGATTTTTAAATGCAATAGTTTGTTAGGATGAATATTTTGATGTTTGAGATTAATAAACAGCTACTAAAGCTACAAGCAAGTTTTAATTTATTTTGGAAAAGATGCTTCATGTCCTGAAATAAAATTCAACCGCAAAAACCTTGAACAAATATTATATACCTAATGAATACATTCACGTCCACAGTGTGTCTTCAAAGTATAATCACTAAGCAATGTAATTAATACAAAACAATAAATTAAAATTGATATTTGCAGGAACCGCAGTAATTAGTAGGCTGAGATAGTATGGACAATTGGATGTGTCAACCCATTACCCTACTTTGGCACCCAGGCACTGAAACTGTTAGTCCCTGGTTAAATATCTTCTAAAGAGGATGTCAAGGATAAAATGCAGTAGGGTAAAACTACAAGCCGGGTGACCCCACCATGTGAGATGAAAAGCCAAGAAGAGAGTGAAAGAGAATAGGAGACTATAAAAATCATAAGTCTCATCATATCAATCAACCATGCTGTTTTTGGCAGTATACTTTGTTCGTAAATACAAGTATACAAAATAATAATAAGTAACATACAGTGTTAAAGCAAATAGTGTTTATAAGCTATCATGTTCATCTGTTTACTTGTTTCTACATTTAATTATTTCAGTGTTAACCTATTTATTTCTATAATTTTTAAACCCTGATTCTTAAATGATGGGGTGTTATAAGTTTGACAAATGTAAATATTGTGTCTCAAAACATGTGTATTATTTGTAGTAGCTAGGGACATATTGATTTTCTTTCATTTTTGTTATAATCCATGGAGTTAACGGTTTTCTTCTAAACGTCGCTAAAACTAACTTTATACTATTTAATCTTGCCGGTCGTGGCCACAGACATTTGAGCGTGGCTTTAGGGGGAGAAGTCGTCCGCCAGGTCAGGTCCTCCACGTTTCTTGGCTTCCAGCTTGATGAAGGACTAACTTGGGAGCTGCATATTGACAGCGTGTGCGAAAGGTTGGGTCGAGCGTGCTTCGCGCTATGGCGTTTGTCGGCAACCTTGGAGCAGAACATGACCAGGAGTTGCTATTTCGCGTCTGTTCACTCGCTCCTTCAGTATGGTGTTGAACTCTGGGGAAGGGCTGCTGACTGGGAGCGAGCGTTCAGAATGCAGAAGAAAGCTGTACGAGCAATAGCGCGAGTTCCGTGGGACACGCCCGCTCGTCCTATATTTCAATCGCTCAAGATTATGACAGTCCCGGGCTTATTAATACTGCATGTGGCTTTGTATGCACGAAACCACCTTAGTGAGTACGCTAAGTTTGGTGATAGTCACTCATACTCAACGAGGAATAGACAGAAGCTGAAGGCCTTGCCCCGGCGTCTGACCAAATCGTCGAAGCTGATTCATGTGATGGGGCCCGCGGTCTACAACCGCCTTCCAGGCACTATTACCGAAGCTCCGTCAACGCAATCCTTTAAACTAAAATTAAAGAACTGGCTCATCGAACAATCCTTTTATAGGATCGATGAGTTTTTAGGCTGATCCAATTGAATTGACTTTGAGTTGATATACCTGCGTGTGTATAACTGGACATTTAATATTTTAATTTTATTTATTTCGTTTTTTTTTTACTGAGATGACATTTGTTTAATTTATTTTTTATTATAATTTTTTATTGAATTATAAACGATTAATTTATTTTATCATCGTTAAAACAATGTAAATTACTTACAGTACTTAGCTACCTATATTTAATTATATAGTGTAAAATGCCCATGTATCTACTACATAGTTACCCATTGACATGTAACCACATTTTGTTACCAATAAATGAACTTGAACTTGAACTTGAACTTGTTAACAAATTATGATTAACAAAGTTGTTGACATAGCTCAGAGAATTAGTAAGCTGAAGTTTCAGTGGGCTCGCCATATCTGCCGAAGAACCGATAACCGTTGTGATAAACGAGTTCTTGAGTGGAGACTGCAGCTCAGCAAACATAGTGTAGGACACCTTCGGCTCCTTGGAGGGATGATCTGCGAAAGGCTGTTGCTGTTGGTAGAAGCTGGATATGTTGAGAACGGCGCAATGGCGTTCATTAGGGGTGGCCTATGTCCAGCAGTGGACTGCTATAGACTGATGATGATAATAATCAGATTACAAATACATTCCAAGTAGGTACATTGTCAATAAATGCAACAATTTTAATTTCTTTAGAAACATGAAATATCGTCTACAACCAGCTAAGCTAAAATGTACACTTAGACAAAATTAAATTATCACAGTATCTACCTTTAAATTAAAAGCGTCGAGTTCAGGCTGATGATGATGATGAGATACTTACCTAGGTATCTACTTACGCATAAGTGTAGGGAATTTCTGTTATTTTGGATTATCATGCATAGTTTACTTACAAGTTGGTACCTACTACCTACCTATAATCTTATATTTTTAATAATAAAATAATAATTACCGGTTGGTAAGTACTAAATTTATGAATTAAACTTATCTATTTAAGCGATTTAAAATGTTGTATTCTGAGTTTTTTATATTGATGAGGAAAAAGCAATCAAAGTGGATAGATAGTGATAGAAGTAATCACAGAGGATATCGATGTAAAAGAAGGAATAAAAAAGGATATCGTTGTGGAAGACGCAATCAAAGAGGATATCGAAGAGGAAGAATTATTCAATGAGGATATCGAAGTACCTAGGAGAAGAAATCTAAGAGGAAATTGGAAACAAACTACCAAACATTTTGTAAAAGTTTTGAATGTCTATTTCTGACCGTTTGAAAGATACAGGCGATATAAAAAGTACGAGTTTTTTAAAATATATAATACAAAAAAAATCAAAGAGGATATCTATGACAAAGAAGCAATCAAAGAAAAGAGGATATTGATGTAAAGAAGCAATCAAAGAAGAAATCGATTTGGGAAAAGCAATCAAGGAGGTTATCAAAGTCGAAGAAGCAATCAATGATGATATTAAAATGGAAGATGCTAAAAAATATGATATAGATGTAAAACAAGAAATCAAAGAAGATATTAATTTGCGAGAAGCAATCCAGGAGGATGTTGAAGTGGAAAAATCAATCAGAAAAGAAAAATAAGAAAGGTAAGAAGAGGAAGAAAGGTAAAAAAAGTAAGAAAGGTAAGAAAAGCAAGAAATGTAAGAAAGGTAAAAAAAGTAAGAAATGTACAAAAGGAAAGAAAAATAAGAAAGATAAGAAATGATAGAAAGGTAAAATAGATTAGAACGGTAAGAAATTGAAAAGTAAAAAAGGTAAGAAAGGTTAGAAAGTTTAGAAATGTAAGAAAGGTAAAAAAGGGAAAGATAGTTTAAACATGTAAGAAAGGAAAAAAAAGGTAAGAAATTTAAGAAAGATTAAAAAGGAAAAAAGGTAAGAAATGAAAGAATGGTAAAAAAATTAGATAAAAAAAATAAGAAAGGTAAAAAAATTATATAAAATTATTGGTAAAAAAAATAAGAAAGGTAAAAAAAATATGAAAGGTAAAAAAATTAAGAAAGGTAAAAAATTTAGGTAAATAAAATAAAAAAAGGTAAAAAAATTAAGAAAGGTAAAAAGAATAAGAAAGGTAAAAATTTTAGGTAAAAACATTGAGAAAGGTAAAAAAAATGAGAAAGTTAAAAAATTTGGGTAAAAACATTGAGAAAGGTAAAAAATTTAGGTAAAAAAAATTAAGAAAGGTAAAAACCATATGAAAGGTAAAAAAAATTAAGAAAGGTAAAAAATTTAGGTAAAAAAATTAAAGGTAAAAAATTTAGGTAAAAAAATTAAGAAAGGTAAAAAAATTAAGAAAGGTAAAAAAATTAAGAAAGGTAAAAAATTTAGGTTAACAAAATAAAAAAAGGTAAAAAAATTAAGAAAGGTAAAAAGAATAAGAAAGGTAAAAAATTTAGGTAAAAACATTGAGAAAGGTAAAAAAAATGAGAAAGGTAAAAAATTAAGGTAAAAAAAAATTAAGAAAGGTAAAAACAATATGAAAGGTAAAAAAATTAAGAAAGGTAAAAAGAATAAGAAAGGTAAAAAATTTAGGTAAAAACATTGAGAAAGGTAAAAAAAATATGAAAGGTAAAAAAAATTAAGATAGGTAAAAAAAATATGAAAGGTAAAAAAATTAAGAAAGGTAAAAAAAATAGGTAAAAAAATTAAGAAAGGTAAAAAATTTAGGTAAAAACATTAAGAAAGGTAAAAAAAATTAAGAAAGGTAAAATAAATAAGAAAGGTAAAAAATTTAGGTAAAAACATTGAAAAAGGTAAAATAAAATGAGAAAGGTAAAAAATTTAGGTAAAAACATTGAGAAAGGTAAAAAAAATATGAAAGGTAAAAAAATAAGAAAGGTAAAAAATTAAGGTAAAAAACAATATGAAAGGTAAAAAAATTAAGAAAGGTAAAAAATTTAGGTAAAAAAATTAAGAAAGGTAAAAAATTTAGGTAAAAACATTGAGAAAGGTAAAAAAATATGAAAGGTAAAAAAATAAGAAAGGTAAAAAATTTAGGTATAAACATTAAGAAAGGTAAAAATATGAAAGGTAAAAAAAATAAAGAAGGCAAAAAATTAAGAAAGGTAAAAAAAATATGAAAGGTAAAAAAATTAAGAAAGGTAAAAAATTTAGGTAAAAAAATTAAGAAAGGTAAAAAAATTAAGAAGGGTAATAAAGACCAAAAAGACACGACCTACCCCTACATCCACACCTACACCTACCCTACACCTACCCTACACCTACCCTACACCTACACTACACCTACCCTACACCTGCCCTACACCTACACTATACCTACCCTACACCTACCCTACACCTACTCTACACCTACCCTACTCCTACACCTACACTTCACCCAATATCTATCCGATTCCATCTGGGTGTGATTGACGAAAAGAAAAAAAAGTTTTGTATGAAGGGGTGAAAATTTTGTATGGGATAATTTTTATTTTGTATGGAACCATAATTTTTTTTTTCAGATCCTTATATTAAAAAGCACCCTGAGCAATATTAGTTCGAGCACGAACCCTCTACGACCTATAGTTTCCGAGATACATGGGGGGTGGGGGTGAAAGGGGGTGAAAAGGGGAAATGTCAGATTTTTCCTGAGGTCGCCCCCACTCCCTCTATACGATTCCATCAAAAATTTCAACCCTACGAGGTTGCATCTGGGAGAACAATCATGTCAGTGAGTGAGTGAGTGAGTGAGTGGTAATCGAGCTATATATAATATAACTAGAGGTTGGGTGGTGCGCGAGCTGCACGCAGCTCGCGGTTTTGGTGTTGCATTGTAGAGCTATCAAAGAGGATTTTGAAGTGTAAGAAGCAATTAAAAAAGATATCCAAGTAGAAGAAGCAATCGATGAGGATTTAGAAGTGAAAGAAGCAATCTTAGAGAAGAAATCGAAATCGAAATCGAAATCGAAATCGAAATCGAAATCGAAATCGAAATCGAAATCGAAATCGAAATCGAAATCGAAATCGAAATCGAAATCGAAATCGAAATCGAAATCGAAATCGAAATCGAAATCGAAATCGAAATCGAAATCGAAATCAAAAATTTGGGAAAACCACCTAACCTACACCTACCCTACAACTACCCTACACCTACCCTACACCTACCCTACAACTACCCTACAATTACCCTACACCTACCCTACAACTACCCTACAACTACCCTACAACTACCCTACACCTACACTTCACCTACCCTACAACTACCCTACACCTATCCTACACCTACCCTACACCTACACTACAACTACCCAACAACTACCCTACAACTACCCTATAACTACCCTACACCTACACCTTCACCTAACCTACACTAAATATCTATACGATTCCACCAAACATCGACACATATCATTAAAGTAAAGAAAAAAAAGTTTTGTATGAAGGGGTGAAATTTTTGTATGGGATAATTTTTTTTTTGTATGGAACACTAATTTTTTTTTTCGGATCCTTATATTAAAAAGCACCCTGAGCAATATTAGTTTGAGCGCGAACCCTCTACGACCTATAGTTTCCGAGATACATGGAGGGTGGGGGTGAAAGGGGGTGAAAAGTGGAAATGTCAGATTTTTCCTGAGGTCGCCCCCACTCCCTCTATACAAATCCACCAAAAATTTTAACCCTACGTGGTGGCATCTGGGAGAACAATCATGTCAATCAGTGAATCAGTCAGTGAGTCAGTCAGTGGTAATCGAGCTATATATATTATAACTAGAGGTTGGGTGGTGCGCGAGCTGCACGCAGCTCGCGGTTTATGTTTTCAATTGTAAAGCAATCAGAAAGGGTTTCGAAGAGGAAGAAGTAATCAACGATGATATCGAAAAGAGAGATGCCATCAAAGCGGATAGCAATCGCAATCGCAATCGCAATCGCAATCGCAATCGCAATCGCAATCGCAACGCAATCGCAATCGAAATCGAAATCGAAATCCAAATCGAAACCGAAACCGAAACCGAAATCGAAATCGAAATCGAAACGAAATCGACCAACAACTACCCTACAACTACCCTACACCTACCCTACAACTACCCTACAACTACCCTACACCTACCCTACAACTACCCTACAACTACCCTACAACTACCCTACACCTACCCTACACCTACCCTACAACTACCCTAAAACTACATTACAACTACCCTACAACTACCCTACACCTACCCTACACCTACCTGACACCTACTCTACACCTAACCTACAACTACCCTACAACTTTCCTACAACTACCCTACAACTACCCTACAACTACCCTACACCTACCCTACACCTACCCTACACCTACCCTAAAACTACCCTACAACTACCCTACACCTACCCTACACCTACCCTACACCTACCCTACAACTACCCTACACCTACCCTACAACTACCCTACAACTACCCTCCATCTACCCTACACCTACCCTACAACTACCCTACACCTACACCTTCACCTACCCTAGACTAAATATCTATACGATTCCACCAAACATCGACACATGTCATTAAAGTAAAGAAAAAAAAAATTGTATGAAGGGGTGAAAATTTTGTATGGGATAATTTTTTTTTTGTATGGAACACAATTTTTTTTTTTCGGATCCTTATATTAAAAAGCGCCCTGAGCAATATTAGTTTTAGCGCGAACCCTCTACGACCTATAGTTTCCGAGATACATGGGGGGTGGGGGTGAAAGGGGGTGAAAAGTGGAAATGTCAGATTTTTCCTGAGGTCGCCCCCACTCCCTCTATACGAATCCACCAAAAATTTTAACCCTACAAGGTGGCATCTGGGAGAACAATCATGTCAATGAGTGAATCAGTGAGTCAGTGGTAATCCAGTTATATATAGTATAACTAGAGGTTGGGTGGTGCGCGAGCTGCACGCAGCTCGCGGTTTTATGTTATAATTAGTAAAGTTATCAGAGAGGGTTTCGAAGAGGAAAAAGCAATCAAAGAAGATATCGATGTGGGAGAAGCAATTAACGATGATATCAAAGAAGCAATCGAAATCGAAATCGAAATCGAAATCGAAATCGAAATCGAAATCGAAATCGAAATCGAAATCGAAATCGAAATCGAAATCGAAAACGAAAACGAAAAACAACACCTACCCTACACCTACCCTACAACTACGCTACAACTACCCTACAACTACCCTACACCTACCCTACAACTACCCTACACCCTCCCTACAACTACCCTACAACTACCCTACACTTACCCTACAACTACCCTACAACTACCCTACACTTACCTACAACTACCCTACACCTACCCTTCACCTACCCTAAAACTACCCTACACCTACCCTACAACTACCCTACAACTACCCTACACCTACCCTACACCTACCCTACACCTACCCTACAACTACCCTACAACTACCCTACACCTACCCTACACCTACCCTACAACTACCCTACAACTACCCTACACCTACCCTACACCTACCCTACAACTACCCTACAACTACCCTACACCTACCCTACACCTACCTTACACCTACCCTACACCTGTCCTACCTATACACCAAACATCGACACATGTCATTAAAGTAAAGAAAAAAAAGTTTTGTATGAGGGGGTGAAAATTTTGTATGGGATAAATTTTTTTTTGTATGGGACCCCTTATTTTTTTTTCAGATCCATATATTAAAATGCACCCTGAGCAACATTAGTTTGAGCGCGAACCCTCTACGACCTATAGTTTCCGAGATACATGGGAGGTGGGGGTGAAAGGGGGGGAAAAGGGGAAATGTCAGATTTTTCCTGAGGTCGCCCCCACTCCCTCTATACGATTCCGCCAAAAATTTCAACCCAACGAGGTGGCATCTGGGAGAACAATCATGTCAATCAGTCAGTCAGTCAGTCAGTGAGTCAGTGGTAATCGAGCTATATATAGTATAACTAGAGGTTGGGTGGTGCGCGAGCTGCACGCAGCTCGCGGTTTATGTTTTGCATCTTATCGCTATCAGAAAGGATTTCAAATAGAAAGAAGCAAACAAGGAGAACATCAAAGTAAAAGACGCTATCAAAGAGGATATCTATGTTAAAGAATCAATCAAAGAAGATATCTGATATAGGAGAAGCAATCAAAAAGTATATCGAAGTGGAAGAACAAATTAAAGAGGATATCAATGTGAAAGAAGCAATAAAAGAGAATATTGAAGTGAAAGAAGCAATCAAAGAAGATATCGATGTGGGAGAAGCAATCAAAGATATTATCGAAAAGGAAGAAGAAGTCAACAATGATATCGAAGAGAAAGATGCAATCAAAGCGGATAGCGAAGTGAAAGATGTTATCAAAGACGATATCGATGTAAAAGAAGCAATCAAAGAAGATATCGTTGTGGGAGAAGCAATCAATGTGGATATCAAAATCGAAGATGCTATAAAAGAGGATATTGATGTAAAACAAGCAATCCAGAAGGATGTCAAAGTGGAAGAAACAATTAAAGAAGATATCGTGTGAGAGAAGAGATCAAAGAGAATATCGAAGTTAAATAATCAATCGAAGATAATAGTGAAGTGGATTTAGCAGTCAATGAGTATATCGAAGTGAACGAAGCCATAAAAGACTACATCAGAGTAGAAGAAACAATCAAACAGGATATTGTAGTGAAATAAGCAAGCTTACAAAAAAAAATAACATAACATTTCATAAAAGTTTTGCATGTCTATCTCTAACCGTTAAGAAGATACAAGTGATTTAAAATTTTGTACGAATTACAAATTTTTGATCGAATATAGAAAACCAAAGTGGATATCGAAAAAAGATAAAAAAGACAAAAAAGACAAAAATGACAAAAATGACAAAAAAGACAAAAAAGACAAAAAAGACAAAAAAGACAAAAATGACAAAAAAGACAAAAAAGACAAAAAAGACAAAAAAGACAAAAAAGACAAAAAAGACAAAAAAGACAAAAAAGACAAAAAAGACAAAAAATACAAAAAAGACAAAATAGACAAAATAGACAAAATAGACAAAATAGACAAAAAAGACAAAAAAGACAAAAAATACAAAAAAGACAAAATAGACAAAATAGACAAAATAGACAAAATAGACAAAATAGACAAAATAGACAAAATAGACAAAATAGACAAAATAGACAAAATAGACAAAATAGACAAAATAGACAAAATAGACAAAATAGACAAAATAGACAAAATAGACAAAATAGACAAAATAGACAAAATAGACAAAATAGACAAAATAGACAAAATAGACAAAATAGACAAAATAGACAAAATAGACAAAATAGACAAAATAGACAAAATAGACAAAATAGACAAAATAGACAAAATAGACAAAATATTCAAAATAGACAAAATAGACAAAAAAGACAAAATAGACAAAATAGACAAAATAGACAAAATAGACAAAATAGACAAAATAGACAAAATAGACAAAATAGACAAAATAGACAAAATAGACAAAATAGACAAAATAGACAAAATAGACAAAATAGACAAAATAGACAAAATAGACAAAACAGACAAAACAGACAAAATAGACAAAATAGACAAAACAGACAAAACAGACAAAACAGACAAAATAGACAAAATAGACAAAATAGACAAAATAGACAAAATAGACAAAATAGACAAAATAGACAAAATAGACAAAATAGACAAAATAGACAAAATAGACAAAATAGACAAAATAGACAAAATATTCAAAATAGACAAAATAGACAAAAAAGACAAAATAGACAAAATAGACAAAATAGACAAAATAGACAAAATAGACAAAATAGACAAAATAGACAAAATAGACAAAATAGACAAAATAGACAAAATAGACAAAATAGACAAAATAGACAAAAAGGACAAAAGGATAAAAGGGACAAAAAGGACAAAAAAGACTAAAAAGACTTAAAAGACAAAAGACACCACACCCCTACCCCTAAACACTTCACTAAATATCTATACGATTCCATCTGGGAGAACAACCGTGTGATCGACGAAAAGAAAAAAAAAATTGTATGAAGGGGTGAAAATTTTGTATGGGATAATTTTTTTTTTGTGTGGGACCCCACTTTTTTTTGTCGGATCCTTTTATTAAAATGCACCCTTAACAACATTAGTTTGAGCGCGAACCCTCTACGACCTATAGTTTCCGAGATACATGGGGGGTGGGGGTGAAAGGGGGTGAAAAGGGGAAATGTCAGATTTTTCCTGAGGTCGCCCCCACTCCCTCTATACGAATCCACCAAAAATTTCAACCCTACGAGGTGGCATCTGGGAGAACAATCATGTCAATCAGTCAGTCAGTCAGTCAGTCAGTCAGTGAGTGGTAATCGAGCTATATATAATATAATAACAATTTTGGTGACTTGATCACACACCAAACATTAGAGTTACAAGATGCAAGTCTCTCCTATGCTTCATGAGATGCAAGTCTCTCCTGTGCTTCATGAGATGCAAGTCTCTCCTGTGCTTCATGAGATGCAAGTCTCTCCTGTGCTTCATGAGATGCAAGTCTCTCCTGTGCTTCATGAGATGCAAGTCTCTCCTGTGCTTCATGAGATGCAAGTCTCTCCTGTGCTTCATGAGATGCAAGTCTCTCCTGTGCTTCATGAGATGCAAGTCTCTCCTGTGCTTCATGCTCAAAATGATAAGCTTGTTCAAGAAGAGGGTGATATGGTTACGTGAGGGAAAATCAAAACATGCATTTTGCACTCTTTGAGAATCAAGCGTGACGTCTCGGAGAGTAATCGTGGGCCATAAACTACATCAACTTATTTGAACTTTGAAAGTAGTAGAAAGTTTGAGTCAACAAGTCTTATTCGAAGGTCTAATCATCATCATCATCATCATCATCAGCCTATAGCAGTCCACTGCTGGAGATAGGCCTCCCCTAATGAGCGCCATTGCGCCCTGTCCTGAGCTCGACGCATCCAGCTTCTACCAGCAGCCTTTCGCAGATCGTCACCCCACCTGGCCGGAGGGCGTCCTACACTACGTTTGCCGAGCCGTGGTCTCCACTCAATGTCTCTCCAACTCAATGTCCACGAAGGTCTAATTCTAATTCTAATTTGAAGTGGGGGCAAAAGTTCTCCACTGACGTCCCGCATTGGGGTGTATTGTGCATTGCCCCCCTGCTAACCTGACCCCAGCCAGCCCAACTTCTTAAAATACCGGAGAAGGACTCTGGGTTGGTGGCAACATTGCTCTAGGATTCCCGATACTGCCTGCGTTTGTGAGGCTTGATCAAGCTGTTTTTGTAACCCGGATTTTGTTCTAGTTTCGTTTGTGGCAGTGCAGTGTAAGATGACGTGCTCCACTGTTTCTTCAGCTTGAAAGCAGCCGCGACAGGTGCCGCTGTCCGTGGCTTCTGACTTTACTAGATCATGGTTCAGGTCACAGTGCCCTGTAATAACACCAACCAGTATGCGTAGGTCGTCACGCTTCATTTCTAACAGGGTGTTGGTTATTTTGTTGTTTCTTCTTGGTAGCATTAGTTTTGTATTTTTGCAGTCCTGTCTCCGGTCCCACAATCTTTGGTGTTCGCTTTCAGAGTGCTCTCTTAACCTTTTCTTGATCTCCACCGAAGGTGGGTTGGAAAGGCTAATATCAATGGCGGTTGGAGTGAGCCTGGCTCCTTCCCTTGCCAACGAGTCAGCCTTGTTATGTCTAGGGTTTGAGCCGTGACTCTGTGTCCATGTTATGTTAACTGTGTAGTCAGTTGTTAGTTTTTGGAGGGCACTGTGGCAGTCCGCAATCAATTTGGACCTGGTGTCTGGACTGCGGAGTGCGTTAATCAGTGCCGCGCTGTCTGTTATAAACAAGAGCTGTTATTTTTTATTTTCTGATGTAGAGAGGTCAGTGTTTTTTATTGAGTAGTCTATCTTTGAGGCCCCTAAAAGAAGTCCTAGAGTTTCTGCCCGAAATGCTGTAGTGGTTCTGTTGAGAGGCTGTGCTTTGGATAGTCTTGCTTCGGGGCAGTAAAAGCCACAACCTGCACCACTTTTTGTCTTGGATCCATCTGTGAATATATGATAGATGGAGTTTGACGCTGGACCATATATGTCCTCTATGTTGATTATCTGATACCCTTTGCTTGTAAGGTACGTCGTAGCTACTCTGTCCGTACCTATTCGAAGGTCAATACTCAAAAAGTTTCTGATTTTATACAACACTTTCAAACGATAAAAACGGCTTCTAACGGTTTCCGAAATATTTATTTCAAATCTTAACTGTCCATCGATGATGAGACCATGGTTTTGGGCCTCTAAAACGCGATCAATTTTCACTCCATCTGTTGGTCATTTCAGACCTGACTATAAATCGAAGCGAATAAAAATACCAATTATGTAAAAATATTCTTGATATTGGAATATTAAAATTATAAATAATAACTTTATTTATTAAAGCCGGAGTACTTAGTAAATTAATAATAAATATTGATCGCAATACGCCCTATCATAACGTATCATGGTTATTGTACGCACTCTCATCCACATTGTGCATCTCTCGTCCCAATGTCAATCATCTAAAACAAAACTGCCACTAACAAAGCACGCGTTTGGTTAGTTTTTGCTAGTGGTCCTAACCGATCGTAACCTAAAAGTATAAAATACATACCTACCCAGAAAAATTCTCCGGCTTTAATAAAAAAACGATTAATTGAATATGATATCCTGTAATAAGAACTATCAATTAGGACATAGGTCATTTCTAGACGCGACATTTTATGGTCAGGTCTCAGGTCACAGGTTTTATGAAACTGACCGATCTTCTTTCATCTTTGTCTTATCTGTGCGTCGATTCCAGAAAAAGGTTTTCTCTTTTATGTATATAATAACTACTAGAGGTTGGGTGGTGCGCGAGCTGCACGCAGCTCGCGGTTTTGGCTTTCATTGTAAATGTATGAGACAGGATT
The DNA here is from genome assembly GCA_951804965.1 of Horisme vitalbata. Lineage (NCBI taxonomy): Eukaryota > Metazoa > Arthropoda > Insecta > Lepidoptera > Geometridae > Horisme > Horisme vitalbata. Next base: position 1,080,927 of record OX638099.1, read on the forward strand.
ATGAAGTGAAAAAAACAATTAATAAGGATATCGAAGAAGGAGAAGCAATCGATGAGGATTTAGAAGTGGAAGAAGCAATCAAAGAGGATATCGAAGTTGTAGAAGCAAGTTATCAGAGAGGGTTTCGAAGAGGAAGAAGCAATCAAAGAAGATATCGATGTGGGAGAAGCAATTAACGATGATATCAAAGAAGAAGAAGCAATCGAAATCGAAATCGACCAACAACTACCCTACAACTACCCTACAACTACTCTACAGCTACGCTTCAACTACCCTACACCTACCCTACAACTACCCTACACCTACCCTACACCTACCCTACAACTACCCTACAACTATTCTTCAACTACCCTACAACTACCCTACACCTACCCTACACCTACCCTACAACTACTCTACAACTACCCTACACCTACCCTACACCTACCCTACACCTACCCTACACCTACCCTACAACTACCCTACACCTACCCAACAACTACCCTACACCTACCCTACACCTACCCTACATCTACCCTACAACTACCCTACACCTACCCTACAACTACCCTACACCTACCCTACAACTACCCTACAACTACCCTAAAACTATCCTACAACTACCCTACAACTACCCTACACCTACCCTACACCAACCCTACACCTAAACTACACTAAATCTATACAATTCAATTCGGGAAAACAAACATTGTCATAGACGTAAAGAAAAAATAAATTTGTATGAGGGGGTGAAAATTTTGTATGGGAGAATTTTTTTTTTGTATGGAACCCTAATTTTTTTTTTCGGATCCTAATATAAAAAAACACCCTGAGCAATATTAGTTTGAACGCGAACCCTCTACGATCTATAGTTTCCGAGATACATGGGGGGTGGGGGTGAAAGGGGGTGAAAAGTGGAAATGTCAGATTTTTCCTGAGGTCGCCCCCACTCCCTCTATACGAATCCACTAAAAATTTTAACCCTACGAGGTGGCATCTGGGAGAACAATCATGTCAATGAGTCAGTGAGTGAGTGAGTGAGTGGTAATCGAGCTATATATAGTATAATAACTAGAGGTTGGGTGGTGCGCGAGCTGCACGCAGCTCGCGGTTTTGGCGTGCATTGTAAAGCTATAAGACAGGATTTAGAAGTGAAAGAAGCAATTAAAAATGATATTGAAGTAGGAGGAGCAATCAATGAAGATTTAGAAGTGGAAGAAGCAATCAAAGAGGATATAGAAGTTGTAGAAGCAAGCTATCTGAGAGGGTTTCGAAGAGGAAGAAGCAATCAAAGAAGATATCGATGTGGGAGAAGCAATTAACGATGATATCAAAGAAGAAGAAGCAATCGAAATCGAAATCAAAATCGACCAACAACTACCCTACACCTACCCTACAACTACCCTACAACTACCCAACAACAGCCCTACAACTACCCTACACTTACCCTACAACTACCCTACAACTACCCTACACCTACCCTACACCTACCCTACAACTACCCTACAACTACCCTACACCTACCCTACACCTATCCTACACCTACCCTACAACTACCATACAACTACCCTACACCTACCCTACAACTACCCTACAACTACCCTACAACTACCCTACAACTACCCTACACCTACCCTACAACTACCCTACAACTACCCTACAACTACCCTACAACTACCCTACACCTACCCTACAACTACCCTACAACTACCCTACAACTACCCTACAACTACCCTACAACTACCCTACACCTACCCTACAACTACCCTACTACTACCCTACAACTACCCTACACCTACCCTACAACTACCCTACAACTACCCTACAACTACCCTACAACTACCCTACAACTACCCTACACCTACCCTACAACTACCCTACAACTACCCTACACCTACCCTACAACTACCCTACAACTACCCTACAACTACCCTACACCTACCCTACAACTACCCTACAACTACCCTACACCTACCCTACAACTACCCTACACCTACCCTACAACTACCCTACAACTACCCTACAACTACCCTACACCTACCCTACAACTACCCTACAACTACCCTACACCTACCCTACAACTACCCTACAACTACCCTACAACTACCCTACACCTACACCTTCACCTAACCTAGACTAAATATCTATACGATTCCACCAAACATCGACACATGTCATTAAAGTAAAGAAAAAAAAATTTGTATGAAGGGGTGAAAATTTTGTATGGGATAATTTTTTTTTTGTATGGAACCCTAATTTTTTTTAACGGATCCTTATATAAAAAAGCACCCTGAGCAACATTAGTTTAAGCGCGAACCCTCTACAACCTATACTTTCCGAGATACATGGGGGGTGGGGGTGAAAGGGGGTGAAAAGTGGAAATGTCAGATTTTTCCTGAGGTCGCCCCCACTCCCTCTATACAAATCCACCAAAAATTTTAACCCTACGAGGTGGCATCTGGGAGAACAATCATGTCAATCAGTGAATCAGTCAGTGAGTCAGTCAGTGGTAATCGAGCTATATATAGTATAATAACTAGAGGTTGGGTGGTGCGCGAGCTGCACGCAGCTCGCGGTTTTGGCGTGCATTATAAAGCTATAAGACAGGATTTTGAAGTGAAAGAAGCAATCAAAGAGGATATCGAAGTTGAAAAAGCAATCAAAAATGTTAACTGATGTGGAAGAAACAATCAAAAACGATAACCAAGAGGATGATGATATAAGAGATGATATTGATGTTAAAGAAGCAATCAAAGAAGATATCGAAGTGGTAGATGCTAATCAAGAGGATATTGATGTAAAAGAAGCAATCAAAGAAGATATCGAAGTGGTAAATGCTATAAAAGAGGATACGAAACGAAATCGAAATCGAAATCGAAATCGAAATCGACCAACAACTACCCTACAACTACCCTACACCTACCCTACAACTACCCCACAACTACACCTACCCTACACCTACCCTACAACTACCCTACACCTACCCTACAACTACCCTACAACTACCCAACAACTACACCTACCCTACAACTATCCTACACCTACCCTACATCTACCCTACAACTACCCTACAACTACCCTACAACTACCCAACAACTACACCTACCCTAGAACTATCCTACAACTATCCTACAACTACCCTACAACTACCCTACACCTACCCTACAACTACCCTACAACTACCCTACACCTACCCTACAACTACCCTACAACTACCCTACAACTACCCTACAACTACCCTACAACTACCCTACACCTACACCTTCACCTAACCTACACTAAATATCTATACGATTCCACCAAACATCGACACATATCATTAAAGTAAAGAAAAAAAAGTTTTGTATGAAGGGGTGAAAATTTTGTATGGGATATTTTTTTTTTTGTATGGAACCCAATTTTTTTTTTTCGGATCCTTATATTAAAGAGCCCCCTCAGCAATATTAGTTTGAGCGCGAACCCACTACGACCTATAGTTTCCGAGATACATGGCGGGTGGGGGTGAAAGGGGGTGAAAAGTGGAAATGTCAGATTTTTCCTGAGGTCGCCCCCACTCCCTCTATACGAATCCACCAAAACTTTTAACCCTACGAGGTGGCATCTGGGAGAACAATCATGTCAGTCAGTGAATCAGTGAGTGAGTGGTAGTTTAATTATATATAGTATAACTAGAGGTTGGGTGGTGCGCGAGCTGCACGCAGCTCGCGAGGGTTGTGTTGTTTAATGGAACCCTATAAATCCTTAAATTAAATACAGTAGACTCTTACTAATCGGGCACTTCAATAGATACGTTCAATAATCCGGTACCCTCCGCCCGCGCGATGGTCATCATGAACATTTTGTTTACAATAAACAGGGGGAGAGCAGTAGTCAACTCATCGCACAGGCTTTCCACCCGAGTTTTTGAGAATGAGAAATTTAACATTAGATACCTTTACTACCTACCTACTACCTGATTGTCGTTATCACTAATACCTTATTTTATGTCTAACTTAAAAGCTGTGCAATAAATTAGGTATACAATACTAACATAAATATTTTATATTTGAACAATTTAGTAATCCTAAAGCTGGGTACGCCTGGCGCGTTCCTGTATACGCGTAGTCGGAGTTCGCTGGGCACGCGTATAGTTATTGTGGACCGCCGCGAACCTGAACGCGAGGTCAATCGATCCATACGCTACGCGAGCCGAAACCGACTGACCACGGCTCAAAGTTCCTCAAAGTGTACGCGTAGTAGGTGTATACATTTTATATTTTTGAATTTTTATAATAATTAGGTAGGTAAAATTTGTTAAACACAGAAAGAAAAATTTATTAAACCACTTAAAATAAAAACATATATTGACAAAATAAAATAAATACTGTGCCATATATCTGTATCGGGTAATACTTTTCAAATCATCTTGCTTGACTCGACCATTACCACCATTTTCAGCCGCAATGAGATGCTCGTCGTTCAGTTGTTATCTGTTCCAAAACAAAATGAAATATGAGATATGATTTTAGTCATAAGACTTTTATGTCATGTATATTAGTTTTCTGATTTTTTTATTCATTAACATAACTATTTTAATGCCACACTATAATAGGATGTGGTAGTCAACCTGTACCCGTACGTACAGGTTATTTCATAATATTAACTAAGTTAACCCAAACCTATCTCGACTCTTCTAATTATGAAGATTTGAAAGATAATGAAAAAGAAATTGCGAAAAACCGCTATATTAAGGATAAATTATATTTATCAGATGAATTGTGCTTATTGAAGTTAGATTGTATTTTGCAAATGTTATTACCTGGTTTCACTTCGGATAGTGTCTTGAAATAATACGGAGACAACGCGTAGGAGTTGTCCAGTAGGTAGATGTTAATGTATATTGTTTTCAAGACCAGGTAATACCCTGAGGTATTCTCACGTGCTTACCTAGAACATATTATAAGGTTTAGTATCCATACTAATAATAAAAATTGTTATTTCTCGATCCTCTTATATTTTGGTTCCTATATTTTGCAGAGGTGTACTGCAGAGGCGTTATAAGTGCATCTCATTTAAATTATAAATGAAAGTTTGATATATCTAGTAATTAAGACCATGGGCCCTGATTCTTGTGATTCGATATATTTATCACATTAGATACATATCGCGCGAACTGTCAAAACTGTATGAAAAATTGTTAGTTATCGCGTTATTTATCTAATGTGATAATTTTGTCTATTGCTGAATGTTTTGAAATTTTGTCTATTAGGCCCCCTTGGATTGTGACATAGGCCACCTTTTATTAACAAACCACGCGTGCGAAGCCGGTGGGGAAAGCTAGTTTACAATATATTTGTATTACCTGCTTGTACTTCATCGACTAATAACACGTCAGTCGGCGACATTTCCTTGTCCAGTACTAATTATCTAAGGCTACGGTTTCGAAGTAAGCGATTGCGGGGCGGCGGCGGAGGCACTTCCATATAAATCTATGCATTGAAACGTGCCGTTCCTCGCGCCGCCGCCGCCGCCGCCCCGCGCCCGCTGACTTCGTGTCCGTAGCCTAAGAGGTAAGTAGATGTAAGCGAACGTATTAAATCATCTAAAATTAAAACATCTACAGTTAAATTGTCGATGTTCAAAACACCTAAAATTACAATGTCTATTGGTTCATCATCATCATCATTACCATCAGTCTATAGCAGTCCACAGCTGGACATAGGCTTCCTCTAATTTCTCTAGAGCGCCATTGCGCCCTGTTCTGAGCTCGACGTTTAAGCTCCTAATGGTTGGTTCTAAATGTCGAATGGTTATTATGTAAAAGATAAAAAATGAAATAAAATAGATAATTTTAAATAATGATCTAAATACCTACAATATTGTATTCCTTACGTACCTAACTACCTAGTGCAATTCTGGTAGTTGTGCGGCCGCTGCCTGCCGCGGCACGCTCGATCGCCTCGCGCCATCGTGACAACTCGTGACAACGGGTCGGCCTCGACCCGGGAACTTGGTGCGGAGCCGCAGAGGCATGGAAGACAGAACGCTTGGTCCATCTGCAGAAGAACAACAATCTTATATGGGCGAACAATATCTTAAGAACTGTTACCTAGATTCTCGTTTTCCTTCTAAAATACTTAATCACTTTAATATAATTTATACATCGCATAAGGTTTGGCCTCTGGCTCAGTAGGCTAAGGTCCGTCTGAGACGTAGAAGGTTGCGTGTCCGATTCCCGTCGCGGGACAAATTTTTGCAGTATTTTCATATATTTCTTTCAAGTCTGGGTATTTTTTACGTTATGTGTATGTACTTACAACAAAAATGTCGCGTCGTTATCGCGTCGCTCGTCGCGTCGTTGCAGTGTTACTCGTCACGCTGTCACCGCGCCGTTGCCGCGCGTCGCATATGCTGCGGGCATTATTTAGTTTGCATTATTTACATATATTTGTCTCAGGTCTGGGTCTTTTCTACGTTTAATGTATATGTGTATTTACAACAAAAATGTCGCGCCGTCGCCGCGTCGCTCATCGTGCCGTTACTGTGTCGCTCGTCGCGCCGTTGCCGCATTGCAAAGCCTTCGCATCGCACGCCGCGCCGTTGCCGCGCGTCGCACACGCTGCGGGACAAATTATTGCATTATTTATATATATTTGTCCCAGGTTTGGGTGTTTTCTATGTATAATGTGTATGAATTTACAAAAATAAACGTACGTGTTTACGTTGCCGCGTCGCACGCCGCGCCAATGCCGCGCGTCGCACAGTCGTAGCGTCGCTCGACGCGCCGTTGCCGTGTCGCACAGTCGCCGCATCGCTCGACGCGCCGTTGCCGTGTCGCACAGTCGCCGTGTCGCACAGTTGCCGCATCGCTTGACGCGCCGTTGCCGTGTCGCACAGTCGCCGCATCGCTCGTCGCGCAGCCGCCGCGTCGCCAGTAGCACAGCCCCGTCGCTTGTCGCGCAGCTGTAGTTATATCTGCTAGGAAAACTTAATAAAACTTAACTTAGTCATTTTCCACACCACCTATGAGGTACGACTAAAAGCGCGTTTTTTTTTTGGTGGTGTCCCCAGGAGGCCTAGTCCACACTTGCTAAATACATCTATCAGCAAAATAAGTTAGTTTACTCTACGCATAAAGCTGTACTTTTAACAACTGATATTAATAATAAATATTATAAATATATATATACTGGGTGTGTGTGTGTGTGTGATTCTAATTAATATCTACGCAGCTACGTCCAGGCACATTTGATGAATGTTTTAACTACTAACTACTCATCTTCATCCTCAGCTCGATATAGACCCCTTCTTGCCTAGATTTAGTAATAGGAATATTAACACTAATTAAGAAAGTAAAAAGTTAGCTACTTTGTACTACTGGGTGTGTGTGATTCTAATTATCTACGTCCAGGTACATTTCATATATGTATTAACTACTCAATATTCATCTTCATTCACAGCTCCATATAGACCCCTTCTTGCATACCTAGGTTTAGTAATAGGAATACCTAATTAATAAAGTAAAAAGTTAGCTACTTTGTACTACTGGGTGTGTGTGATTCTAATTATCTACGTCCATTTCATTCATACATTTCATAAATGTATTAACTACTCACTATTCATCTTCATTCACCGCCCGGTATAGACACCTTTTTGCCTGAGTTTATTAAAAGTAATACTTACAGTAATTAATAATGTGAACTAATAATGAATGTAGCAAATCAGCTAAAGTACCAATCTATAATACACAATAAATTAAATCTATTCTATAAAATATTTAAATATTTATATACATATTTATTTGGCAAGTTTAGTTGAATGAGTGTGATTTATATTATAGAAAATATAATAACATACTAAGTACCAATTACCACTACAAAACTACCTACTTTTCATTCTTTTTCCTTCCTTTCCTTCCTTCTTCATATGAGTGGCCAACTCTGGTGTCGGAGTTTTAAGCCGCCTGAAGGCCTCCGACATGGCTTAGCGACTGAAAAGCCGAGATCAACATCTTAACAACGCCCATTCCATGACATTCATATCCCTGCTCTTATCCCACTCTAGCACACCGTTTTCATTCTCCATTCACTGCTATCGGCTGTCAACTCTGTATTCACTAAAAAAACAACACAAAACTACCTAGTTTTAACTAATATAAAATATATTGAGCGTGCTAGTGTATGTACGAGAAAATTATTTATATTGAAATTTGTGAAATTAACGCAATATGCAATATGCATTAGGTACAATCAAAAATCTTATCTTAGCTAAATATAACTGTTAAGAAATAAAACGTATCGGGCAATTTTTGGTGAAATGTATCTTGATGTGAGATCATTGTAAAGCCATACTACTGATCAGAAGCAAATCTTGTCTGATTGTGAGATATGAGAAATAAGTTATTGTTAAGTCAAATTATCCGACAAGCACGAGTTTGGATTGTACTCGGTGTCAACTCGTCGCCAAGTACACGGTTTAAGTGGAGTCAGTAAAACTGAGTGTTGGTACGAACTCGTCATTGAGATAGGTTACCACAACAATGGCCAGTCAGTTTTAAGGTGATCAGTATCAGCTCAATACTGGAACACATAACGTTGTCCGTAATGTGTTGGCCTGAGCGGTAGTCGATGTTGAATTGTTCAAGGAAGTGCAGGCTGACCTGTAGTCCGACTATGTTCGGTTGTTGCGGGTGTGTGGGGATTCACTTGGAATCATGACACGGTGGATCCACGTCCTCAATGCGTGATTTGCTACGAAACATTAGCGTAAGTATGAGTTTGAGTAAGTTAACGCGTCACATAGAAACGAAACATTCCCATTCCAAAAATTGTAAGATGTTGTATTGAGCAAAGAGTGAAGAGACGGGGTCAGTCGTGTGAATGTGTAATGTTGGTGTGTGTATGACGCCCGATGTCTCAATCACCCTCAGCATTGAGCAAAGCGTGAAGAGGCGGGGTCAGTCGTGTGAATGTGTAATGTTAGTGTGTGTATGACGCCCGATGTCTCAATCACTCTCAGCATTGAGCAAAGAGTGAAGAGACGGGGTCAGTCGTGTGAATGTGTAATGTTGGTGTGTGTATGACCCCCGATGTCTCAGTCACTCTCTGCATTGAGCAAAGAGTGAAGAGACGGGGTCAGTCGTGTGAATGTGTAATGTTGGTGTGTGTATGACCCCCGATGTCTCAGTCACTCTCTGCATTGAGCAAAGAGTGAAGAGACGGGGTCAGTCGTGTGAATGTGTAATGTTGGTGTGTGTATGACCCCCTATGTCTCAGTCACTCTCTGCATTGAGCAAAGAGTGAAGAGACGGGGTCAGTCGTGTGAATGTGTAATGTTGGTGTGTGTATGACCCCCGATGTCTCAGTCACTCTCTGCATTGAGCAAAGAGTGAAGAGACGGGGTCAGTCGTGTGAATGTGTAATGTTGGTGTGTGTATGACCCCCGATGTCTCAGTCACTCTCTGCATTGAGCAAAGAGTAAAGAGACGGGGTTAGTCGTGTGAATGTGTAATGTTGGTGTGTGTATGACCCCCGATGTCTCAGTCACTCTCTGCATTGAACAAAGATTGAAGAGACGGGGTCAGTCGTGTGAATGTGTAATGTTGGTGTGTGTATGACCCCCGATGTCTCAGTCACTCTCTGCATTGAGCAAAGAGTGAAGAGACGGGGTCAGTCGTGTGAATGTGTAATGTTGGTGTGTGTATGACCCCCGATGTCTCAGTCACTCTCTGCATTGAACAAAGAGTGAGGAGACGGGGTCAGTCGTGTGAATGTGTAATGTTGGTGTATGACCCCCGATGTCTCAGTCACTCTCTGCATTGAGCAAAGAGTGAAGAGACGGGGTCAGTCGTGTGAATGTGTAATGTTGGTGTGTGTATGACCCCCGATGTCTCAGTCACTCTCTGAATTGAACAAAGAGTGAAGAGACGGGGTCAGTCGTGTGAATGTGTAAATGTTGAGGTGTGTAAGACGCCCGATGTCTCAGTCACTCTCTGAAGAGCTGTATGTGTAAATGTTGGTGTACGTTGGATGCTTAATGACACTTCTAAACCAATCTTTGCATTGAGCAAAGAGTGAGAGCCGAGTAACAGTTACGGTGTGTTGGATGCTCAATGACGTAATTAGTTTTCGCAATGTTCAAAGTGTCTAAATAATTCCTTCAAATGAAAACCTGTGTTTGTGTATGATAATCTATCTTTCCAGTATTGATTTATAGGCTCGCCTTATACGCTATGTTGTTTAATCAAAAAGGAATCACGCGAATACATTTTTATATGAACACTTGTGGTGCCTGAAAGATACATCAACACTAATATAATAATATTTTATAATTTACTTTTTTCTACACTTCTTTTATTGCTGTCATGTTTATTCAGAGTACTGCAAGACCTGTTGTTATTAGTGATGTCAAGAATATTCGGGTTATTCGATAACTATCTAGTGTTTAGCCGAATATTACGTACAATTCGACTGAATACAGAATATAAAATTATGATATCCTTAAAAGACGAATGTTTTTCGAAAATGGCTTTTATTTATTCTATGGTCTTTTACATTTTGTGAAACTTTTGTGATATCAGAATTCGCGAAATTCTTTAATCTAAACTTAAAAATAAGTAAATGTAAACTTAAATACATCTGTATTTTTTGTTTGCATATTATATTTTTTAATGCATTTTGATTACGATATTTTTTTCGTATTCATTTTGTTTTTTTTTTTGTCTTAGCATGTTCAATTTTTTTTCATGCATTTTGATTACGACTTTTTTTTCGTATTCATTTTTTTCTTTTTTATTCTTATATTTATTTTAATCTTCTTTTTCTTGCTCCTTTAATGTAAAATAACATCATCACATTCGTTTCTCGTCTTATCCAAGGGTGATACTTTGTTTTTAAATGAACTATTTACTTGTGCACGCTCTGAAACAGTAACTTTTTTAAATTAATATTTTCATTTTAGGAAACTAAATATAGACCAGGGTCGATAATTTTTAAAACCAAAAAAAAATTATAGTAGGATTAAACCCATTAGAAAAGGAGGAGAATATTATAAAAATGAAAGAAAAAATAATTTACGGCCGATCTGAGGTCGGAAAGGGGATGGGGGTGACTTTTTAAGGGTAAAAAACGGTTTTTCTCGATTTCCGGCAAAACTAAAAGTCCTATGGAAAAACATGAAATGGCAAAGTTGTAGGTAATAATAAGATCTAAAACTTTTGTATTAACACTTTTTTCACATAACCTCAAAATTTATGTGAAAAATTCAAAAAACTAAGTTTTTTGTTTTTTTTTTTATCTTTTACAAAAATGTTTTTTTTGTTCATGAAATTTGGTGAAAACTTACCTTTTTATGACCCAAATACGCTGTAATTTATTTGATTAGAAATATTAATTTTTTCACCTTATTTTGAATTATTATCGAAAAAGCACCCTAATTTTCAATCGAAAGTTCACCCGCCAAAATATCAGCTTTTTTTCAAAAAGTTGGTATGTTTTCTGTTCGTTGAAATCTCTACTTTCCGATGGTGAAATAAAAATATATGTTTTTATAGTAAATCTTCTCAGAAAATGCAAAAAAGTATAAGATTAAAAAATAATAATCTCCTTAATTTTGCACAAACAAATTTAGTTAATCCCATGAAAAAAAATATATTTCAAAATACATAAAAAATATATTAAAAATATATAAAATATATATCGTAATACTTTTAATAACTAACTTTTGGCCGATTTTCATATGTATTTTATACATTTCAAATATATTTCAGATACATTCAAAATATATTTTTTTATGTTTTTTATGTCTTTTAAGATATTATTTTTCCTTTCATTTTTATAATATTCTCCTCCTTTTCTAATGGGTTTCATCCTATTATTTTTTTCACTTTTTATTATTTTTAAAGGCTTCTTCTACCCTGGTCTAATAATCATGTAATCTAAGAAAAAAATATTTGTCTCACCTGCTCTTTATGCACATGTAGTATGGCATAGATATTTGAAACGGCAGCGTTAGTAATACTTAGTGATTTTATTCTCAGTTTTCTTCTGTATTTGGTAGATGAATTAAGTTCCATTGCTGAACGTATGTTTAATTTTTTTTTATAATTCCACTGTTTCATAAATTTTCCTAAAAAATCGAACTTCGATATTGAATGGGACTTAATATAGAATGTATCGTATTGTTCAACGCTTCATAGTTATAGATCTAAAGCATTACGCGGTTTGCCGCCCTCTCCGTACTGGAAAGCCAATTTCCGCTTGTAGATGCTCTGAAAACAGTAAATCATTTTAGAAATATTTTCAAGATACACGACAACAAAACGTAAACATGTTTTTTTGCTATAAATTACCCATAAGTAACTAAGGAAACCAAACCTTTCTCTTGCATGCTTTGTATGCGCGATTTGTATAGGAGTAGGTGTTTCAGTTGAACGCTGGAATGGCAGCGTTAGCAACATCGATTTATCCTTTTTTTTCTGTGTCTCATAATGGAATTTGGTGTTTCTTAGGTCAATGCAAGATGTGTTGTATTTAAATTGCGTGGAATTTTCTCTTCATTTAGTACCACCAACAGCTGCCTCTTAGTACTTAGGAAACCCGCCTTCACTGCGTGCTCTGAAGAAAATAAAAAAGTGTTTTTATTTAAAAGACATATTAAAACAATGCAAAAATATTTATGAAATAATGTTGTGAGTAACTCACTACTCAATAAACAAATTTTTATTTAATATTAATTTTTATATATTATTTTCTCACCTGCATTTTATGCACGACCGAGGAGTAAGTGATCCAGTTACTGATGACAGTCACACGATGATTGTTTCCATATTATGCAAATAGGCTTACACGGATAAATGTACGACCCTGATGGGCATTACAATAGTTTGACAGAGACCTTACATATTTCACTTAAACTTAAAATTTTTATGTACTTAATTCTAAGTAGCTATCTTTATGCACGTACTTAAAAAACATTGTATGATCGGAAAAAAGGTAGTGCCCGACAGCAATAAAAGAAGTGTCGTACACAGCTGGCGGTATAGAAAGATTTTTCAGAAAGGACAACATTCAAATTTTTATTATTTATCACCGATACACCATCATGTTAACATAAACCTTAAACTCCTTGAAAATATTTTATCTTTTGACAAAATCAAATTCAAAGACAAAAATGAAATGTGAAACAATATTTTTGAAAACTTGATAACTGTCAATTATTATTTTTAAATTCTACTGGTTTATTTTTGAAATGGGAATGTTTCGTTTCTATATGACGCGTCAACTTACTCAAACTCATACTTACGTTCGCTAATATTTCGTAGCAAATCACGCATTGAGGACGTGGATCCACCGTGTCATGATTCCAAGTGAATCCCCACACACCCGCACCAACCCAACATAGTCGGACTACAGGTCAGCCTGCACTTCCTTGAACAATTCAACATCAACTATCGCTCAGGCCAACACATTACGGACAACGTTATGTGTTCCAGTATTGAGCTGATACTGATCACCTTAAAACTGAATGGCCATTGTTGTGGTAACCTATCTCAGTGGCGAGTTCTTACCAACACTCAGTTTTACTGACTCCACTTAAACTGTGTACTTGGCGACGAGTTGGCATCGAGTACAATCCAGACTCGTGCTTGTCGAATAATTTGACTTAACAATAACTCATTTCTCATATCTCACAATCAGACAAGATTTGCTTCTGATCAGTAGTATGGCTCTACAATGATTTCATATCAACACATATTTCAACAAAAATACCACATGATACGTTTTATTTATTAATAGTTATAGTTGCTATGATTCGATCTTTCACTGAACATAATGGCTTATTGTATATTTTGTTAAAAACACATAATTTAAATAATAATAAAAATCCCGTTGTTAGTGTAATGTATACGTAAAAATACAATAGTATAAATGTAAAAAATAAATTAAATATGTAAAAAAGTAAATTAAAATAACGCACGGAATAGCCATGTCGACATGATTAATTGATTATAAAACTTGATTTTTAAAGTGCCTACAGAGATATAGAGGTGAACAGTTTAAAACTTATTCAGGTAGCTCTAAATTTTAAATTGATTTTTAGTCCCTAATGAAGACAGCCGCAAGTTTAAATTCATGATTACAGTAATTCCGGTATCGTTATATTTTTCGCGTACGGTTTGCCATCTACAATGCGATCTTTATGTATTAAAATTTGGATGTGATCTTTTTTAGTTACACGACCTAACGCAACGTATAATTGCCCGTGACTAAACATATCTGATCTTAAGTCTAGTCCTACACGGCTTATTGTTTGACCCTGACTTTTATGAATTGTCATTGCGTAACATAACTGTAATGGAAATTGACGGCGGCACATCTCGAAAGGACTGTTGGGATCAATAGGACCTTTGAACAGTATTCGAGGAATTAAATATTCTTGTGTATTTTCCGATTTTTGTACAGTAATTATACGCGGCGAAGTATTCGTTACTATAACTTTAGTGCCGTTAACGAGACCGTCAGCAAAGCTAAGATTACGCATGATCATGCAAACGCACCCTATTTTCAATTTAAGGTCGTGCTCCGGAATACCTCTCGGTTGCATGCGATTTAGTGCATCTGGCCCTAAAAACAATTCATCTGCATTATCGTTTTCTACTTTATCTATTGAATAGAAGTGCAGGACTTCGCCTTCTAATCGTTCTAATATTATATTATTAATTTCCCTTACAGCGTCGTTGCGTGTACATAAAATAGCTCTGTGTATGCAAGCACAGGCCTCGTCAATAAAAGGGAAAACAAAGTCAATTAATTCATCTAATTCCGAAACAATACCAATACCGCTTAAATCTACAAAATTTTGAATATTATTACTACTTTCTATAGCATGTAAAGGTAATTTATTTGAGCCTAACTTTAATAAAAATTCTGCAAATTCGACATCTTCCCTACATCTTTGCGATGTGGCTAGTGAAAATGATTTTAAATTTTGCCAGAGGGGTGATGTCTTAACTGATGCATTTAAAATATCTGAATTTGTTTTAGCATTTGTAACTACAGGCGGAATTTGTCTAAAATCGCCTGCGAATATAATAATTTTGCCTCCAAAGATTATGTTGTTATGCATCAGATCACGCAACGATCTATCCAGCAGATGAATCAAATATTTATGGGCCATAGGCGCTTCATCGTAAATAATTACGTCCGAGTGAGATATTAATTCAGCCCTTTGAGTACCGTTTGTAATATTCCAATAGCCAAGGTCATCTACGAGTTCTAATGGAAATTTAAACATGCTATGCGCCGTGGTTCCTCCCTCGTAATTTTGCGCGGCAATAGCGGAACTGGCAGTACACAAAACAACTCCTTTTAAATTACCGCGCACATGGGCTGAAACTACATTTAATAATAACGTCTTACCAGTTCCTGCGGGACCATCAATGAAAATTGCAGTATTATTATTATCGCGATAATTATTATCGGTGCAAAGTTTTGTAACGTAATCAAAAATTATTCGTTGTTCGGGGGACAGGCGAGGAACCCATTCATTTTCGAAATTTATTAACGTGTCGTGATTGTATTCTACGCGTTCTCTACCTAGCTCGGTAGTGTCATCAACGACTTCTGGCAAACCGTGTTGTGCAAGTGACGATCCGTGTTTGCGAAGCATTCTATTGAGTTGTATAAGACACAATGTATATGCTCTATCGCTGTCTTCATTGCCTAGCCGGTGTGAAATATCTTCACTTAATTGATTTTTAAAAGTGTCC
The DNA here is from genome assembly GCA_951804965.1 of Horisme vitalbata. Classification (NCBI taxonomy): domain Eukaryota; kingdom Metazoa; phylum Arthropoda; class Insecta; order Lepidoptera; family Geometridae; genus Horisme; species Horisme vitalbata. The sequence continues at coordinate 1,096,654 of OX638099.1, forward strand.
CAGAGAGACGCGACTGGGACACCATTTACAGCCAAGAGTACGAAAAAGCTACGCAGGCGTGGTCCTGTAAAAAAAGTTGAAGCTTCCAACATAGCTCTTTCGTATTCGACTTCGTCATCAGCTAGACCAACTACTTTAGCAGCTTCCTGAAAAGTTGTACAATTTGGACCACCAAGATGTTTAAGATCTGTGTAACTACGACACGGGTAAGTTTTTAAAAGAATTCTAAGATAAAACTGTTCACCTCTGTTAGGTGCGACCCAAAAAAGACGCGCGACAAGCTCACCCCGTTGTCTTTTTGTAATGAATTTATTATTTGATGTTTCAATTATTTCCGTATTTTTAGTTGAGGGACGCTTGGAATGTACAATATATTTTTCGTAAAAGTCAAGATATGTAAGGCTATCGAATTCCTCTCCAACGGGGCGGTTGAAATACGTTATTAGATCGGAACCGGCTTTTTTCGCGGCTTCTGCTTCAGTGCCTGGCTTAAAATATACTGATTGTTGATTTTCGAGATGGACTGATAACTGTTTGACGTTGGGTTCGCGTGCAGTTACATCAAATTCTAACGTTCTCCAGGCAGCGTCGCTAGAACCTATATATCGTTTTGTAACAAACTGTTCGATCTCATTATTTTGATTATCTTCGGATACTACAGCTACACGCGATTCGTCAGGTCCCTTAGTTATATATTTAAACAAATATTTAACTATAGTGCGTTGCGAAGACACTTCTAGGTTGATATGAGCATCATACTTTAGAAGAAGACCGGCATTATAAGGTACAACCCATGTATCATTTACAGTGATATCCTGGCCACGATAAGATATTTTACCTTCATTTTTACTATTTCTACGTAAATTTATATAACCTTTATCGTCACAAAATGTAGTGGTGGTTTCTCGTTTTGGAAAAAATTTTGTACATTTCTTTTTATCATTATCCCAACAAGGTAAATTAGTTCTATATGGAGGTCCACAGGGGCCGTGAATCATGTGGTTTAAAACGGCCTTCTGTAATCTTCCCTCAGCCTCTGATGCATGAGGAATGTCAGCTCTTACAAATTTATCAATATCTAAATTTTGGACAGGGCCACCACCTTCAACCCTAAAACAAATGTGAGCGTGTGGTAAACCTCGCTTTTGAAATTCTATTACATGCATCATGTAAATGCATTTGCCAAACCAACGACCAGATCTTATATCTCTTAACAATTCCGCCAACTTTAAATTAAAAACTCTAGCACAAACAAGGGGATTGTTACCTTGATTTGAAGTAGATTGTTGAATTTCAGGCCACTTAGGATTACAAGTAAATGTAAGGAAAAACGATGGGTTGCCTAATCTGCTTACTAAAGCAATTGCATCACTATATTTTCCTTTCATGTAACGCGGACCACCCGTAAAAGACATGGGCAAGTAAACGCGTCCTGGCACGAATCCTTCTCCCTGAATGGTTTCGTCTTGATGAATTTGATGCGAGACTTCGATGCTCATTTCAACTTCTTGAAGTGGCGCGGACCTTAAAGCATTGTTCGAGTTATGTTTTTGTAAACTACTTAAAAACCTTAACCTTTCCTCAGAAATCCTGCAGTACATATCAACTAACCATTCTTCGGAAAGTCGTCCAATCTCTGAAAATCGCGGCTCTGACATAAGTAAACATCGCACATATTTTACTTGTGTTAGTTTATTGCCGTTATTATCAACCTTATTTGGGTACCAACCCGGATTACCTTCGGGATAAAGTAGCGGATATTGAAAACTTTCATACAACGGATGCATGATATCTACTGTGTGTGGTTTCTTATCACCGACTTTCCACACAGCTATGCAATGCGGTGTATAATTTTCTCTTTCGGTACTTATGATAGCCGCTACTTCTCTACCAACAGGTACGTCTCCTAGAATGTTTCCGTGAGTTGACCGAGACGTTTGTTGAAATTTAATGAAAGCCTGATCAGATGGCTCCTGACTTAAACGTTTAAAACATTCTATAAATGGATTTACATTATACAAATAATTTTTAATACAGCGAACTACCTGCATGTCGAGTTTATTTTCTGCAGCTAACTGTTCTCGTTCGTTGGAATCAC